>OX579646.1:20062286-20662286 GCA_951230895.1 Carpatolechia fugitivella | reverse complement strand
TATGTTAGGCATATTGTTATAAATAACATTATGCTTAGTTATATTACTTGAAGTTAAAAAAGTCCCATTAAAATCTTTTAACCAAAAACAGATATACTCTTACGACGACCAGATCTACTACAGCGAATGCGAAAGCGAATTTGTCGGTGGCGGCGGAACTTGCGGAAGCGACGGAAGTGACGGAATCTACGGAAACACCGCGAGAATTTATTTGCGAGGAGTTCCGCAACCGACGCTGAGTCTCCTAGTTCTGACCTAGATTGCCTCAAAGGCTAGGTCCCACTGTCCTCGTTTTTTGTAACCACGGTTTAAAGAACAAAAATGTGTCATCGCAAGTGTATTATTATGATAATAAAAAAATATTTATTTTTAAAATTCTCAAAAACCAATTTAATTGAAAATAAACAGCTAATTTTACTCATTGAACTATACACTTACTTTTTTTATGCATAATCACACAAAGGTGAAGGAAAACATCGTGATGAAACCTGCACGCTCCTGCGAAGAAATTCAAAGGTTGTGTGTACTAGACTAGCGTGGTCGACTAAGGCCTAGTTGCCCTAATTTAGGGTAGGCTCGAGCGCCTCAGTGGGGACGTATAATTATGAGCTGTTGATGATGAATCACACAGTAAAATGCCTGTTTTCCGGAGGACTAGCAGCTAGACCAAGACTACATACTTTTACGATCCAGACATATATTTTTGTCCTTTTTTTTTAAATTATTTAAGAAATGTAACAGCAAAAATATGTTTTATTTTACCTAGTTCTTATATATATTAATGTAAATTCTTCGTCTCAAAATTTCATAACGAAAACCTAGCTCTTTTCATTTTAACTTTAAAATTCGTGTTGTATGCAGCCAAAATCTAGCTTAATTTATACGAAAGTCATGTCTCTTAAACTTTGAGACTAGGTCTGAACATCATAGACTTTGCTTGTGAGTAACTTCGCAAATTATTTATATTAATTGCCAAGGTGATACTCAGATTTAGATTTGAGTAATATGGGTGAAAGCTAAGACTAATTTGGATTTCCTCTTGCAATCTTCTCCCACGATTTATAAAGCAAGTCAGGTTTCTCAGACATCCAAACTACGCTACGAAGTAAAATACAAACTTTTTACATACCAAGGGTACATTCATTAGCTTAGACTTTCGCACTTAGTTACTAGAGGGGAATAATGAATGATTGTGTACGTGTATATTTTTTGTAATCATCATTATTAGCGAAGTGTTAAAAAGTAAGTAATGATAGACAGAAATTTGAAGTAGTCTTCAAGGTTTATTTTATAAAAAAAAACTAATGTAGGTACGTTATAATGTAGATTCACAAAAAATATGGAACACTTTCTTTCTAATTTACTGTAGCATTCCTTTGTTTTTATCCAGTTTCCTTAATTCAGCTCGTTTCGTTCTCAATTAGACGTGACAAAGTAAAAACGTTACGCTCACGTTCCATTTCCTACGTGTGTTTGTTTCAACGTAAACCGGATGAATACTATGTCTTTATTAGATTTTATGCTACCAAACGGACTTGGATCTACCATGCCCAGACGCTTTGTGAAAACTGATCAATGTGAAAAGATTCTAAGAACTTTAATTTTTTTGTAGGTTTATCTGCATCATTCGTAGCTGTAACAGGCAGTTCCGATGTTTTTCGTAAAGCAACTTAAATCTAAAACGTGGTATTGTTATTGGTTATACCCACCGAGATCCCACTATAAAATAGTGTTTTCTGTAGGCTGTAGTTAACCGTACATGGTGCCTTTGTATCTTTATATTTTTTTGCTGTTGTTTGCTCGAATAAATTCGTAATTTGAAAAGACGTTGATGCGGTATAATTACAGCACCCCTTACAACGTTTTTCTCGTGTTTGTCAGCATCGTATTCTTTTATTTTTCCTCTTTCTATGTGTGGGTTGTTAGGTCGACAACCGACCTCACCTACCCTTGTTTCAGTATTATAAAGCCACCAAACGCCACTGATGCCTCGTGTAACAGGACCAACGGTTTAACGTGCCTTTCAAAGCAAGGAGTCGTCTTTTTTTTTGACGATCAGGTGTTTCAGCCTGCAATGTCACCAAAATGAGTTTCTTGCTTGACAAAAGCATTTTCTTGTCTCTCACAAAGAGATTTTTGCTTAACAGTGTTTCCACCGGGATTCGAACCCGGAACCTCCGAAATCAGCGGCAAAATCTCGACCACTCAAACATGAAAGCTGTTTACATCGTATTTATAAAACATCGATTCGTTTATAACCGCTACCACGCCCGTTGCTTATAAATATTATTTTCATTTCAACTGGTGCTTACAAAACGTTAATGTTCTTTGTAACAAACATTTCCTTTGCCGAAGAAACTATTACGTTTTGCAATTATCTTTTTTTATTTTTACAGGCTTAGTGAATAATAGGGGATCGGACTGTTCACCATATTTTATGAATTTACCATATTTTATTAATTATTTTTAAAATATAGATTAGTAGCAGACGATTCGCAAGGAAAAAAACAGAATCGGTTGAAAAACGAATTTACTGATATTTTTTAAAGTTTCAATATGTCTGTCTCTTTCAAAAACGATTTTTTGTATGGAGATTATATGGCGTTACTCACAAATGACGTCACAAGTGGGTCACCTCTCTGTCTAATCTTGAAATTCAAACCTTTATAACTCGATCAATTTTAAAAATAGAGCAAAAATTATTTTCGTGTTCGATAGCAGAAACTAAGAAGTTTGGATTTATTTAATAAAAAAAAGTAGACCGATCCTCTGTTGCTATTATTTATTGTAGAGTGGAATGATAAAGGTAAAGAAAAACATGGTAAAGAAACCTCTAAATAAACCTCAGTATATTAAGTCTAGGTACGAAGACTGACATTCCTTCTACGAAAGTGATAAAAAAACTTCAATCGCGATTTCACATCTTTCATAGAACTCCTAAAGAACCTTGTATTTTATTTTCTCATTCTTCTGTAGATAATTCGATGTCAATATTCGTACAGTTTCCTTGTCCGTCAAGGGAGCCGATTCAGACTTGTTTACGTCTGAGCACTAAAGCAGGTCGGAACAGGGTAATTTGTATGTATCAGGCGGGTAGAGACCAGTAGTGACCTCTGGCGCTTTTCTATCGGAAATTACCACAATCAACTCTTGTTCCTTTTCTAGGAAAATGTTTGCAACTGTTTTATTGGTGGAAGTTTTGATTTATACTTTTCGGTTATGATTATAATTATTATGTTCGTGGGACATTGCTGCATGCGGGCAGCGCAAGACCGGACCTTGTAGAACCTTGTACCACATTTATAACAATTTCAATAAATTTCATTTCATTTCATTTTAGAGATCCTTGAGGGAGGCTTCTTTCAGCCGTAGACGTCTTTTGGTTGTGATTATTATAAGGTTGTAAGTGAGCCACTATCTTCTGACGTGGCTCTTTTAACATTACTTCTACGCAAGAAGATTCATCACGGAATTTATTAATTTCAATTTCAAGAAAATCTGCTTTCGTTTTATATACTCTATATATTTTTAGTATAGGTACCATACACACAATCAGATTAAAAGAAAAATAAAACATATTTATGAGCTTCAATAACTTGTCTTCAGGCGAATCTCGTATGGGCTAATTAGAATTGTATTAGTCTGACAGATTATAAACTGATAAAGGTTAACATTATGTGATGTTACGAGTATCTTTACAAGATGGTAGCATATAGGTATATTTATGTAAATAGTTACTTTTGAGCGCTTTTACCGAACCATTTACTGAATTGCCTTCCTTATATAGAGTCATTAACGTATACTCAAAGTTGAGACGGCTCCCAACGAGCTCCGAACATCAGTGACGTAACACCAGTGACGTAACATTTAAGTCACTAATTGGTATATAAAAGCATGGAGTTTCCTAGCTCTCAAGGGTAATTATTATTTTGTGAAAATAAATTAGGAAAACTGATGTGTAGAATTGAAATGGTGGTATGGTATGTGTAGGTAGATATAGAAGTATTTCATTCTCTCCAAATGTTCCAAAAATATAAAATACGGTATTTTTGTAGTCATTCAATAAAATGTATCTTATCTCTTATCTTATCTTATTTAAAAATAATTGTTCCATTATTTTCGTTGTTCTGAGAAATACGAAAGATAAACGAATAATAATTTTAGATGAATCATTAATTTAAATGAGACTTTTCCTAAAACAATCTTAGATCGAAAAGACGCACAAAATAAATAAAATATCAACCTTCTGATAGATTATTCTTGAATATTCTTGCTTTTTTTGATAAATTTATATTCTTTATTTTGTTAATGCCGGCTAAAATTTTAACTTTTATCGTTATTTATGTGATAAATAATTTAATTTGATAAATGAATAATCATTTGGTCGAATCGAAATTTGTTGAAAATTAATTTTTTTTTTCTTAGAAATTCGTGTTGTGCTAGGTTGGTACAAAGATTTAATATGACAAAACATGTATTTTGTTAGTATTAAGTAACCATGCATGTGGAAAATGATGTTCGACCATGCAGAAAATTGCTACGTCTCAACTATTTAGAAAACGTTTTCGTTCAAAATTATTATTCAACGAACCTGAAAAACTTATTTATGAAAAGTTTCAAAACACGTAAGTTAGATTAGACTTTAATATGAGTTGGCATAGGTTTTTAGAGGTTTTTAGTATATTTTTAAATTTTCTACCTTTATTGGTAGGTAAAGTTGAAGTGGGATTGGGCAGGACACGTCTGCCGCATGCACCCGGATAGGTGGGCTAGAATAGCCACGGAATGGGTGCCGCAGGATGGTCGTCGCCGTCGAGGCCGACCTCGAAGACGATGATGGCGAGAAGACATTGACAGTTTCCACAAGGCTTGGTATCTGGAGGCTCAAGATCAAGACAGTTGGCGACAGTGAGGGGAGGTCTTTGCCCAGCAGTGGGACACGAATACGGCTACATTAAAAAAAATGTAGGTAGAGGTACAAATGCCAAATTTAAAAATTTTACTGTATCTTACAAATAGCAATAAACGATGTCTTAGTTTGTATATAACCAACATTTCTATGTACGCACATAACTTCCGAATTACTACACTAAATTGGATAATTATTTTTTTGTTGTGTTTTTATTGTCAGCCCCCGCTGCATGACGACCGTCGATAAAATATATCGCGCGACATAAAACGTAACCGCCAATAGTAACGTAGTTCTTATCTTCGCGCGATATAAACTTGGATACTATTGGCGGTCACTTTATATATCGCGTGGATTATTTTATCGACTGTCGCCATGCAGCGGGGGCAGGACAAGATTTATATAAATTAAATACCATTGTCTGTTTCGAAAATCTACTTGAAAAATAAACAATGCAAGCGCAGCGTAGTCATGTGCAAACATTTAGTTTGAAATATGTTTACGATTTCTTCATTACCAACTCTCTCACGAGTTGCTTAAATAAACTCGCTTCATTTAACAAAATTAAAATGTTTGTAGTAATTCGTGCGCCCGCGCTAGATACACAGCCTCTTTAACTTCGCAATGAGCTGACACTTTCGACGTGAACGTTCGCTAATGGGAAAACCCGAGCACCTTGTTCTGACTGCATGAGAGTTTAGATAACTACAATCATACAAGGTTTAGAATTGCCTAATTGGTGCATAGCTGTTAAAATGTGTTGCTATAGTTAACAATATGCAGATAACAGTAAAAAAGCTTTAATAAAACTAAGTGCAGTGATGTAAACATCTGAAAACTTTTCCGTAAAAATATACAAGGTACAATCTATCTCCATTCCAAACATCAGTTCAGTTTAAGAGTGAAAGCGGAACAAACGTCCAAACATACTTTCACATTTATAATATAAAAATCAAATCAAATCAACGGCCCGTTACAGTCCACTGCTGGACTATGAGCCTCCTCCACTTAAGTGTTTGGTTTTGCCATAATCTCCACGCTTGGCAGGCGGGTTGGAGAACGCAGGTTAAATAAAAGGTTACTGTATCAGAGAGCGCTGCTGCCCGTTCCCTGTTCAATGTGTAGTCCCTAAGTCGCCTCTTGCGACACCTACGGGAAGTGTAGGGGTAATATAAGTTTTTTGTGATTAGATAAGTAAATGTATTCTTATTCTTATTATTAGTGTAATAGAAATTTAGATTTTCATTTAAAAAGAAAACCTACCACTTGCTAAAAAAAAACGCATCGAACGAAGGACTGCAGCACAAATAGCACAAACTAAGAACATGTTTGCTATAAAAGCATGTTTTAAAAAAATACTACATAAAAGAGTCCAAAATTTAAGATCTTTTTTACCTAACTTAAGTTTCCAGAACAAGGGTTTATGACAGCCGTTACACAATTCTTCGCTTATTTTACTAAACTAATTAGTTATCTTTTTGCTCGTATTAACAAAATACATCAGTCCAAAACCACATTTTTTAACAAGCGTTGTGAACGTCGATGACTGAAATCGAACATGTGGATTAACGATAGACGTGCTTCGACTCTTAACAACCGATTGTGGAAAACCAACCCAAACCCATCGTTACAGCAGCTTTTGATATAAGACACATGAAAAATGTGTCTTTTTACATAAAGAGCGTATAAAAAATAGTTTGATTTTTCATTTATATCTTTTAAAATAATCTTCTGTTTTCGGATAAAAAAGTGAAATAAGACTGTTACAAAATTTATGAATTAGTTTAAAAATATAGATTAGTAGCAGACGATTCAATATGTCTGTCTTTTTCAAAAATTATTTTTCGACATACAGATTATATGGCATGTGCCTCTCTGTCTAATCTTGATTTTCAAACCTTTATAACTCGGTCAATTTTAACAAAGAATTTTTTTAAAGATAGAGCAAAAATTATTTTACTGTTCGATAACAGAAATTTACAAGTTTGGATTTATAAAATTTTAAAAAAGTAGTCAAATAGGTACCCTCTGAAAAATCAACGCAGAGCCAAAAATCTAAGGGCCGATTAATACTTGCACAAGTACAGTGGCAAGACAAATTAATCCGTCAACTAAACTCGGCAATTAGTATAAGTAGCTAGCAAAATAGTCCGGGCTTCTATTTTGAGTTTTGTTCCTACTTACGAAAAGCCCTAGAAATGTAAATAAGCCCTTTACGTGAAAAAAGCAAAAGAAATTCTGAAGGAATTCTTCTCACTCTGAAGGAGCAAAGTTTCGTTTTTCACACAAAGAACTTGAAAAAATGAAAATGACGCGTACGAAGTCGCAAGTGAAAGTCAAAGTCAAAGTCAAAATAATTTATTTCCATAGGATGTTATTACATCACTTAGATCCGTCATCACATTTTTTTGGGTGAGTTCACTAACACAATGGCGGAATCTGTGGAGAAGAACTAAAAACTACAAGAAAACTAGTTCACCATAATCAAATCACAATTTTAAACTATTAATAGTTAATAAAGTAGGTCAACTACCCAACGTATATTGATTGAATAATCAAACCCCAGTTGATAGTTGAGGGTTCTCAGTCAATCTGAACTCTCTTCTCCCATGACATACATGACGCACATATCAGACGAACCACATTCAACCGCGCTACAACCACAGTCTGGTGGTCGCCATGTGGCCGTGAATTGAAATGAAAAATTATTTGAGAAAAGGAACTTAGTATAAAATAAAAAACTATATTGCTATTTAAATATATATGTTTTATATGTTTTAAGATTTTCGTGGTTGTGATAATGTTAGTATAAATGTTTTTGTAGATTACAAATTCCCCCTCCCAGGGTAATATTTTATAGAGGCTCTAGAGTTCCAAAATGTTGCATTCAACTTAGACAAATGCTGCGAGAAGAAAATATCATTCTTGTGGAAAAAAAACCACACGGTCGAAGAAATGTAATAAATGACAAATCTAAACCACGTTGCAACATTCTTTGGGAAAATATAGTTGCAGGCAAAAAGTAAGTATATTTTGTTTAATTTATTTAGTTTTTGGAATATTTAGCAGAAATTCTTGACTACATGTAAAACTACTTGTAAAACTACTTGTGCATACCTTTACACATCACACTAATATTATAAATATTACAATTGTACATTACGATATAAGTGCGTTAGGTTGATTATAACTCACGAGGCGTAATTGAGCCGAGTGTGTATAACCAATATACGCACGTATATCGTACGATGTTTTTCAACACACTTGCAAGGAAACAGAATAAAAAATCATGAAAAAAATACTTACAAAGAAAAGATTTGAGAAAAACGGCGCGCGGATTATTTTTTGCCATAGCTGCGAGAAAATGTTGGCAAAGATGCTAAAGCTACGTACAGCCAAGTTTTTAAAATACCATATAAACTGATTTTTTTTATTAAAAAACACAAATCGTTGTTAAAAAACTATTTTTTTTTATTATATTTTAAGTAACAGAGTTTATTTATGAAAACATATTTACATAGGTACTGTTTCTATGACAAACGTTTGTCACAAACCTTTGCCGATTAAAAAAATAGCAAACCGTGAGTTATAGAATAAACTCGTGAACTATATTCTATAACTCACGGTTTGCGTTACACACACGTATAACACACGCGAGGTTTTATGAACTGCTTTATGAATAAAAAAACGGTGAAATAAGATCCATTTTATGAGCAAGTGTGTTGAAAATATATTTGGATGTTTGAAGTGGAGATAGTTAGTAACCTGGATTAACACATAGGATTTTACGGAAAAAGTTTTATTCCCACGGGAAAATCTTACATAACGCGAGCGTAGCCACTGGCGGACCGCTAGTGGATAAATATTACAAACAAATTATTACTTCACAAGAACCTCAAAATAGTAATACGTTTGAATATAATTGGTTGCATTTTGTCTATATCAGTCAACCAACTCAAACCACACTGGGGCTAAAGGAGAAATTGACATGATAAGGGTCCATTCACATGACCTTTTCAAATAATGAAATTGTAGCAAGATTTAACTTCGTATGTTAAATTATTCAGTAAGTTTGGTTAGTTCATTATTTATTGCAAAATATATGAATAATATAATCATCAGGTGGGCAGGGAAAAATAAATAATGCCCCAAAATACTAGCGAAATGAAAACTCTGCCTTGAGTTGCCTACACAAGATCTAAATAAAAAACAGTATAATTATTTTTCAACAAATTATTTAGGTATCCTTTTTTATATTTAGCTTGTTTTGTATACTACGGTTCTTATTTTGGAGGTAATAGGGTTGAAAATGTAAAAGAAAATCAGACATTTTGAAAAAAAAACACTCGTGAGGTCTACAGCTCACAGAGCCACTAGTTTATATTACTGTGCACAATATGCATCGCATTGATTTTACCTATAACAAATTTTGTTATTTATCATCACACTAATACGAGCACTAATATTAAAAATATTAAAATATTATAAATATTACATTTTAATATATTTGGATGTTTGGATGTTTGTTCCGCTTTCACGCCTAAACTACTGGACAGATTTAAATAAAATTTGGAATAGAGATAATTTGTATCCTGGAATAACACATAGAGTACTTTTTACCGGGAAAAATCGTATCCCCACGGGAAAATCTTACAAAACGCGGGCGTAGTAGCCGCGGGCGGACCGCTAGTTAAGAATAAATCAAAAATTCATTCAAAATCCGTTCGATCTACTTTTTCACATAACACTGAAAACTTGAACTCAATCACCTATTGCATAAATAGTTCTTTAGAAACATCAAGGACTTGTCTTGTTGAGATCGCCCTGGGACTGACGCCAGGCTGAGATGACGAGGGTCCCGAACTGACTGCCTGCGTAATGGCCATCGGGTGATCGGATTGCATGTCATCGGGACGTGTCCGGAAAACGAGTAGGAGCTTCTGCTATTTCCTTTGAGGAACATGTGTTTGATGATAGTGTGTAGAGCGAGTTTTATTAATAAAGGAAATATTTTATATACTATCATTCAATTTAGGAATGATTGTTGATCAAAGGACCACAAATGTCGGAGATGGAAATCCATCTCCATTTTATTTGATAATAAATATTATCAAATAAAAATATAATTGATTTCGTTCTAAGTGCTATATAATTTCTAAGCCACGATGATAAGCATACATATATATAAGCAAAGAGTATCAAAATATGTCTACTCTGTGGTCGCGGATGTTGTCAGCTCGTAGTATAATGTCCCCACTGGAGCCTACCCTCTCGTCGTCAGCATTGTTTGCCATTGATTATGTGATATGATTATTCTCAATTTCTCCTTCCAATGGACTTAGGATGACTCTGACGTTGGCGTTGGCGTTTCTATCCTCACCCTGAATTGGAATAGTTTATTTATTGACCAATGCAAACCAACCAATGCAATGCAACCAATCTAAAATTCAATTTCTAGAACTATCTGCGTACGGACCATGACTTTAAAAACAGTTTATTTTTTTACCAACTAAAACATTAGTTTTAATTGAACATAAAATAACTTTTATAGGACACAGGTATAATCAGTTAGTTTAACTCTAACTACTTGGAGTGCAATTCAACATTCCCTGGTCACGACTTTGAAGTTGGAGACTGCTTCAGACTGCTCCAACTTGTCTTAGAGATCAAGTAACAAGGCACTTCAAGTCAAGAGGCTTGGCTGATCTAGGGTTAGCAACCTTCTCGAACTATGAGTGGCCATTTTTTAAGGCATCAGTGTGACAATACTTTGATTTCAATTCGCAAAATAAGACACGTTTGAAGGCGCTAGTTTTTTATACTCTAACCTTCTCAAAACTGTATTTTTTAACCACAATCTAACTTTGAAATTGGCGGTTGGAACGGTTTCAACGACTAAGGTCTAAAGGAAAAAAATACTAGGTATAAAAATGTTCTTCTTTTTCCTATCGCGTAACGTCTGCTGTCATAGATATGAACTGGGTGGGGCAAATAAATTTTTATTCGACTGTGTCCCGACTAGGATTTGAACCCGGAAGCTTCGAATTGAGAAGCGAACGCTTTACGACTCAGCCATGGAGGCTATAGTATAACATTTTCATAGATTTGATTATTACTAATAACTCTATTTATTGTTATTTTGTTGTTATTTCACTGTGTTCTATAAAAAAATAGTTAAATATATCGCAAATATTTTGTTTGCGACCCCCCCATTAGCATACACAAAGTTTGTTTACGCCGAGCGGAAAAAAACAAGTTCCTTTTCACTAACTATAAGTTGGTAGAATCCTTATTCAAAAAATCTTATTTGTTTGTTTGTCATTCAGGTAGCAAATCGAATCGGATTTTTGCACTGCGATATTTTTTATTGTTATATTTGTATCTCAAGTATAAATAATATCAAAAGGGTTTCTTCGATTGCAGCATACAGATAAGCGTGGTTTGCATCTCCTTTTCACCGCCGCGAAATTAAAGTCCATTTTTAAATCGCGCTATCAGATTCTTTTGAACCGTAAGATGGCGTTAGTACTGGCAAAAAGTTTTATTTTCTCTGAACGCAAGCGAAGCCCAAGAAAAGAGCTAGAGAGGCATAATTTAGGGAGAGGGTGACGCGTCAAAACACAAGGTGAAAAGGAAATGGCACAACGATTTTGTGCCTGCCTGTATTTTTCTGTGTAAACATTAGTGTTGCCACTCGATCGACAACCAACGATTGTTTATCACTAGAAGGTATCGATAGTCAATCGTACCGTATTGGTTATTTTGGTACACCGATGAAATTCACTCCGTGTGTTAGTTTCAAGAGTTTGTCGTGTTTTGTTTTCTCAGAAAGTGAATTTCTGTAATTTTTTTTGAGAAATAAAGATCTTAAACCATAAATTATGAATATTATCAATAGTATTGTTACTCATGGATTAAAAAACTATCGATAGTAATGATAGAACTATCGTTCTTCAATATTCTGATAGACGGTTGTTTTTCACCATGGATAGCTTATATATATATATCGATACTTTTGATATTAGTAGCCAGTTATGAACAAGCTTTCTTTGTCTTTGGTATTTGCTAGAATCGAAACATTATTTTATAAATAAATAGCTTTTTTCTTATTGGAAATCTGATGAATCTTAAGATTTACCGCCAATACATAAGCATGCTATATATAGTTACTGATCCATGAGAAACAATGTAAGTACTATGAATACTATTGCACCCTTCAATAGTATAGCCGTGTTTAGATGAGAGTCATCGATAATGTCGATGGTGTAGAACTTCTTACATGAAAACACAACAACACAACTCTAGTCAGCATTTCAATACCTGATGTTGAATTGTGCTCACTTGATTTTATAGAGTACATTCAGTAGAGTTTGATTTAGTTTGAAAACAAAAATATAATATATTGCATAATCGAATTAATTATTTGTACTACTAGAAAGCATTTTCATGAAAAAAAGGAAAATGTTGATGGAAGAGAGGAACTTTTCAAAGTTAAATTAATTGTAAATAATAAACGTAACCTTTTAACAAAAATGTATTTTTAACGTATACCAGAATAAATAATATAGTAGCTCTCCGGATAATACCTCTTTTATGGCAAATTGATTTCAAGTACAGAACCCTACAGATGACACGCCTATAATCTACTGTCTGTCTGCCCGCGGCTTTGCTTGCGCTGTGTAAGATTTTCCCATGGGACTAAGAATTTTTCCCATAAAAGTATCCCATGTATTAATCCATCCAATCACTCCACATCCAAATCCGTTCAGTAGTTAGGCGTGAAAGCGGAACAAACATCCAAACATCCAAATATAATTTCACATTTCATAATATTATGTGATGTGAAGCGTGATCTGATGGTTTGTTGTAGTCCTCTAAAGACTAAATCGTAGCACATTGCTACGCCGCTGCGCCGTAGCCAACTCGTAGCCAGTTACAGTGGACTAGCGTCATAAAGTCGCATGCACACATGATTACGTAACCAAAGGTGTCCAGAAGCGGGCAGGCTCGTGTTTCCCCAGGAAATTGTTAGCCATTCCCGATAGATGGCTCTGTTAACTAAATCACCGAGTAAGTATACACCGCCCTAATAGGCTGTAATAGGTCCATTACGCTCGGGCGGTCTAGGACCGATCGTCAATGCTATCTTGATGGCGTTTCGAAATAGGTTGAATACTTATTAGAGTTTTATATAGAAGGTTTTGATTTTAGTTTGTTGTATAGATCACTGAGAGATAAGATCAGCATTATGAAATTTTGACCAGTAGTGGGAGCGAAAGATCAAATCTATCTATCTATGGGTCATTAAGACTTCATATTTGGAATTAGATTCCAAAAAGATTAGTTTCAAAAGTAAATCACACTAATATTATAAATTTAATGTGAAAATATATTTGGATATTTATGTTTGGATGTTTGTTCCACTTTCACGCTTAAACTACTGGACGGATTTGGATGAAATTTGGAATATAGATAGTTTGTACCCTGATTTAACACATATGATATTTTTTGCTGGGAAAAGTCTTATTCCCACGGGAAAATCTTACATACGTATGCGTAGCCGCGGGCGGACCGCTAGGTAATCTAATAAATGTAACTCGTAAAAAGATGGAGAAAAAAACCGTAACGATTTAATTGGACGGGGATTCTACTGCAAGTTGCAAGGCTAGCGTCTAGGAAACATCTCTCGGGAGCTCCGCAATATTGCAATCGTCATGCTTTCATTATTTGAAAGCTTGAAAAGCTAACACTGAAAACATTCGACTTAGAATCAAATTGAGTTTTTCATCCATGGGATAATTTCTTTCCACTTTTAGGTTTAGGCTTTTAAGCTTTGTGGTAATAACCCGGTAGATATGTGTGTTATTTCCCATACACTTTTTCCTTCGTCCTTCTATAAAATTCTAAGCCATGAACCTTGTCATGCAGCACATAAATTTTTTAATGAAACGCATAGCTGTGTAAAATTTCATTTTTCTCCAAATCCTTATAGTATAGTAAATGTAATCTTGTTATCATCTCGTGTCGATCACTGCTCCTTAAGATACAAGAGATAATCTTAGTTTAAGGAGCAGGGTCTCTAAGTATCTGATACATTCCATAAGTTACAACTTTTGTGAACCTAGATATAGTTAATCAATTGTAATTGGGTTCAATAAATAATTTTATTATTTTATTATTATTAATTTCTTTCCAGCTCATATTTCCTCCAAGTTCCAGCTATGAACAGATAAGATGGCAATTACGTCGAATGACAAGTTTTTATTCAAAAATAGAATGTATCTCAGGCATTTTTATGTAAATTCTACACTAAAAGAAATAAACACAACAACTTGTTTGACATCTAAACTTAGCCTCTGTAACAACTTCCATAGCCAAGATTTCGACACCTAATAAGGAGGTTCCGGGTTCGATTCCCCGGGGAACACTGTCAAGCAAAAATCTCTTTGTGAGACTTTCCCCAGTTTGGTTAGGACTTTGCAGGCTGAATCACCTGATTGTCTGAAAAGAAAGATGATTCCGTGCTTCGGAAGGCACGTTAAGCCGTTGGTCCCGGCTACTATCTAGTCTTTACACGAGCCAAGTCAGTGGCCTTTGGCGGCTCTATAATACTGACACACGATGGTGATGATCAAAACTCAGAAAAAAAATCTGTTTGGCTCAGCTTAATCGGCTACCAGCCAAGTGTTTCTATAAATTATTACTTGAACTGGAAAGATAGACATAAAATTAAACAAGTTGAGTAAACGCTTGCAAAAAGAGTTTATATATTAAACCATAATTATATCTCTTCTTTTTGCATATTTAGTTGGAGTTCATATAATCCTTGCAGTAACTTCGTAACTTCGAGGAATAAACAGATGTTTGTGGAGAATAATAGAAAAATCTCTTTCTCTTCGAACCTCGTCCATTTTAGTATAGATGTATTTTTTAGAGTATCTCCCAACATGAAAGGTGTTTGCTTTCAATAGCTATCTGTTGTAGTTGTAGCAGCCGACCCTCAGGATTTCCCTCCGGGGATACAGGCTTTTTCCATTACACCTATATCGATAGTGTTGCCAGATATTTTGACTGGTAGATAACAGATGTAGAAAAAATATCACGCATTTTTAAGTGTTGATAAAATTACAAAATATTTATAATAATTTTATTTATTTTTGAGATTAGGCTACGTTTTATGGTCATTACCAGAAATGGTTAGACATAATAATAATATAATCGCTACTAAGCCCGATCTTTTTTTTTCAGTCACTAAAAGTAATTTTGACTAAGAAAATGAATTTTCTGTACAGTAACAAAAACTAATGAATATTTTCGATTTCATTTTTCAATAATATTTTTATAATAATATTTTTTATTAATTTTACTAGATATTTTTTTCTCAGGCATATTGCTTTCTAAAGCCAATTACGAGTACGTAGATAGAGAGAAATAAGAGTAAAGGCAATCACAGACAAATAACAATAAAATAAGAGTTACTTGGTATACGATTGGCACCAAACATAAAAAATATATTAGACACAAATGGCAGGTTTATTTCGTGTACTTAGTTTTTATCGTCTTATTTATCTGAATGATTTCATCTGCGACAAATAAGAAATACAATCTATTTAATTGTCGTACCATCAATAAATAACATTGAGAGTACCTATCTATTCGTATAATACATAAAATACAATTTTTGATGGTTATTATAGCATTATATTAGATGGCATCTAAATCTGCTGACTACAGATATTCCTTTCTTTATTAGAGTAGCAGTAGTCTGACAAATGTCTTCACTTCATAAATCCTGTTAGCTTTATGTTCTTTTGACTGATGATGCAGACTGTGCTCATGACTATTATTATGCGTACAGGCATATCAGATTGTGGCTTGCTACACTTATTATTATTTATTCAGCTTATAGTTCTCACCACAAAAATGTCCCCCACCAAGAGGCTCGAGAATTCCATTTTGGGTGATCACATAGTCGTTACGCTAACTCAGTGCGGGTTGGTTGACTTCAGACTCAACCTTTGAATTTCTTCGCAAGTGCGTGTGGTCAGGTTTATCAGATTCACTTACAAGAGAAAATTCTATAGTAAGACAAAGTTAGATGAACTGGCAACACCATTTTATTATGTTTCGGCACTCCAATATTGGATGGCTTCGGGATCTGCTGACGTACTCTCTTATAAGGCTTTCACCTTCCGTTGTAGATAACCTTATTTTTTGTCAACTATGCAAATTTAAATTAAAAAGAAATAAAGACCCGTCGTAACGCTTTTACTAGACGAATCGGATCTATACATGCAGCCGAGTTTGAGATAACAAACATTTTGTTTAAAACCAAAAGATCGCATGCATAGAAAAAAAATACGATTTCTTGGACTCACTTAAAACAATTATTTAAAAGGGTGATTAGAACTCAAGGAGCAGTGGTTTGTACGGTCAGACATCGAACTTACACCCAAACGATATGACAATGAAGACGCTCTTAGCAAGGTTCATACTGGAGTAGTTAGAAGTGTAAAAAATTTACGGTATTACTACTGGTAGTAAGATTGGTAGTAACAAGGGCAGCAATGGGAATTAACGTCTTCGTGAGCCTGAGCTCAATTGCGCGACAAGCTCTCAGGAATATAAAATTCAGCTAACTTACTATGTTCTTCAAATTTGCCTATTGATTTTGATTTCATCCCGTAGTAGGCTGATCGCACAATTACTCCTATAGACAATAGGATTTTGGCCTGACACAAAACGGCCAACCTTTTCTTTTTTTTTTCCTTTTTTTTGTCAAAATGTAAAAATAATATTAGAATTATTTCGTTAACAGACGTAATCTGTTACAATTAATAATCTGTAATATTATAGTTATCACCAACTGCGTCCATGTTATATTTTATTCAAACTTCTGGCCGAAATAAGCAAAAAAAACACGATCGACTTAATTCATCCATCAGACATCAACGCGTTGGTTCTGGCAACAACAACGGTACGAAGCCCGGAACGGAAGAGGCTCTAAATGAAAATCCCTCTATCCCGCTTCCCCAGCCAATACCCATCGATATCCTTAATAAGCAGCAATCTCTATGTCTGATCGCTGATAGCCAAATGGGGCGTAGATCGCGCGGGCTATTACCGAACCATACATTATTCATACTGGCAATATTCGTGGCAAATGACCATGTCAAATATTGTCCCCGAGGAGGAGCGAGTCATAATGCTACAACGCTGGATAGATGGATATTAGAGTACCTACTCATTACTGTTCAAAAACACAATGTAACAAAAAATATTGTTTAGTCTGGAAACTTTTGTAAATTATTTTTCTGACAAATAAGTCCAATATAGATATGATTCGTTGACACAGTAAATAAAAATTATAAAGGAGTAATTTTTGTGCGATTACTTGGCTTGGCTACTAAAAGATTAGTTATATTACATTTGACATACTGTCCAAAATTTGACGATCAATTTGATTATAGTATTAGTTGGATGGATAGAGCTAACTACTGGTTGTTGCTACTGTAGTACTCAAACGTACCGTGTATTAAATAATAATAAAGTCAAATACGAAATTAGCAGAGAAGTAAAAAAAAGACTAGTGCTAACTAGTACAACACTAGTAAACTTACCGCCCCAAGTACTACCCAAACACATCAATGTGGTTCCGAACTAGTCAAATCCAACTAAATGTGCTTTATCTGACTCACTTAGCCTGACAACGTTTACTTTACATCCTAATCACACAGAATAGAAATGTATAAACTCTATTTGCTATTTCACACACTACCTCATGTCGTTTCACTTACTGAAATTCATGTAACATCTCACATAAGCTCCTTTTTAGGGTTCCGTAGCCAAATGGCAAAAAACGGAACCCTTATGGATTCGTCATGTCTGTCTGTCTGTCTGTTTGTCCGTCCGTATGTCACAGCCACTTTTTTCGGAAACTATAAGAACTATACTGTTGAAACTTGGCAAGTAGATGTATTCTGTGAACCCCATTAAGATTTTCATACAAAAATAGAAAAAAAAAACAATAAATTTTGGGGGTTCCCCATACATAGAACTGAAACTCAAAATTTTTTTTTTCATCAAACCCATACGTGTGGGGGTGGGTGTCTATGGATAGGTCTTCAAAAATAATATTGAGGTTTTTAATACCATTTTTTTCTAAACTGAATATTTTGCGCGAGAGACACTTCCAAAGTGGTAAAATGTGTGTCCCCCCCCTGTAACTTCTAAAATAAGAGAATGATAAAACTAAAAAAAATATATGATGTAAATTACCATAGAAACTTCCAACGAAAATTGGTTTGAACGAGATCCAGTAGTAGTTTTTTTTTAATACGTCATAAATCGTAAATCGTAAACCGCGGCTACTATCTAGTCGTTACACGAGCCAAGTCAGTGGCCTTTGGCGGTTCTATAACACTGACACTAGGGTTTGTGAGGTCGGTTGTCGACTTTACAACTCACACGACGGAACCCTTCATGGGCGAGTCCGATGGTACTCCAGACATGGCTTTTATTTTTTCAAAACATCTCCGATTTATGTTCGTTTTCATTTACTCTTGCTTCTTTTCTTTTCACATTATTTATCAGTTATTTTATTATTTACTAGTGTTACTTTTTTCATCGATGTTTTTTATAGCAAATCCTCTTATCTAAAGTACGCCTCATGAAGAAAATCTATTAAAAAAGGAGCCCAAATCTCCCTCGTAGATACTTCAATTACAGCCAAAAGCCTAGATTCTCTTGGCTACAATCCAATTGTCTCTAAGCCCACAATTCTTTTACCACATTTACCAATACGAATGGCATTTTATACCCGGCCAATTTTTCCACCTCTTTAACTCTCTTTACCTTTCTTCTATTGAAATCGTGTTCCTTCAAGTTAAATTAAGTCGCAACAGAGTTATCCGTTCACCTTCGGCTTTATTAAGCTGGCATACACGGTCATCATGGCCGCGTCGTCGTCTCAAGGGCCCTGTTCGTGACGTCAGGGGAATTGAAATTTCATAACGTTTAGTACCTAGTGGCATTACTTTTATTTAAAAAATCTGTTTATCTGGTTTGGATTCACAAATACAAAAAAATAGTAAGATTTAAATACGATAATCTTGGAACTAAGTATACTCTGGTAATTGTTAATTTGTTGATGTTTAATTCTCTTTATACATGAAACAAAATAAGTTTTGTCTTAAAAAAATCTATTCGCCTCATAATTTCTTATTCATAATTTTAAGTTCTCAAATATTCTAATCTTTCAGAGATCTAACTATTTCGTCTAACTGGAATAATTTTCCATGTGGTCAAACTTGGCCCATCTCATTTATTAACTTAGTTTATGTTTACTTCGGTAATAAGCACCTCCATAACTAAAGGAACATTCACACAGCCAGATTATTAGGTGCGATCGTAAAACCCGAAATATTCCTACTGAGAATTCTAATAGCAGTTTACATTAAGAGAAACTTGTAGGAACTTTAACCAAATTAACTAACTTTGCAACTAAAGCTAGAGGTCAACAGTGATTAGATAAGATAGTTGCGCACCCTACGGAAATGTACCCAGCCTCTGCTATATTTGCCGAAGGTATATTTGAGAAAGAAAATTCAGAGTAACAGTTTTTCCCATCCTTTTGTTTGTGTCCCTAATGACGCAGTACCTACGCGTGCCGTCGCCTAGCAACCAGGGCTACAGGTAACAATGGTTCTACCCTCACACGAAATGTAGACATTAATGAAGAAATAGAAATTACTTTTAAAACGAAGCAAGCATTTCGTCGGATCCCATTGTTTGGGGAAAGGTTAACGGACATCTCGGTCTCGAATTACCAAAGGCTGAGTTTGGAGGGCTTGTCTAAGCACTTGGTCTAATTTGCCTAGCACTTGAGTTTTACCTCTATTACGGTAGCTCAACATAGTTTATTTGTGTCTGCAAAGCTGAAACAAGTTAGAGGTAGCATAGTTTAGCCCAACCCTGTAGCTATTTTGAGGGTTTCATAGACTAAACGGAACTGTTTGTTTCATCAAGTGCGGCTGCCTGTCAGTGGATTTGACAGCATTGTAATCGTTTGTAAGCAGATGAAAATTATTTTTTAGAAGATAAACTACGAATAGATTATATTTCTAAAAGATGTTTAAATATAATGTTGACATAAATGGTAGTTCATGTTTCAAAAGTGCCTTTCCTTCCACGTTCCTTTTTCTTTTATTTAGGTAAGTACCTACTAGCACCAATCTTGCTTAGTAGCGTAAGGTTTCGAAAACAAAGCTTTTTATTTACCAAGCAGGTTGTACTCGTACAACCGTTACATTGGATCCAAGATGAACCTTTTGTATCATATCCGTTTCCATCCCGATACATTTACCTAGACGATCTCGTAAGAGTACCTGTACGGGAATAAATATGGCGTCGTATGAGAAGGTAGACGCAAAAAGCGGAGCATCCGGTAAATTCCGGTGTGAGCCGGAACTGTCCTCTTTAAAGCTAATGAAGAGCTGGCGGGTGGATGCCTCGTGAGAGCACATTTGAAGATTCCTCGCCAAGATTTATGAGGGCGGAAAACGAGCGAAAATGTTCCATCATGATTTTATTTGCGCGTATTCGAATTTTTGCAGCGTCACGTTGTTATGAACTTTGACTCGCATGTCTTGAGTTTGGTAAAGGTGTCCAAGAATATCGTAAACAGAAATAGAAGCATCTATTTAAAAGTATTAAGAACTTCCGGCCGTTCTTCTCCACAGTGAGCGTACACTTGAGTGAACGTGCCAACCAGGGACAAACTTCTTTTTTCCTTTGACGTCGAATAATTATTTCGTTTAATCTTACTTCGCATAAAGATATTTCTATCTTATCTATTATCTTTTAGAGCGTGATGAGGTATGCTGCAGTTGTGTTGCATGCAGGTTTTTTATTATTTTAGCTACTTTTTTCGCAATAGGATTTAAACTCGGCACGTAAACGCCTGGTGTATTCCACAGACATGACTATATTAATGAGGCTGCGTCATTTTTTGTAGTGTTCTCTTTATTTTATTATTTACAATAAACAGTTCATTGGTCATAGAAAAGAAAAGGATTGCTGGATTTTAAAATTAATTAGAGCATGACTTATCGAATCGGGGCCAATGTATCGCCAAACAGAGAGACAATTTTAAATATAATCTAACCAAACGGCTGCTTTAAGCAAAAACAAACTCACTAAAAGTAACTGACATTTTCCCCTAAATAACTTTTTTTCAATTTTTCTATATTTTAGCACATAACAGACATTCCTGCATACTCAGATTCTTCTGAACGGCTTTATTTCACGAGATAATAGGACTGACCAAACCAAGTAACTGCAGCACTAAACGCGAATCACAACACAAAAACAAAGTAAATAACAAAATCAAAGCAAGAACAAAGTTATTGAATGTCAGTTACTTTATTTATGAATTGTAAATGTTCTAACTAAACTTTATTACATACATACACTCAGAAAAACATAACCCTTCTTCGAAAGCAGTTGGGTAAAAAGAAAGTAAACGCATTTAATTTATTTTTTGCTAGTAATTTATTATTATTTTCTTACTTTTAAGCCTTTTTTTATATTTAAAAGAAAATTAAAAACAATTACGTTATATTATGCCCTGCAATAGATAAAACATTTTTTTTTCCAAAATTTTATCTCAGAAAGTAAATAAAATTATAATTAAGCTTTGAATATGTATTTTGTAGTTTTTTGCTCCTTTTGTAAAATTGCCAACGGGCCGAATTCGGTAACGACAGTCCACTGCTGGACTATGAGCCTCCTCCACTTAAGTGGAGGGTTTTGCCATAATCTCCACGCTTGGCAGGCGGGTTGGAGATCGCAGATTAAAAGGTTACTGTATCAGAGAGCGCTGCTGCCCGTTCCCTGTTCAATGTGTAGTCCCTAAGTCGCCTCTTACGCCACCCACGGGAAGAGTTCGTGACAAATGTATTCTACTCTGCAGTTACAGCTGATGTTAGTTAAAAAGTAGTTAATTTAACATTTATTTAAGTGTGTTTAATTTATCGTAAAATTATCAATAAAACAATTGTAATGTATAACAATAAGTGTAGTTTAAAATTAACCCGAAACACAAGGGTGGGCGGTTAGATGTGCGGTGAGTGTATTATCAAACTTGACTCCAAAATAACGAATGCTCTGATTGTTCCAGATGGTATCGCGAGTCTAGCGCAGGCGCGCTTCGCGAGGTGCGCACGGGCGAATCAGGCGCGCGATACTCGGCCGCGCGCGACGCGCTGGGCATCCGACGCACAGACAACCTGGACGCCGGCCGCTGGGCGTGTCGCGCGGCCAACGCGCACGGACATCTCACGCTGAGGCTGCATTTGTCTCTGCGCGCACATCTTACTGTGCATGTGCAGCCACACACACAGGTAATCAATACTTGTTACACTAGAAAAATTGAGAGTTTGACAAGCTGAAGAACGCTGATAGCTAAGCGTTGGTCACCGGTCTACTCGCGCTGAGGCTGCATCTGTCTTTGCGTGCATATCTTATTGTGCATGTGCAGTCGCATTTTTTTCCCTAGCTTACATCGTCCCTTTACTGGGCAAAGGCCTTCCTCGACTTTTGCCAGTTTTAAGGTCTGCTCCATCGTCGATATCCGGTTTCAAGCACCCAATATATGACGATTCTGGCCCACCGTAAACGTTTGACGCGCTCACAATGAAGATGCTGGCTGCTGAGCATTGTCCACGAAAATCTCATGCTAAAACGGAGTGGAGGCGTTACGCTTTGACACTGTTATGATTAGAACGCGGTGGCTGGGCATTGGCGGGCAACGGACATTTCATTGCATCTATATTTTGTCATTGTGCGTGCTACTGTTAAATATTCAGCCGTGCAATTTTAGACATGCCGCAAAATCGAGATGATGAGCTATGACGTAGGCCGCAACAAGCGCGCATTGAAAGATTCGTAACCATGAAGGAAGAAAAAATTTTGCCTTGGGGGCGCGTGAAATTGTTTCTTCCTTCATGTTCGTAACATAATCCACCATTCAACAATTCTTTTAATAGTGTAAAAGCCCAAATTACAAGCCAATTTGACACAATAATTAACGTTTAATCTAAATTGTGTCTTGAACTATGAACTTAAGTAACATAATCCAGTGGAATTATCCTCGATAGCGCTCTTCTGCCTGCGTGCCTTTGCTTTGAGGCTCGACCCTCTAGGGACTATTTGCTTGATTATATTTTTTTATAAACATTTCGTTAAAGGTTTTTGTTTGTTAGAAGAAAAGGTGACATTATGGGGTTCTGTTATTAATGCTATTTTTATAAGATTTTATCGCATTTAACCACAGTTTCACTGACGAATAAGGGTATCAGATAGGTTTCAGTGACAACGATGGCTATTAATAGATTAACGTTAAACTCTTAAAAATAAGCAAATGAAAACATGCTTTATTTATCCGACAGCGAAAACTACAGAGCGAATATTTTTTGTTCAGTCCTGTCACCGTAATTGAAAAGGTCAGCGAGGCAATTTAAAAGGTTTTTAATTTCTGCAAATTGAACCCCCAACAAACAGAATGCATTACTAAGTGACCTAACACATTTACCTTTGCCTTTTGAATGCCTGCACGTGAAACTGTCAGCTGATTCACTCAATTTGCATCTCTGCCTGCCGAGCTTCTTAGTTTTTTTTTTTTCGGCAAACTTTATATGAAACTTTGGTCCTTATATTTCGAACTAGCGGTCCGCCCGTGGCTACGCTCGCATTATGTATGATTTTCTCGTGGGAATAAAACTTTTCCCCGCAAAAAGTATCTTGTATTAATACAAGCTACAAACAAATCGGATGGGGTGAGAGCTTACACAAATCGTTTATCCCGTTGTTAATCGAGCACCCTTAAACAAATTGTTTATCTCCATTCGAAATTTCATCCAAATCCATTAACAACTTTAAACGTGAAGGCGGAACAGACATCCAAACAACTAAACATTCAAATATCCAAATATATTTTCACATTTATAATATTATATAGTGTAATGTGATATAGCGCGAAGATCGGATGGCCGATGGGGCAAGAAAGTCCTTGAATGGAGACCACGTACTAACAAGCGCAGTGTGGGACGGCGACCTACGAGATGGACCAACGACCTGGTGAGGATCGTTGGGTCTCGTTGGATGCAGGTGGCTATGGACCGGTCGCGCTGGAGTGCGATTGGAGAGGCCTATGTTCAGCAGTGGACTTGAACAGGCTGAAATGATGATGATGATGATGTGAACAGTGATTAGTGTAATATCAAAACCTGATGCTAACAAAAGTCAAAGTCAAAATTTTTTATTCGAATTAAGATTTTTACAAATCATTTTTCGACGTCAAAGCTATCATGGAATGCACGTTCACTACCAAAATCAGAGAACAAAAATAACAATCTTATTACATTGTTGGTACCCTTCTTTGCTACAATCGTAGCCATGTCTACGGCTTTTTTGCTACGACGCTACGACGTAGTCCTTGA
The DNA here is from genome assembly GCA_951230895.1 of Carpatolechia fugitivella. Lineage (NCBI taxonomy): Eukaryota > Metazoa > Arthropoda > Insecta > Lepidoptera > Gelechiidae > Carpatolechia > Carpatolechia fugitivella. The sequence continues at coordinate 20,637,878 of OX579646.1, read as the reverse complement.
TATTGCGAGTACACAATATTTCATTCGATCGTGATGTGATAAAAAGAATCTAGCTCATCTTTTAATCTGCATGTATTCAATTAGTATGTAATCTATGTTAAACACTACCAAAATCAGAGAACAAAAATAACAATCTTATTACATTGTTGGTACCCTTCTTTGCTACAATCGTAGCCATGTCTACGGCTTTTTTGCTACGACGCTACGACGTAGTCCTTGATATTGCGAGTACACAATATTTCATTCGATCGTGATGTGATAAAAAGAATCTAGCTCATCTTTTAATCTGCATGTATTCAATTAGTATGTAATCTATGTTAAACACCTTGCAGTTTAAAAAACTTGCATTATCATACTAATATCGTTTAACAAGGAAGGTGTCTTCAAGATTTGATTTCATTCACAAATATAAGCATTAGATCAAAGAAATGATTGCATAGATAGTAAATTAGAAATAAAACAGGGATATTAGCAGTTTACTGCTAGAAAAATTTACCCGTAAAGAAAAAAAACAAACAAACAATCCGTTCAGCAGTTTAAAAAACTTGCATTATCATACTAATATCGTTTAACAAGGAAGGTGTCTTCAAGATTTGATTTCATTCACAAATATAAGCATTAGATCAAAGAAATGATTGCATAGATAGTAAATTAGAAATAAAACAGGGATATTAGCAGTTTACTGCTAGAAAAATTTACCCGTAAAGAAAAAAAACAAACAATGCAGGTGTGTCCACAACAAGGCTACTAGTTAGTTTTATAATATTACGTAGTAGGGTTCAGCCCACAGCAGAGAAATCATAAATGTGTCAAGTTCAGAGTACTTTGAAGTTCCTCGCACTCGTAACGTATCGTACAGAAATTATAATATAATTTTGAGGTTATGTGTCAGCGCAGCGGGACGACAAATGATCAACCTGTCTCTCGGTAATGGCCCTTTCCGGCACAAGTTTGGACTTGTGTGCCTCTGTAGTACATATCAAGCTGTTTTATTAGATTCACATAAAATAATATATACTTTTATATATATTTGCAGCTTGCACATCAATTTTACTGGATTTAGTTTTGTTTCAAATTATAAGTACCTTTGAATAATTGTGCTGTATGTATATCTAGTGAATCTATCAAAATGTAAAAATTTTTACTTAAAATTACGCTAGCGTAGCCGCGAGTAGATGAGCTGCTACTAAAGAATAAATCATACAAATTGTTAGTAACCGTAGTTTTTTATTATACCCGTAGTTAAACTACAAAAGTAATTTCTCGTCATTAGGTTACGACATATTAGTCAAAGGTAATAAGATCTGCTTATGTTTCCTTATCTCTTATATTGCGTACAAGATATCATTAAAGACGAAAGTGATTAAACGTTTAATTCTAGAAACTTCCCCACAAGGCTACACTATGACGACGCTTGACTGAACGCCACACACTAACCATTTTAAACTAGCTTCCAGTCACAATGCTGCTCTAAAAATGTAGCAACAATGAATCAAAGTAAGTTAACCGGCAATGTACAACAAAATAGGTCCATCCTAGGTCAATGCGCAGAGCTTTATGCTTTTTGAGGTTACGTGTCCGTCCGTAGGGACGAGCAAATGAATAACTTGTGTCCCTGTAATGGCTCTCCTCGACACGAGTTTGGACTTGTGCGGGCTTGTTGCGGTGTTGTTGAATTTTGTTGAATGTCCTGTATTAGCCGCCATTAGGACGGACAGAGGACAGGTTAATTAAAGCTCTGAACTGCTATGGAGAGGGCTGGTTTGTTGTCTATGGGATTGGGTGGCTCTTAATAAGGGCTGTAGTGAAATGATAAGTTGTTAACGCAATTAAAGTGGCTGAGAAATAATTGCATGATTTTGTAATAAAAAGATACTGAAGTTACTTAGTCGAAAATTAAGTGGGTGTGGTGGTGTGTACTTACTGCCATCCTACCTTCTTCTGCTATTTTGTTTCTGGCAATTCAGTAGTTTTAAGTACTGGCAGTCTCATCATTTATTTTCAAATTTCGAATCCATCCGTTTCGGTTCTGTAATTTTCATGAAAATTTCCTGAATCCACCTCAACAGACTGTACCGACCTTTTAATAACCGGATCTTATGTAGTTTCATTATTAGTAGCATGAAAAGTGCTATACTTAAATCTTTGTTGTTCTAATAAAACCCGTTTGTACAACTTTACCCGTTTTGTGAACGTTTATTCTGGATTGGACCCTGTTTCCCTGCCACGCCACCATACTTCGCGTGTGGCAGCTGCTGGGCTAACAGGTGTAAAGTGTTTGAAGAGTCTGTTTTCTATCTGGGCGATTGTCTGTCTGCTTCATTTCTACTACCTACAAAACCCTTGGTTCTTTCTTTTCGAGTCGATTCGGCGACTAAAGGGGTTTGAACATCTCCGTATGGGAGTCTGGCATAGTGATAACCACTATTTTGCGGGAATGTAGGATTTTTATTGAAAAAACGGCGCATGATAAAACCTGTATATATCGATAGAGGATCTAGCTAGACGAACAAAATTATATATGACTCGATGTCCTAACGCGCAAGATTTTTGAGATAATTTATGTTAAAGACCCTGTATGTTTAAAAATCCTAATTTATTCCCTCTGCGATTAAATACTTATAGTACAACAATTTTTGCACATGATGTTTGCACTTTCTGCGCCTCATACTATATCTTACATACATACATACATATAATCACGTACATATCCCTAAAGGGGTGAGCAAATCCTTAGTTGGCACACGGGAAGCTCACACTAAAACTATGGTAAAATATTTGGGCAAATGTAATGCTCATAGTTCAATATTTTCTACGATTGCCTCCGTAGTCTTATACATTGGGCTCTAGATCCGGACGTCGTGGGTTCGATTCCTACCTAGTGAAAAAAACACTAGTGCGTTCTTCTCCAATTGGTTATGAGTCATAACCTTCTGCTGATTTTAGACAATATTTTGAAGTCTTCTGATCAGAGCGAAGACAGTGGATCAATATCAATCAATCAATCAATCAGGCTATTGCAGTCCACTGCTGGATAAAACTAAAGTAATAGAGGAATGTTGATTTTTCCTCAGAGAACTGATATTGAATCCAGAGCATGCGAAGGAGTCTATAATAGAAGCACGAGCGAAGCGAGTGTTTCTAAAAATAGACTCCTGAAGCACGCGAGGGATTCTAAGGTTCGAGGTGAAAATTAGATTCCTCTCAAACCCAACACATTATTTTTCACCTGTTCCGGCAATGAAATCATTAACTATTTACTTACCTACGTAAATATTGGTACTTAAAAATGTACAAGAGTTCACTTATTTTCGATATAATTCTATAAGTTGAGATTTAATTACTGTATTTCATCTTAATACTTTTAAATTTTTAGTTATTAAGATAAAAATAAACAACCAAAACAATAAACAAACTTTTAGGTTATAATTTTTTAGGGTGCGTTCCAAAATTGTATGAACCTATCCCTGTATTCCGAGACGCGCCTAAATCGGTTTTAGCACACTCAAAGGCAGGCGAAACCCATACAATCTTTTGGTTTTCTGATCGCTGCTGACGGCGCTGACAGTTTGATTCGGAACACACCCAATAAAAAAAATGGCTCACGTCAATTATTATACGCGCGGATAAATGAAAACTTTTTTCCTGTGTTCGAAATTCAAACTAATTTTCCTCTCTAGATATGAGAATGGTTTGCATGTCTAGAAATGAATAAGCGATTTTCGGCCCTATTTACGGGCATTAAAAGCCAACTTTGCTAGAAGAAAAAAGATAAAAAAAGAAGAAAAAAATATATATTTATTTATTTCATAAATAACATAAAGTTGTATGTAAACATCGTCAAACTGAATAGCAGTTTATAGGCGTAGCGTTTTTCCTCACAATTTATTTTCCCTTTTAGGCTTAGGTAAGTAATAATTTCATTAAGGGGCATACAATGGCTAGATTAGCAACTCAACGCGCTTTAGTTCAAAGTTCAACCGACGCACTACAGAAATAACGTTTATATTATCGTGCGATGCTTCACGGTAGTTACGTCCGACACTGCGCAGGAATCGTGGGAAAAACGTGTTTTTTTTATTTTTTTCTTGAACTACCTATGATTTTTTTTTTGCACGGATGAAAGATAAATAAAAGCCAATAATCCGTAGGAACCGTGTCTACAGTGTATCTCTTTTTAGATGTCTTATTTGGTAAACAAACCACTTACCTCGACAAAATCTCAAGTTTACGGGCTGATCACACTATAGAACTAGCCCAAAATATTAATACACCTGAAACAAACACTTATCAAGCATTCACTCACAAATTCTGTTAGAATTAATCATCGAAAACTTAAGTTTTTCGCAAAATTATCAATAAATCGTTCTAACCTCAAACCATATTTCGATCGGGTATCTCTACATTATCTTTGGATTTTAGAGATGAGGTATATCACGCACTCATAGACAATTCAATTATTTAATCGGAATAGACTGGTTGAATCTTTAAAAATATAAGTAGACAGAGAAAAATAGATTCGACAAATAAGTGGTCAGACGTGACGTCTCTATCCATTGCAATTAAAAAATGTATGTTAAATGTTATAATGAATGAATCACGGGCGCGTTCCGATACACGCTTAAGTGACTTTCGAATCAAACTGTCAGCGCCGTCAGCGATCAGATTGTATGGGTTTCGCCTGCTGACAGTAATTCGGTACGCGCTTTGAGTGCGCTAAAATCGATTTCAGCGCGTCTCGGAACGCAGGGCACATCAATTCCTTTATTTGCGCGACCCCTTATATCAGGGCTGCCAGAAGAAATTTTAGTGTGCAAACTATGTTCTTGTAATTACAAGACAAGTATGTGGGCAACATAACAACAATCATAATTTGGTATCTTGTTTAAAGCTGATCTGATGATGGAATTGCGTTGCGAATATGCGCAGTGTGATTGGCTCATTATTTAGTCGAGTCGACTCGGCGTAGATATTTTGTCTTGATTCGATCGAAATCGAATAACGTGCGCGCGCACTTCTAGCAACCCTGCGTTCCGAGACGCACTGAAATCGATTTAAGCACCCGTAATCGCGTTCCGAATTAATGTCAGCTGTCATAACTCATACTTAAAAAAGTACTTATACTTGCAAAAGCTTTTCTGATCGCTGACAGTGCTGAAAGTCTGATTCGGAATGCGCCCCAAGTCGCACTCACAAGCCGCGCCGCCGCCGCCGCCTCGAGTTGCGACTTGAGTTGGCTACCATTTCAACTCGACCTACTCTAGACAAAGCGAGTTAACCCATCACTAAAATAAATACGTCAATGATGACAAATTAGAGTAAGAGATATATACGACGTAGGATATTCCGAAATGCTTGTAATTACCAATTACAATTAATCACCAATTCAATTACATTCAATTAAATCAATGAAATCTATTATTTGGAAGCACTATTTTGTGTCTATGGTCACCTTATCGCCATGTTTGTTTACCAAATAAGACATCTAAAAAGAGATACAGTTTTTTTTACGTCTGTTGTAGTTTAGAAGCAGTAGCGAATTTAACAATAGGAACAGCTCGACTTCAATGGCGTTTTTGGTATAGTATTTAATGTTTTAAATAAAAATCTGTCTGCGCCAAATAAAGGTTATATATCCAAGTTTAATATATATGTTTACTGGAGTTTTCTGCTTGCTCGTTTACGAGCCTTAGGCCTTCACAAACTGCGAGTTGGCATGGGTAGGACCCTTAACTGACGGCCGCTGGGGCAGAAAGGTTCTCGAGTGGCGACAGCGTACCGTAAGACGCAGCGTGGGCAGGCCTCCCACTAGGTGGACCGACGATTTGGTGAAGGCCGCCGGAAATCGTTGGATGCGCAGAACCGGACGTTGCGGAGATCCTTGGGGGAGGCCTACGTCCAGTAGTGGACGTCTTTTGACTGACTGAGCTAAACCAATTGAGATAAAACGTGCAAGTGACTTTTTCACTAGGGAAACCGTAGGAATCGAACCCATGACCTCCAGATCAAGAGCCCAATGCTCTTAAACAAAAAGACACGGATGGAAACAGTAGTAGAAAATATTGTACTATGAACATTACATGTAGGTAAGATAAAATATCGTACAATATTGACCAAAGTCCAAACATTTTGACGGCAAAATGTGTGCTTCCCGTGTGCCATTTAAGGTTCTGCTCACCCCTTTAGGGATATCTACGACGTGACATGTATTTATGTATGTAAGATATCGTATGAGGTGCAGAAAAAGCAAACATCACGTGCAAAAATTGTACTACGTATAGTAGACCCGTACCGATAATTTTTTATGTTTTAAGAACATTAAAGTTGTTTGTTTTTCGCATTATAGTTTTCGGACCATTTGCCCAACCTAATACATTATTTTGTGTCATCCTAGGTACTTGCATAGGTAGAAATTTAGGTATTTGTCTTTTCTTCAGTATTGGACGTAAAAGAAAATTAGAGATAGAAATTTTACTTTCATGATAAGAACAAAGTAGGAACTGATGTACATAGGCATTTTGTGTCATCTCTGTCCACGAGACTCCTGATATTTAACCAGTACCTAACATGTCGTCTTGCTAGCACTTAAAGAATATTACAATAGGTAAAATAGGTGTTACATGTTTTGTAGCGCTGATATCTGTTGTTCAAAATGTTTTGTGTCGAATTCAGCCACGACATTTATAGATATTTATTTTTTTATATTACTACACCCTTTAAACCCACAATAGAAAATACAAGTTATTAGAGTTTACGTGTTTTTGATTATGATGGTGTAACAAAACACTATTCATAATTTGTGTCGTTTTTATCCACGAAATCTTATTATTTGAAAAGAAAAACACTTCTTTGCACGAAGCGCGAGTATATGCTCAGTGGCGCGAGCGCGAGGAAGAGGCGCCGCGCGCGGCCAGCGCCCGCGTGTGTTTGTTTGCTTGCATTCGGCTCTCATATTCCGTCCACGCAATATGCGACAACTGGACAAAAAATTTATCTCATTACTGTAATATAGTAAATAAAAACATTTGTTTGATTAAACTTCTTAGAGTGCGTTACCCCAGCCAGAAAATGTCGAAAATCGTCATCCAAGTGCAATAGATAATTAGGTATACAGCTTCTGTAAATGGTAAGCTGATTTTTAAATTTGGTAAGCTAATAGTTTTTAATTATTTGATAAAAACAGTTTCGGCTGGAGTAACGTTACCGCAGCCAGATCTTTTTTTTTCTAACGGGTATGTTGAAATAATTGTTATCTAAATAATTAGGTATCTATTTGGTATAAATGGTAAAACTTAATTTGTACTTGTATTTGCTATGGTTGCGAAGATATTAAAAATCCGGCTAGAGTAACGTTTGCACGATTGCTGTATCTCGGAATTGGCTGAACGGATGATTATGATTTTTGTACAGGACATCTGGCTAATTAGTTATAATTTGGTAGGCAATAAAAAAATCCACGGTAATGCACCGTTTTGAAGTTATTTTAGGAAGTAGAAATATGCTTCAATAGGTCTTAGCAAGGTCCTAGCACTTCCAATAATCGCTGCCTATAAATGGTACTGAAGTTTCATTAGTATCCAATACGTAATTAAAAAGTTATGATGAAACTTCAATTTGTTCCGGCCACGGCGCCCAGCGGAGTTATTTGACGACCGATTAACCGAGTTTCCTGCATTAATAGTAACTGAATCTTATATCAATAATTAGATATACAGTTCAGTTTAATACATGTGAAATTTCAGACCTGTACACTAATTAATTAATGAGATAATCGAAAGAAATGATGTATGCGCGGTAACCCGACCAAATCTAGAATGTTATAAAAAAGCGGCCGCGCAATACATTATACCAACCTTCTAAAACTTACAAGATAATACGTGAGAATATTACGTGGTTTTGTACAGACGGGTACACAAGTGCTAAAATAAAACATAGTTATAATTAAATATTTTTGAATCTACAGATAGAATACGAGGGCTGATTGATAAGTTTCCGAAACGACAAAGAAAAACTTTAAAAATCTATTTAAAATAAATTTATTTCTCAACGTAGTTTCCTTCTACCTCGATGCATTTAGTCCAGCGCTTCTCCAATGCCGTTACACCAGTTTGATAAAATGTTTTCTCCAACCCCTCAAAATACTCGTCCACGGCAACAATGACTTCTTCATTTGATGAAAATCTCTGGCCACCTAACCATTTCTTCAAGTTTGGGAATAAGTGGAAGTTACACGGGGCCAGATCCGGGGCATAGGGTGGATGCGGTAGCAATTCGAACCGCAATTCATGGAGTTTGGCGACTGCAACCATTGACGTGTGTGCAGGTGCGTTGTCTGTCATGGTGGAACAAAACTTTTTTCTTGGCCAAATGTGGTCGTTTTTTCTGGATTTCTTCACTTAATTTCTGCAGCAAGCTTGCGTAGTACTCTCCATTTATTTTTTTTCCTTTTTGCAGATAATCCACTAAAATAATCCCTCGAGCATCCCAAAAAACAGTCGCCATCACTTTGCCGGCCGACAAAACCGTTTTTGCTTTCTTCGGCGCAGGTCTTCCGCTCTCAGTCCACTGCTTAGATTGTTCTTTTGTCTCGGGAGTATAATGATGTATCCAGGTTTCATCGACTGTTACATAACGCCGCGAAAACTCGTTAGGATCTCGGTTAAACAGCGCCAAACACTCCGATGAATCGTCCACTCGACGTTGCTTTTGGTCAACAGTGAGCAAACGCGGCACCCATCGCGCGCAAAACTTTTTCATTCTCAAATGTTGGTGCAAAATATTAAAAACGCGTTCAGATGAAATGCTCACCATCTCTGCTATCTCTCGCAACTTCAAGCGCCGATCATTCAATACAATTTTGTGAATTTTTTTGATCATGTCCGGATTCGTGACTTCATTTGGACGGCCAGACCTGTTGGCGTCTTCGCAGCTCTGTCTTCCACGTTTAAAATCAGTTACCCAGGTGTGAATTGTACTCAATGCAGGAGCAGAATTACCTAAAACACTGTCTAGCTTGGTTTTAATCTGGGTTGCTGTTTTCTGTTTTAAAACGTAAAACTTTATCACCGCACGAATTTCGTTTCTTTCCATTGTTAAGAAAATTTACGACAGAGAAAGTTCTACGTCCTATCAAACAAATTCCACCAGTTTGATTAAATTCAAATTTGGCGTTCTATTTTTAAAAAGATGCCAAAATATAATGTAATATTTTTTTTTTGCGTATCATTTTTTTAAGTTCGTCGTTTCGGCCAGTTATCAATCAGCCCAGGTATATTGCGCGTAGGTAATAAAAAAATACAGAATACATATGTAGATGATGATTATTATGCAAATATTAAATCAAAGTAACCTATAAACCTGTACCTAACTGCTTGTATGTTACGTTTATGTGCAATAAAGTGTTTTCACTTTTACTTTACTAAAGTAAGTCTAGGTGTAAATTAAATGCAAAATTAATCACAGATAATTTTTAATGTACTAATAAATATGCGACATCGCTTACTTATCTGAAATTAAAAATAGGAACTGTAAACACTTTCACTATTTTCACTGTGTTGTGTTTAGCGTTCCGAATAAGTTGAAAGAAAAATACTTGTTGTAGTAAATACTTGTTTTATTGTAAATAATCATAATCACAGATCAACATTAATAAAATCACAGTGCAGTAAGGTTTAATTTATATTATACAGTAGGTAGGTAGGTTTTACTGTTTTTTCTAATCTGATTTAAAAATCGTTAGCGTCAGAACCTCTGGACCAAGTGCGATATTTTAAGTTTGGAAAATATCAAATTTACAGTACCTTTTTGGTACTATTTGATACCTAAATTCAAGTAACTAGCACCCCCTTCGTTCCGCCCGTCCCGCGCGCCCGCTGCCGCGACGACACGTCTGTTTCCGATTTTCCTCTTTCTATCTTCTCTTCACTATAATAACGATGATATCGCCACGCGCCGCCACCGCATGCATGATGTACCATTGTTTACAATATACCTACACCTACATATTAATAGTACGTTGTAAAACGTTGACCTTGAAAACAATAATTTTTTTTTATTTTTATTTGTTATATTAGGTTTGCCTTTAAGACATCCAAAATAAATATTACAATCTAGCCTAAAGACTAATGAGTAATTAAATTTTAACTTAAATTGCTAAGTAGATGTTAGCTAAGAATGTGTCCATCAACACTTTTCATATTGACTCTATTAAGGGGAAGACACTTTGTTCGTGTGTTCTTTACGGGAAGCACTGACTGCACTACATTACACTAATGTTTACTAAACTAACTCAAAGGGTTTTGTCCTTTTCAGTCTTCTCACTATGTCCGTGGTGTCGAGGAGCTGGATAGCCTCAACGTTCACGTGATGATGAAGTCTTAGTTCGTGAGCTTCGGCATATTTTTTAATAACACTGTCAACTTTATTCACTTTTAAATCTCGATGAAGGTCGTCATTTCTTATGTACCAAGGAGCATTTACGATACCCCTTAGTACTTTATTTTGAAATCTTTGTATCATCTGAACGTTGCTTTGTTTGGTACAAGCCCATAGCTGAATACCGTAAGTCCACACAGGCATGAGGATTTGTTTGTATAGAAGAACTTTATTGTGTACTGATAGTGAAGAATACTTTCCAATTAGCCAGTACATATTTCTATAGCGTAACTCCAGCTCATCACGTTTCTTTTTGACATGAGCCTTCCAGCGAAGTTTTGCATCTAATGTCATGCCAAGATATTTGGCTGTATTTTCGTACGGTATGACATTGTTACCTATGTATATCGGATGATAGTTCGGCCTTTTATTTGTGAAATCTACATGAATAGATTTGGATTGGTTAAGTTTTATTCGCCATTTTTTTGTCCACTCGTAGATGGTATTTACAGCTGTTTGAACTTTTTTCACTGCTACTTCTTGTGTGACACCTGTGGCCAATATGGCTGTGTCATCTGCAAATGTTGCAACGGTGTTGTCTTCTAGTTCTGGCATATCGCAGGTGTATAAAAGGTACAAGACAGGTCCTAGTACGCTCCCTTGAGGTACGCCAGCTTTGATTTGCTTAAGTTCTGAGTATGCATCATCCTGTCTTACTCTAAACATTCGCAATGTTAGATAGGACTCGAAGACTTCTGCAAATTGTTTGGGAAGCATTTTTCTAAGCTTGTGATTAAGCCCATCATGCCACACTTTATCAAATGCTTGCGCTACGTCCAAAAAAACTGTAGAACAAACTTTCTTCTCTTCTAGAGCTTTTTCAATTATGTTTGTAATTCTGTGTACTTGGTCAATAGTGGAATGCTTTTCTCTAAAACCAAACTGGTAGTCGGGGATCAGATTTTTTTCTTCTATAATCGGTTTTAACCGTTTAAGTAGTAATTTTTCGAATAGCTTAGACATGATAGGCAATAGAGAGATCGGTCTGTATGACGTTGCTTCGTTCGGTGGCTTACCAGGTTTAGGTATCATGATGACTTCAGCAACTTTCCACACGTCTGGTACATGTTTCAGTCTGAACGTAGCATTGATAAGTGTAGTGAGCTTTACTATGGCCTTCCTTGGCAGGTTTCGAAGAACTTCTCCAGTGATTAGTTCGTAACCTGGTGTTTTTTTGAGACTGAGATGTTTTATTTCAATTTGTATTTCTTTTGGTGTTACAAGTTTGATATCTCGATCTTCAGGCGTCGTTTCATCAAACCGTACTTCACTCACGTTTTCTTCGTTGGGTCGAAAGATATTCTCAAGATGTTGTGCAAACCTTGTAGCTTTCTGCTCATTGCTAATAGCCCACCGTCCATTAATTTCTTTAATGGGTGGAATATGCATGATTGGCTTTTTTAAGCCTTTTGTAGTTTTCCACAACGAGTAATCTGTTGAACGATCACTTGTGAGTTGAGTGAGGTAAGTATCCATAGTTTCGTCTCGAAACTTCTGAATCTCTTTCTTGAGTTGCTTTGCGAGATTATTAAACAGCTGTTTGTCTTGTGGAAATCTAGTCCTTTGCCATTTCTTTCTCTGCGATCTCTTTTTAGCTATAAGATCTCTAATTTCAGAAGGGTAGTAGTTACCTTTAGTTCTTTTTTTATAAACAGGTGTATTTTTCCAGGCACATTGTTGTATATTTGTTATAAATTTACGTAAATCTAATTCAAGTTGTTGTGGATTCCTTAATGGTACATTTAAATTAATAGCTGCGTCTAAGTCTTGTCTGAAACTTTCCCAATCTGTTCTTTTATTAACTAAGGTGGGATAATTTTCTTTCTGCAAGATTGACTCACTTAAGGTTAATAATATTGGTGAGTGATCCGAGCTCATATCATATCCTTCCTCAATTTGAAGTAGATTAAATGATATATTTTTTACGATGAAAAAGTCAATTAAGTCTGGTATTTTTTTAGGGTCAGTGGGCCAATATGTTGGTTTCCCTGTTGAAATTACATTACATTTCATTTCTTTAAGTGCAGATAATAGTTCTCTACCTTTGGTTGTGGTCAACCTAGATCCCCAGTAGGTGTGTTTAGCATTAAAATCACCTCCTAGTATGAATCTATTGCCAAGTTCATTTAGAAAGCTCTTGTACTGATCTGCTTTCAGTGAATACTTTGGTGGGCTGTATATAGCAGCTATAGTGACAGGACAGTTTTTTGTTTTTACACAAACAGCGACAGCTTGTATACTTTGTTCTTCGCATTTATGTACTTCGTATTATAATATGTCTTCCTTTATAATAACAGAACTACCTCCTCTAGCAGTATTATCTGGGTGTAGTGCATGGTAAGATTTGTAACCTTTAATTTTGATATAAGATTCTTTAGTGAAGTGTGATTCTGATATAAGACACACATCAATACTTTCTGTATGAAGGACTGCCTGCAGTTCATTTTGATGTTGCAGAAGCCCATTTGCGTTCCACTCCATAATTTTTAGTAGTCTAGTCATTGTTTATTTTTTAAGGTAGCTGTTTTGGTGCTATCTTCCAGTTTCTTTAATCTTTCATCAAATGAGGTTAAAAGATTCAGGATCTTATTAATCTTCTCATCTGTGTTCGAGCTTAGTGATTTCGTTTGCGCTTGCTGTGTCTGAGTTCGTAACTGATCTCCTTGTGTTATTTGAGCGTAGGAGACATTTTTAGTGACCAGATTTTGCTGGTTGCCACTAACTCTTGAGGTTGTACTTGTAACCTTGACGGTAGGAGGCAAATCCTTCTTTTTGGTTTGATTGTTTTTAATATTCTGCAATTCTTTAGCCACAATACAGCCTCTGTAGTTAGCAGGGTGAGGTAGACCGCAGTGAACACATTTTGGCTTTTCTTCTGCCGGCTTCTTGCAATCTTTGGTAAGGTGCTTTCCCGTACACTTAACACACCTAGGCTCTTTAGAGCAATACTTTTGGGTATGACCATAAGCCTGACACCTTTTACATTGCGGGATCAGTTTAGTCGATTTTAATGGTTGCACATCGACCTTGCAACCCAATATGGATTTAATATCATAAATCTTATTGATATCCTCATCTTTATGAAAAGAGAGCATAAACATGTTTAGAGGTGCCTTTTTTCTCCAGCTCAGCTTGTTAACGGCCTCTTGAATTTTGTATCCTTTCGAAATCAGGTCTTCAATTATACGCTCTGGCAGACACGAGGAATGCAAATTTTTTGCCATCACCCGAATGGGTCTGTCTTGTTTGTTCTCATAAGAGTACCAGTGGCATTTGTTTTGCAATAAGAGATTGGTAATAGCTCTATAGGAATCATCATTATGAGAATTTATCTTAACATTTTCTCCGTTCATCATTTTAACAATGAACGTGTCTTTTTTTACGTTCGTTGAAAGAAGATCGTAGAACTGCTGGTAGTTTTTAATATTTTCAACTATTATGGGTGGTGGTAGAGGTATTTTCTTTTCTTTAGGTTTTTCGCTGGAGCCTTGAGGGGGTGAAGGAGATGGTGATGTATTTAGTTTCCTTTTCTTCCTGCTTATTTTTCTTACCCACTCAGTTTCTTTCGCAAGCTCTTCTTCGTCAGTTTCGTATTGAATTTGTTCAGAAGGCGTCTTGGGATTAACATCTTCCTTGGTTTCAGATTTTTTCTCATGGATATGTTTTAGCTGATGCTGAAGTCCTTCGATATGCTTTTTGAGTTCGATTACCAAACTTTGAAGTTTTTCTCGTTCTTTCTGTTCTTCTAAATAGTACGAGTATAGCACCTTTTCTGTTTCAGTTTTTATTTTTAAGTGTGCTGAAGCCATTTTAAAAAAAATATATAGCTTCGCCTTAACGTTTGTTTGCAAAATTTGCAGTCTCTACGTGATTCACTATCGATAACTGTGTCATCGCGGCGAACGCGGAAGGCAGGGCGCAGCTGAGTAGGCTGCTGCGTCAGCGCCTTACTCGAGCGCGGTTATTGCTAGCGTGTTAGCAACGCGACTGATCTCAACGGAAACCGATCGAAAACAATAATAATATAGATAGGTACTTAAGCCTACCTTTAGTACCGATTAAGTTATTCTTAATATCTACTGTTGGTTTTCCAAATATAATAAAAAACAATCAAACTTAATAATAAATACCTAGGTAAATAAATACATTTATAACACAAATATAAAAATATAATAATGAATTCCTTTACCTAAATACATAAAAAACTACGTAGGTGCAATTTATACCTTGCAAATTGGTACTCAAGTGGGAAGGTACCATTGACGACACGTGGTAGGTACCTACCTACCGCATCGACAGAATGGTAAAACGTAGGTAAGTTGAAGAATGAGCAATTTAAAGTAATTTTTCAATCAAACTAATTTCATACATTACTGTACCAACTTTTAAGGACAATTATACTAATAATTTTAGAAGGTTGGTATAATGTATTGCGCGCCCGCTTTTTTATAACATTCTAGATTTGGTCGGGTTACCGCGCATACATCATTTCTTTCGATTATCTCGTTAATTAATTAGTGTACAGGTCTGAAATTTCACATGTATAAAACTGAACTGTATATCTAATTATTGATATAAGATTCAGTTACTATTAATGCAGGAAACTCGGTTAATCGGTCGTCAAATAACTCCGCTGGGCGCCGTAGCCGGAACAAATTGGAGTTTCATCATAACTTTTTAATTACGTATTGGATACTAATGAAACTTCAGTACCATTTATAGGCAGTAATTACCTATATAATAACGTTTCAAGTTGGTCTTTAGAGCGATTATTGGAAGTGCTAGGACCTTGCTAAGACCTATTGAAGTATAGTTCTACTTCCTAAAATAACTTCAAAACGGTGCATTGCCGTGGATTTTTTTATTGCTTACCAAATTATAACTAATTAGCCAGATGTCCTGTACAAAAATCATAATCATCCGTTCAGCCAATTCCGAGATACAGCAATCGTGCAAACGTTACCCCAGCCGGATTTTTAATATCTTCGCAACCATAGCAAATACAAGTACAAATTAAGTTTTACCATTTATACCAAATAGATACCTAACTATTTAGATAACAATTATTTCAACATACCCGTTAGAAAAAAAAAGATCTGGCTGCGGTAACGTTACTCCAGCCGAAACTGTTTTTATCAAATAATTAAAAATCTATCAGCTAACCAAATTTAAGAATCAGCTTACCATTTACAGAAGCTGTATACCTAATTATCTATTGCACTTGGTGACGATTTTCGACATTTTCTGGCTGGCATTTTCTGGGGTAACGCACTCAACTTCTTGTTATTGTCTTACTTTGTCATAGTATATCTACAAAACACATGAATAAATATTACAAATAAATAAAAAACACAACCTTAATAATTTTAAAAAAGCTTAATAATTAAGGTCCAGTCAGTTTTTCAGTTTCAGTTTTCAGTTCAGTTTCCGGGAGTTTTGAAGGTTGGTTTATAGATTTTAACCTACCAAATGACTGGACCATTATGTGTGCATGAATGTGGTAAACCAGAAAAAAAGCTTAATAATATTGAAAACATTGACCATTGACATTTTTTGCTATTGAGATTGCGCAGACGCGCGCTCTGTACAAAATTCGCACGTTATTGTTTTTATATCTATAGGTAGGTATAGGTACACATTTTATGTAGGTAAGTATGTAGGGTAGGGATAGAAAGAAAGAAAAAATAAAAATATTTATTCAGCACTTATTATAGGTATTATTTGGGTACACAGTACATTTTCTAGATAGTAAAAATGCCGAAACGGATCGGAAGGTATGTAATTTATTTATGAACGAACGCTCGTGTGTGCGTGCGTATGCCCCCCGCCCGCCGCCGCCTGCCCGCGTCCATTCGTTTCGACCGCAAATATTGTTTTGTGTTTTAATTATTTATAATCGTGCATGAAAATGACACAAATTTACAATGTAGATTTTTTATGCCTTAATGATAACGACTATGTAAACTCTAATGATTATAATATATTTTTGAAGCGTTTGTAGCTTGGAAAAACAAAATAATTAAAAATATCGAAACTGCATGCCCTAATATGGCACAAATTTATTTAATGAGCATATGTAAGTGATCCGAGATAGGAAATAGTAATGTAATCAATTGTAATTTTTTTTTTGCACTGTTTTTTTCATACTGACCGTATGTCAGTTTGCATTGGCCGAAGATGGCACAAACTGGGTTTGAACACTCCGCAGGCTATCCTAGATATGACACCATAATCAATTTGAACTTTAAATAAATTTTGCCAGTTTTGACTTAAATAAAAACAATCAACCACAAATCATCGAATTCCTGAAAATGCAAGTAACAGATGTGACACAAAACGTATCAATAAGCTTCTTATGTACGACTGTTTCCACAGGCAAAAAATAAGTAACTTTAGAATTTTTGAAACTTATGACCTCAAAATAGCCCAGCGGTATCGGACTATAGGTATTTAATCGCAGAGAGAATAAATTAGGATTTTTATCCATACTGGATCTTTAACATGGATTATCTCAAAAACCTTGCGCGGTAGGACATTGAATCATATATCATTTTGTTCGTCTATAGATCCTCTATCGATATATACAGGTTTTAACATGCGCCGTTTTTTCAGTAAACGTCCTAAATTCCCGCAAAATTGTGGTTATCACTATGCCAAAATGTTCAAACCCCTTTGGGAAGACCAATACTCTACCACAGATATGGCACTATCTGTGGCATTATAGAGGTCTTCGCATGTACAGGTGGTGGGGCTCGCTGGGCAAGACAGTAAGTGAGCCATTGTTTGTGGAGAGACACCACACAGACATGCACTATCAGTTGTATATCCCCACCTAAGCATGTTTTCCTTACTTCGACCGACTTGAGTCCGGAGTCTGTTAAGAGACTTCCACGTCGGCCAAGGTAAACTATGCCCAGGGGGGAGGCTCTCTGTTGTTCGAGTAAATGTTACTGAGGGGCATCTCTCCTTCCAGGAATTAAACCGGGCTTGGGAAGCTTCCCCATTTAATGGAGCAACTTCCTTGATAAAGCTGTGCCGGCTTTTTAGTCTATGATTCACTGGCACATGGCAGTGCATTGGGTGCCGCTGGTCCGAATCCTTTTTATTTTTACTAAATCTATCAATACTGTCATACAATTCTAGAATTAGACGAAGTTGGATAAATCCATTAGTTAAAATAGAAGTAAATAGAATGGAATGTTGGAAGAAAAACATTCCGTCTTATCTACATAATTGGGTCTCTATTTCTTGTGCACTAAACAAATTAGCCATACCGTCTCATTCGTTTAAGCATATCTCCAACAGAAAAGAAGATAAGTAGGTATTTTCTTTCTTATAACCGATCGTTACTACAGAAAACTATTGCCTCAGGACTCATACATTTCGATAAACGACGCCGATAATAGTTTTCGTGGAACAAACAAGCGATAAAAATACAATTGCGCTTTGATGTGTGTCGCTAAAGGGGAACTTGCCGCAACGCGACCAATTCCATTCCATTTGACCCGCACCGCTATGCCGCGCCATTTAGCGAAAATGCGTCCATCAAAATGGTGGTTGGATTTATTATTTTTGAATTTTGTTTATGAAGTTTCAATAACATAATTAAATTACTTTTTTGATAATTTTATTTTCTTATTTTGGTTGCTTTATCTTCTTTATACTTACAATATTATGTTCTGAACACTCATGTGATTAATGATGATTTTAAATTCATTTCGATAAAAAACTTGCGTACCTGCATCTAAACAAAAAAAAAATATTTGTTCAGTTATATTTCGAACAACTTCACACTGATGACCTCATAATAAGAAAATAAAATATACCCTTGTCAAAAACAAACATTCAACAAAACGAACGATTAAAACCAATATTCGACAAAAGGAGTTGGTCTCAGTAAAACCCGTTTTCCCAAAACATTACGAAACTTCACTACGCCTCATCACTTATTCCGACTATCTTCAAAGACAACTCCTGGACATTTAAATCGTGCGGGAAATTTCCATTTTCCATGGGAGTGTTACGCCTGATACGACATTACAGGCTGGACTTCACACTAGTGTTAAAATTTATATAAAATGTACCTTATATTTGAAATGAGACATACTCGTACCTATCGCAAGCTGACTTGTATATTTTTTTTGTTTAACTCAAAGCAACAGGTTTTCACCCTATTTTCTACTGTTTAGTTCGTTTTTATGACTAAAACCTAGTGTTAAGAACATAGCTTTTAACAAACTTACGCTTCTTACTATAATTTTATTATATGTTTTTTTTAATAACTGTCTTTGTATACTTTTTTTAGCTATCTTTCTAAACAGACCAATAAGGTCACTTTTATTTTCAAATTCAAATGATTCATTCGTTACTTACTAGCCTTTTGCTAACGCATTCATACGACCTTTTGTAACTTTGATTTTCTTTGTCTTCATGTTATTATAACCAGCATTTTGTACTTACAGTCTACACTTTTATTTATTAGCGTAGTGATCCCTAAATCCACCTAAACTAGGGCACTAGCATTTACACCTAGTTAACAAACTTCATCTTTGTCAAATATAAAGTAAATTATACGCATATACAATAATAGTCGTGTATGTACTTATACAGGAATGCGTAACAAGTACAAATTATGCCAAATCAGTTAATGTTGGACAATGGAACTCTACAACAGACAGTCAACCATCTTTTACAATTAACCTCTCTGCATATACAAGAACAGTTTTTGATCGCTATTTTATTACATAAGATAGCTAGTGAGCAAGATGCTTTTCCTCCAGTTGTTATAATTGCATTTTCAAAATTTTAATTGTTGTTTTACTGAAGAAGCGTTAGTGTACAGAAGGTTGTCCTTAATTCTACCTCAAACCATATCCAGCTAAGCTAGTTCTCTAACTCGATAAAAACAAGTCCCGTTGTTTGATGGGCGCGCCATTCCGACAGGACCTCTGTAAATATTGTAGGTTCCACGTAGGGCTGCCCCTAAAATATGCATCGCTTGGCGGTATTAAATATTAGGGTCTCATCCTTTGTTTGCTTACACAGATTTGGGACGTGAAGTTTACGCGTTGAAAGTTTTTGTTATGTTTGTAATTTTACAACAGATTGTCAGGTGTTTGTTTGGGTACTTGAAATTGCATTCATACACTACTCACAAGGTATAGTTTAAAATTTACTTGGAAAAATAGTATATGCACTAGACAGAATAGAGGCATAACACTTCCTAAGCCCTGCTGTGCACAGTGTAAATAAGAATAGAGAAGGATCTTCAAACCCCAGCTGCAGAGTTTAGTTTATCATATTATATTTTTATGAGTTCGTGCATATTTTTATCTTATAGAAACAAGAAAATGGTGTCAATGATACCCTTTTACAGTCTTTTGTGTGTGTAGTTTTTTTGTCTCATTTCAGTCGACAAAACACGCGGTGCCATTTAAACTTCATGTTTGCTTTCTTCCTTTTTTGCCGTATGGTCATCTGGCAACCCTCACCTAAGCCTGTACATACGCGCCTAAATGGCCTTGAGAGATTTACTTGCTTACCAAATTAAATATTTAGAGATGTCGGCGGGCAAAATCACGTTCGTCGAATAAAAAAGTTTAAAGAATTTATTCCGCTTATTTTCTCGGCTAAATTTAAAAGGCAACATGGGTATTTGTGTCTCTAGAGGACCTTTTTCAACGTTCCGACTTTCCTTAACGAGTTTTTTCGTTGAAATTTTTAACTTGCACAAAGACGGTGTCTCTGAGAAACTTTGACGTCGTTTATGAATAGAAATGCGTCATTAAAATGATGAAAAGGACTTTGTTTACGTTTTAGGTTAGACAATCTTTATCACGCTATTTTCAATCCTCTATAATAAGATAAAAAGAAGCATTTTACAACGGCAAGGTAGTT
Organism: Carpatolechia fugitivella; assembly: GCA_951230895.1. Classification (NCBI taxonomy): domain Eukaryota; kingdom Metazoa; phylum Arthropoda; class Insecta; order Lepidoptera; family Gelechiidae; genus Carpatolechia; species Carpatolechia fugitivella. Next base: position 20,617,547 of record OX579646.1, on the reverse strand, counting down.
TACTAAAGCAGTCACAGAGTAAAAGGAAAAGGGGACAGCAAGAACATTAAAGTGGCCTGACCACAAACCCAACGGTCCGACGACATTGTTATACATTAACGGAATTGTACTGGATGCAAACTGTGAAAGACCCTGATAAATGATACAATAGGGTGACCCTATTAGGGTCTTCTACAGAAGATGTTTTTTTATTTCACCTACTAATTATTACGTCTCTAAAGAATGGGGTAACGCACGCGAGCTTGAGTCCAAACTGAGTTGGGGTAGTCAGATCTTTACTGAGCATTTTCTTTGTAAAAGTGTGCATATTATTTTCTTGAGCCATGTCGAAGTCTTATGAAAACAACGAATAATGTATACCTACTTAAATTTATTAAGACTTCAGTACCTAAACGACAGAGTGTTGGATCGAAAATCTCAGCTTCATAACAACTGACGAAAACATGTCCATTAAATTGATAGAATCAACAGAGACAGAAGTGTCCGAAGAAGGTCATGTTGATTGTTTCAGATTGGAAGGGTTGCAAACATCGTCGAAGATCTAGTTCCGGCTTGTTACTGGACCCTTTAGGAATAGGGATAGCAAATAAGATTGTTTTCAATGTGCCCAGCCGTTGATCTAACGAGATTCGACGCTACGGCTTTGCATATTCAGTTATTTTGCTGACCCCAATCACAGCTTTTACAGGATTAGAATAAACGGAAAACCTTTTGAGTGTTGTCTGTACGTAGATGGGGAACCGGTTGTATTTTTCTTCAATCTCACAGTTTTGACTGTCTTCCATCCGTACTTGGCTAAGCTCGGGATCAAGAACATTTTTTCATATTTTGAATGTACCTATAGTCAATGCTCATGCGGTAAAAGGTAAAATCCACCTGCAGTTGTGTGTGAACTTGCACTAGGCTAGCTGCATGGTCAAAAATTTGACCTGATCCTAATTCAAGGTATGCTTGACCCCTTCAGTCGGGACAATATAAACTGATAATTAAATCTGTCATTACTACGCCGCATATAGTACTAACGTACTCAAAGTGTAATAAAGAGAAGCTAATCTAGAGACTAGATTCTTCTTTGTTTGTGCTTCTTTTCTTGTGACATGAACTCTTTTGTTTTTCTCCGTTGTATTTTTAGACGGACACAACACAAGACACACATCCTCTATTAGCCAACTGGCGCCATGGCGTCACCCCAGTATTAATTACATTGACGCATCAATAATTCACGCCTAACATGAGTTTCCGGCAAACACCAGGCTTTTCATTATTAATCTATCCGACTGCAAGACTATATAAAAGAAGGGTTTTGCACTGTATTATCGGCAGAGGGACTCAAAGTTATTGATAGAATGATTGAATGTTTTATACCACGAAAGCGGGTGAATGTTCTTTGTAGATGATGCAAGACAAGCGTGCATTGTATAGGTATATACTACAGCAAAGCTCGTACGCACACAAAAACAATGTGTATAAACATTGTGTACAATTTTATATCTACACTCACAGCTATGACTAACCCGCCGCCAGCCATCGAGATTTATTCTATTGTGCATTATTTAAAAAGATTAACCAATGTTTATTATTTGTACCTACATTTTAAAATCGTTGTTAAGTACACTTCAAAATTACGTAGCGTTATAATTTTAAAAAACTCTACTCGTTCGTTACTGAGTTATTTTTAAGAAAATATTATTAAAAACATTACCAGGAAAAGTGACTTACTTTATGTATAAAATATTCCATCAAAGTTGAAATCCCTTATCGGCGTGGGATGCCTTATTTTTGATCAAGATTGGTAAAAGTTATCACAAAATTCGCAATCTGCCTTTTAAAAATCTTTCACAGCTTAATCCTACGTAAACTCCTATTCAGAATAGCAATACAAGAGAGATTTTATCATAATAACTATGACATTCTTGGAATAAGATTTTCTATTCTATTACTTTCTGTATAATAGACAGTGCTAGCTGTCTCATATTAAAGCGCTTTTGATTTCGTGTCCTTTTCAACAACGAATACTAATTTTAGTATGTACATACATAACCATTTAACTGTACCAGTTAAATCGCGTTTAGAGCTACGCTTGTAACGAGGCATTTGTCCTCTTTCCTGTTTTATGACTGGCAACCTTTCTTGCTGGTAGCTTTATCTTTCATTTTAAATTCATTTTCAAATTTAGATTTCTTACGTTTCGGTTTTGTCTTTTTTCTGCTAAATTCTTCACTTTACATTACTTATTCACCTGTGCTTCACTTCATGTCCTGATCTCCGACAGTAAACTCCTAAAGCTTATCAGAATTTTTCCATGTTTGTTATATAATATATAAATACCTTTTCTTCGGACTGTGCCCTGGAAATTGCCACACACCAATCCTCTACAACACTCTTCGTGTGGTGCAGCAGCTTGTGGCGGCTGCTGGGCCACACGATGACGGTCGGGCTGTGTAGCAATCGCTATGGAAACTCCAAAGATTTCTGACGCCCGTCGCCTCGCGCTTGCGAAGCAATCGTCTTATGTTCCTCTGAAGGAAACTCCATGGCAATGGGCTTGACTATATAGAAACGCGAAAACTATTTCGAGATTTTATAGTTTTACACTATATTATCGTACTTTTAATGAAAAAAGTTAAAGATTACGTTAAAAAAATCCAAAAACCAAATAACCTATTTGACCTTTGTGACATCATCTCATTTTAACAAAATTAAATTTAAGTTTATTACTAAGACCTTATTCAAAGTAAGCTTTGTTCACGTTTGACGATTTTAATTTAGAAAGGGTGATATTTCGTATTTTTCTCGTTAATCAATCTACAATAATGGTTGTCCGTTGTCGGTTGCGTGACATCACACGGTCAAAAATTTAAAACCATTATGAATAAATGATCTAAACGATAAAACAGTCAAATTACTTTCATAAGATAGTGTAAATTATCATTAAAAAAAGCAGTTTTTTATTATACCCCAACTGACGACGATATCGGTTCAGGAAATCAGCGTAGCACTAAATGAGTTTAAAAAAAACTCCTTTTGTTTAGTATATAGATAGATGGTCCCAGTATTATACATCAATAAGAAAATTTTATTAGCCAGCATGCGTATAGCCAGCTATTTATAATAGTTTTACTGACAATATCCAACCAGAAACAAGCGTGGGTGGGTGCTCTACGCAGAGAGTGGCTATTTCGTATGCAGGCTCTGTCCATAGACGAGTTTAAATTACAATCAAAATTACATTTGAAGCGACGCACTCTGCAATACGAGACGCGTATTTACACAACCCAATTACCATAACGCACTGTAATGTGCACCGGGACATTCTGAATTTGTGACGTTGCGGACTGCATAGTAAATCACTCCGAGAGCGGTATAATACCAGCCAGTATGTTAATCACTCTAATTCTAACTATACAGAACTCCAACAAAACGCAGGTTTAAATTCTGAACGTGGATTACGATTACGAAATTTTGATCGTGCGAGTTCAATTTTAGATTAGAATTTTTATGTGGAGTCGCGAAGTTTTTTAACGTTTTGGTTATTAAGTCAATTCCACAGAATGTTAAAGTAATGGTGCCTCCAATGTAACAAACTAAAATCAGAAAAAAAATAAGAAAATTAAGTTTTCTTGATTCTAAGAAAAACTCATATACTACCTATACATATTTTCCACGAAATTCATATTCGATTTTCCACAAATTCTTAGGATGAACATTATGACCAATATGATTTGCCTTTTAACGGACTCTTTATTTTACTAAAATATTGTGCAGAAAGCTCATCTCCATTAACATGGACTTTATCTATGGTTCAATTTGTTGAAAAAAGGTTTCGTTAAATCCTGATTCAAATAATGAATTTCTAACCTTTTTTTCATGATAGGTGGTGAATAGCGGAGGTACAGCCACTATCAACTGCACGTGGAGCGGCTGGCCCGCCCCGAGACTTGAGTGGCTCCATAACGGAGCGCCTTTGGGCATCAGCGTGGCGGGGGGCCGTGTGAGGGTCAGCTCTTCCGGAGACCAGCTCACGGTGGCTGGAGTGCAGAGGGTCGACAAAGGAGTCTACCAGTGCATGGCGAGGAATGAGCGGGATTCTGCGCAAGCTAGCGCTGAGCTAAGGCTTGGAGGTGAGGACTGTGGTTGCTGTGCTTAGATTGCCTATGGGCCTTATCATACTAGCGTTTTGCGAGCGGCTGCTGTGGGGCGGAGCGGGCGCGCAGCGAATGCGTCGCGAACACGCCGCGGCTGCGCAGTAACAAAATGGATTCTGAGGAGGAAACACTACTGTTGGCTTTGTTACTACGAAGACGCCGGAGACGAAAACGAAAGCATCGCCGAGTTTGGGAGGATCTGTTATCAATTAATCGAATTGAAGAGAGCGACTACTTTGTGTTGTTTTGTAAACAAATAAAAAAAAATCCAAAAAAAAATCGTACGTACCTGCGAATGTCAAGACCTACATTGTATGAGTTGTTGCATCTGATACAAACTGACTTAAGACATGAAGACACACATTTGAGATTATCAGTGTCACCTGAAGAAAGGCTCGTAATTACAGGCTGGCGTTTGTACGAGACAGTACACAATGGCAGTCACCATTGCGCGTCCGCAACGAATTCGCTGCGCAGCTGCTCGCAAACCGCTAGTATGATAAGGCCCTATATATTCGTACAGCTATGTAGAGTTTACTGTTGTGGCCGGACTACAACGATATTCAACAAATAAGTGTATGCATGGTTATATAATGGGTTTCCGCGCACTCAATAGTAAGCTAGTTGGTTAGCTACAATGATTCATCAGTGATGAAAATGAGTCAATATTATTTATTGCACACACAGATAAAAATAAAAATTAGAACAAGAAGAAGTATATAGTTAGGTGGCCTTATTGTTACATAGTAATTTCAAGGCAACTTTTAATTTTATTTTGTAACAGTTTTTTTTTGCTGTAAAGTCTGCATGATGTTTTTTAGATCCGTGGTGTTTTGAGGCAGAGAATCGTTCATGGTACAGCATTAATATTAGGCGCTTTCGACTTTTAAACTTCCATCAACGGCCCGTTACAGTCCACTGCTGGACTAAGAGCCTCCTCCACTTAAGTGGAGGGTTTTGTCATAATCTCCACGATTAGCAGGCGGGTTGGAGATCGCAGATTAAAAGGTTACTGTATCAGAGAGCGCTGCTGCCCGTTCCCTGTTCAATGTGTAGTCCCTAAGTCACACCTTACGACACCCACGGGAAGAGTATGGGTTGGTGACAAATGTATTCTACTCTGCCGTCACCACATGGCTACGGTGCTGTTATTGGCTTTTAAACTTAATCCATAAAAACCTTTCATGAGCACAAAAACCTTACAAACTAATGTTGATTTCTTCGTAACAAAGCGGAAAAGCATTTCGAAATTGAAAAGTTATTGTGAACTTTATTTACTGGAAACAAAAAGTAATCAATCATTTATTTTTATGGCAGTTGAATCAAATTAAATAGCGCATTAACTAACGCGTATTTAATTATCAAACATTAAACTTTGACTATGTATTGTAAATCAGTTTTGCAGAGCTGTCAAAAGATAGCCGTTAATCACAACGTGGCATGTTATTAATTACAAAAGGATTCATCGCTTATATATAAATTACAAGCTTTTGTCTGGCATGGCGTGGAATGACGAATATAATTGTTGATTAATATGAACGAAATGCTTTTTTTCTTCAGTATTACTGTTTTTATGTTTTAACAAAATAACTAAGTAAATTTCATGTTCTAGTCGTGGAAAGACTAAAACATTAAAATTTAGAATGAAACTCGGAATTAAAAAATTTTCCTTCTTAGAAATCAGTGGCTATTTTTACTTTTTGTAGGTCACACTATTATGTAGGGAAGTTGAAAAAAATATTTAGGATAACAGATTTTTTATATTTTTTATTGCCTTATATTTAAATTTCACGCAGCTGAAGATTCTGAATACTAAATAAGTACTAAATTTAAAACCTGTAACATTTTATAATCCCATCTAGATACAGCACCAGAGCTTCAATACACCTTCATCGAGCAGGTGTTGCGTCCAGGTCAAGTGGTGACGCTGAAGTGCTTGGCTGTCGGCTCGCCGTCTCCTCACTTCTCATGGCTGTTGGACGGCCAGCCTCTAAATGCCCTGGCAAGGGGGCATAGGTAAAGTCTCTATGGATCTATTTTATGTTTTTGGCTCTTTATTATTTGTCAAAGAATTTTATTTACATTTTATGTGTGTGTGGTATATTTAAAAGAAAATGTCACCTGAGTATCTTTCAGCCACTTTCGTAACTAACTGATTCGTAACCAGCTCGTGAACACAATTTTCTTGACTGTTTTGTAACATGTTACTAATAAACACCATAAGAGTTCAGTTTGGGCCGCTCTCTAGTCCTATTTTTACATGGATGATCTTATGTTTAGGGCTTAGGCCCCAAAGTTCAGATTCAGAAGTTTTTTCCCTTGGTGTTCAATTAATCTTTTCTGTTTGAAAAACACCACGATACAATCAACAAAAATGGGCACAATGGTTATGTTAGTGGTTTAGCAAGGCTGACATCCATGCGACACGTAATAAATCAGTTCTGGGTTTCCCTAGGTATGGTGTAGAACAATTCACTACCAAGAACAATGACGTGGTGAGCTACTTGAACATCTCCGCAGTGAGGTCTGAAGACGGAGGACTCTATACCTGCAGAGCAGCCAACTCCTTGGGAGAGGTCTCCCATACTTCCCGGCTCAACATCTATGGTAAGATTATGGACCAAGTTGTTTTGACTTTTCTAGTCTTCATCAACAAAGATTCACGTGTATACCAGAATTTAACCATTTATGCCATTAATTATTGTGTGTGATCCATGTGAGCTAGCTGCTTACTTTTCGATAGCATTTAGCATTTTAAACTTGTACTACAAACAACAAGACACCAGAACAAATAAAAAGGTTATATTAATATTGTTTTGTTTGCAGGCCCACCTTACGTAAGATCCATTGGTCCAACCAGGGCCGTAGCTGGCCGAGAACTAGTGCTTTACTGTCCTTACTCTGGCTACCCCATCAGGTAAGCATACTTCTGATTCTTATAGCTAGAGGAACATACAGCAATCCAACTTTGGCTGAAAAATGCGTCCGTCAAATTTTCATTCATATCTGACTATAGATTATTCTTTGCAGTTCAGTAAAGTGGGAGCGGGACGGTAGTGCAGTAGAGTGGGACAGCAGTACCGATGGCTCCCTCCGCGTTTCTAGAGTAGAACCGTCCCACGCTGGCTCTTACACCTGTGTTGTGATGGGTCCTCATGGGGAGATGGCCAGGAGAGAGCTGCAGCTTATAGTTAGCAGTAAGTTATCTGTAGTAATTATTGATTGGTAAAGTGGAATCGAGATAGCAGTGCAGTAGTGGGAAAGCAGTACCGATAGTTTTATCCGCGATTTGAGGGTGGAAACTTCTCAGGCTGGCTCACACCTGCATCGTGATGGGTCTTCACGGGGAGATGGCCAGGAGAGAGCTGCAGCTTATTGTTAGCAGTAAGTTAGCTGTAGCAGTGATTATTGATTGGTAAAGTGGGAGCGAGATGGCAGTGCAGTAGAGAAAAACAAAAGAAGACTAATAACGATGTATAGTGGTAAACTATTGTTATCCATAGACCTGACAGCTTCCATTTACAAATTCAATTTGAGGCACAATTTGTGCTACAAAAGTTTTACTACTACAAAAACGAAATTAAAAGGTTTGATAAATATAATAATTCTCTTATTCAAACCACGTCTTGTAAAACTCATCATATCTTCTCGTCGCCACTACCGCAATGCCTGAAGAGCAGGGTGTATACTCAGTGTGCCCTACCCGTATTGACATACGGAGCCGAGACGTGGAACATGACGGTGAAGCTGGCCCAACGGCTACATGTCACTCAGCGAGCCATGGAAAGATCTATACTTGGTATTTCGCTACGGGATAAAATTCGAAACGAAATCATCCAGCAGAGGACCAAGGTAGTTGATATGGTCCAGAAGTGTAGCAAGCTGAAGTGGCAGTGGGCTGGTTCTCGAATGGAGACTACGTATCGGGAAACGTAGTGTGGGACGCCCCCCTGCCAGGTGGACTGATGACCTGAGGAAGGTCGCTGGTGGAGCCTGGATGAGGAAAGCGGGTGATCGTGTGCTTTGGCATGCCCTTAAGGAGGCAGCAGTCCAGCAGTGGACTGCAATAGGCTGATTGATTGACTTATTCAAACAGCTACAATATTAGCGGTGGCATGGTGGCTCGTATTCGCCATCTTTTTTCCGCGATAACCGAACGATAAGTAACCAAGGTACTTTTAATTTATTCGGTCTGAAGAGAGGTAGAATATCTTTTTCACTAAGTACCTAAGGTCAAAACTGTTTGCATTAACATATAACTAAAATTTAAACGTAAATTCAAGTATAATATTTCCATCTTCTGTCTACTCCCGCATTTTAATTAACAGTCGGCTGTACGTTCATTTGCATTTTGAGTACATTTTTTGTTTCACTTTCTTTTATTCCACATGGTTTTGTCTGAAAAGGGGCATCAAAATGTATTCTCGCAAGCCGCGCATTTTTCATCCGACTCATAATTTTTAAGTAAGTATTTTATAGCCCGCTAACCTGTTATCTGCCCCTGTTCGTGTTTTTTGCTCTAATTCGTCTAAGCCTTAGTGTTTGCGTTTCCGCTTTTAAGTAATTTTACAGTTAGTCATTTACGCAGTTGTATTATGTGAGAAGAATAAAATTAAAAGGTGCTGAAAAGGAACTGCGTAAACTTAATTCATCTAACATGCTTTTATCATGATCTGGTAGTAAAATAAACATAGAATTTATCGGCAAAGTTTTGAGCCGACAAGACATTGTTTGTGCATTCATTATTGGTCGTCGTCTTTCGACTAAACGTGGTTATATTTTTTTCTCAAACGTGAATTTTAATAACGTACAAACTAAAAAGTCTTTTTTTAACGGACGTAAGCGCTATTTCTACCCAAGTGGTAATAAAGCGCGCGCGGACTTGACAAAGTCTTAATTAAAACGTGTTTAAATAGCCACGTCAATCAATCAATCAGCCTACCTAATTGCAGTCCACTGCTGGACGTAAGCCTCCCCAAGGGCACGCCAAAGCGCACGATCGCCCGCTTTCCTCATCCAGCCACCACCAGCGACCTTCCTCAGGTCATCAGTCTACCTGGCAGGGGGGCGTCTCACATTACGTTTCCCGAGACGCGGTTTCCATTCGAGAACCCGTCTGCTCCAACGCTCATCGGTTCTATGACAGACGTGGCCAGCCCACTGCCACTTCAGCTTGCTACATTTCTGGACGATATCAACAACCTTGGTCCTCTGCCGGATGACTTCGTTTCGGATTTCATCCTGTAGCAAAATGCCAAGCATAGATCCTTCCATTATTCGCTGAGTGACATGTAGCCGGTTTTATGATGAAAATTAAAATCCGAGTTTCACTATTCTGTCGAGAAAAAAAAAATCTTGGAACTAAATTATCGCCCAAACGTTTGACTACCAATTACCATTTATTAATTTTTCTCAACTGTCTTTTTTGTTTAGCAGAAAAACATTTTTTGCGTGTTGAGCGTGTTACATTGTTTTCTAGACCCACCCGAGATCGAACCCTTCTCTTTTTCGGCGAACCTGCAAGAAGGCAAGCGGGCCCAAGTCAGCTGCAGCGTTACCTCTGGAGACATGCCCGTCCACTTCACCTGGCTGAAGGACAACGTACCAATACCTTCATCTTTACAAGTGAGTGGAATTGTTGCTTGAATTGACGGAGCACGTCGAAGAGATCAAAGATCATTTTTGATCTACAAATTAAAAAATAATTGGTTAATAAAAACTTTGACACTATTAAATATTTTTTTTAAAAGGATATGTTTATACTAATATAGAATTTTACATCTATTTATCGGTAAGCTGAGAGCTGAGACCATAGTTATTAAAATGAAAAATAAATAAGAGAGCACTTCTATTCCATGTTGAATGCGCATTTAAAAATAATTGCTCTGAAAAAATAAATTAAGACTCCGACGCGCTACGTCCCTCAATATTTGAGATACCAATAATTTCAGATAACATTAGAATAGTACAATAAAGTTTTTCATAGTTCAAATTTCTCCGTCAAACAACACCAGTATATCGAAACGTATCCCTTTCTAATGTTATCTAAAACCAGGTATGAAACTACCCCAATATCTAGTCATTAAGCCAAACCTCCTGCTCAGGTGGAAGAGCGAGGCGCTGACTTTTTCAGCAACCTCGTTTTCAAAGAGGTTTCGGCCCGGCACAGCGGCCAATACACTTGCGTGGCCTCCAACTCGGCGGCCAAAGTTAACTATACGGCCGAACTGGTGGTGAAAGGTAACCTTCTAACCAGCATCAGCACTGAGCACCTTCATGTCATGCTTGCACCAAGCACTGGTTAGAAATGGAGAGGCTGCTGTTTACACAGATGTTTCTGTTTTTGGAGGTTTGATTATGGACTCTACACACCGGGTTGTGTTGCCGACTGTTGGCGGCTTAGACATGTAGGTAGAGTCCTTGAAAGTTACTTGATATTCTGTATCAAGATCAACGTAGATATCTCTAAAAAATGAGGTCATAGTAAAAATTTCTCTTGTCGTGTTTATTCCCATTTGAATTGTTCGTACGAGCAAATTTCATAGCACGTACCTACAAAGTTTTATGCACCTATAGACACGTAGTCGATACTTTTACAACAGTACATCTACACAATATTTTAATGATGTCAACTATTATGTCAATCTTTAAATTATAATTTATGATTATTGTTAGCCCATCAAAACAGTTGGCTGAAACATTAGAAAGTTAGGTATTATTGTTTATAAACTAATCAAAAAGGCAATGGCTGTAAGTGCTACGAAATGGCTACGAAATTCTACGAAAATTTCTAGTGAATTAGTTAAATGAAAAATTAATTAAAGTGGTGGATGTTATCATTTTTCGACACAGATCAGATCAATCGCAATAATACTGATCTAAGTCACAGACGTGAATTTGTGTGTTCGGACTTCGCCAAAATAACCGTACTGTCCAACGTGCGGACTCGTCCAATAGCATTATAGCATGTTTTTAATTTTGTCAAAGTATTCATCTGTGTAATAAGCAAACCTCTTCTATCTTTATGCGACCTGAGTACAGTTTTCTAAGCACCAGCACACCATTTTACTACTTATCACGCTTGCACCAAATTACTGTGATTATAATACTGATTGAAATAATATTATTGATTACGCGTTTGTTTTGAGTGGATCTATTGAAGCGGAATCGTTCGTGTTCATTGGCAGTTATAAGCAAACATTGGCACCGTTTAATCAACCTTATTATTGGTTATTTGCTGCTGCTAATAATATTATAGCCTCTGAAAAGCGAATTATAACGGTACTACGCAATTAAAATTTTGAATATTATGCAAAAGAAGAAAAAATATATCGAACTGTAATCATATCTAAAAAAAGGGAAACATTGTTGAAAACTGTTTTTTTTTTTTACAAAACAATGATGCTACATGAGGGTTCAAAATAAGAAAAAATATATATATAAATCCTTATAACATTCATTCGGTTCTTCCTACACTATTCGGTTTAAAATTGCTTTTAAAATTTACGAAGAAAGATAACTAAAGGTATAATCCAGGGACATTCTAATCCGCCAATTTGAGTACAAGGAAAATCCCGTTTTTATCAGATTATGATCCCCTCCGCTATTGAATAGACATAATAATTGGAGAGAGCAGAAGGATCGCTATTCATACCCAAGTATAGCCAAGTTCAACAAACGACGAAGCACTTTAATCTTTTCGTTGAAAAATTAAATTCTAAACTTATTCCGTGGCGGGAAATTGCGCCAAGCCAGAAGAGTTTATGGCGTTAACAGAATAAATTGAATTAAAGATTTCGTTTGCAATTTTTCACATTATTTTCTGTTTTCTGTAACCTCTTGTATTTCGTTCCGAATTACGCTTTTTCCGATATAAAACTGTATTATTCTTTTGTTTTGCTCAGCAATGGATTTCAGATGGCTAAAGGAAAGGGTAAATTATTTACCTACTCTTTTGTCTTAACGTCTTAATAAGTCCCTAATTAACAGATTTTTTCATGAAAATATATCTTATTAGTACCTATTAACGAAATGAGTATTAAAATGGTTTATCTATCTAACTTGGTAATTACTTAACTCCTGTTTAAAATCTTTTTAGCTATATAAGTAATTTATGCTTACAGGAAAGGTAAAGTATTTAGGCAACATTGTGTAAATTATTATATATACGAAGTAAGTTAGATTTACTAAATATTGAATAACTTAGTAAATAATGTACTGAAATTGTATACATATTTTGCAACAATGTCTAAAAAACGTTCTAAATTATATTATCTCGCTAAATGCTGTTCCAACAGATTTCTCCAGTAGACAAATTAATTATGCTCACAAGTGTCTCTACCAGGAAACATGTTTTTACTCGTATTTAACTCTTTTTGAAAGTAGCAATGCAGGACAAGACAAGTACCTACTAAATAATCTCGATATGTTTCATGCTGCAGTATCTCCTAAATGGATAGTGGAACCGAAGGACGAAGCCGTGCTGGCTGGAGAGCCAGTGGCCTTACACTGCCAGACGACTGGGTCACCAGGTCCGCAAGTCACTTGGCTCAAACAGAGGGGTAAGTACTCTACTACGAACTATACCAAGATTTTTATATCTTGTGGGACGTAATGGGAACAAGTTTTTCCTAACGTAAGGTCGATGATAAACTTGTAATACAAATGGAATGAGTCAAACGTGGAATCACGATAATTACTGTTTCGTCATCAGTAAAAAGAATCTGACCTATACAGTATGATCTGACGAAAGCTATATCCGAGTATCTGCTTTACTCTTTGTAAGCGGACTACTTTAAATAAGAAAATAAAGCGCAATTCATTTATTCATGAATATGAATCAGGTGATCTATGATGTCTTAACCAAACTAAAAATGATTTTGTTTGTTTGACTTTGAAGGGACACGATAGGAACTATACAAAAACCTGCAACTTTAATTTCAGGGTCAGGTTCAACAGAGTACGTGCCCCTGATGAACCTGGGGGGAAGATTCCAGTTCTTTGCCAATGGGACTCTGTTTATCGAGTCGGCGCTGTCCTATGACGAGGGTCATTACATGTGCAAAGCCGAAAATGGGGTGGGATCACCTCTGACGCATACCATCTTCGTAGCTGTCAACGGTAAGAGAAACTTTTAACATTGCCATATAATTAAAATTGCTATGTTTTTTTTACATCTTGAAGCTGGAGTGAGTCGGTGGCCTGTATGTAAGTAAAGTAAATGGTATTTGAGTGCTCATCTACTAGTACTATGTTTCCCGGGGACGCCAGAACTGAGGATGCTCTCTGACAGTGCGAGATTGTACTTAGATTCAACAGTTCTAAAATTGAGAAAAGCGAAAAGGTATACGATAAATAAATTTTAAAACATTTTGGGTCCAGCTACACTTAATTCGTCTGAAACAAAGTTGGTCATCGAAATAAAGTCGCCTCGATTGTTTTTGTGATAGCTTATGGATGCTTTTCAGTTATAAAATTATTTATTTGTGTTATTAAGTATTGTTACTTTAGACTACCTACCGACCTATAAGCATTTTCAGATTCCTGGTTTTTTCTTGATCATTTTTACATTAAACTATGCTCTCGTGACTCTACAAATCTTAAGTCTCTCAAACCATAAGTACGATATTCGTCAAATTCTTATTCCGTCAGGTGCCATTAGGTTTCAAACTACAACAGCAACTGTAGAGAACATAATATATGTAGTAAGACCGCCATGTTAATTTCAGAGCCAGCCCGGTTCGAGCTGACGTCACACAACATGACAGCGCGGCGAGATGCGCCCGCGACGCTCGCGTGCGACGTGCGCGGAGACAGCCCTATCCGCGTGCAGTGGTCGCACAACCTGAACCAGCTAGATCTTAATACATATAGGTATAAACACCACTATGTTATTGTCACTTATTCAGAACAAATAAATATTTGGACATCTCACACAAGGCCAATAATTGATCCCAAATATTTCCAAACTGTATTTACCGTATTTACCTTAAAAGTACTTCGGCTTTTGTTTGACCCAACAGGTTTACGATGTCAGTTTTTGGATCATGTAAAAAGAAAATCCACATTTTGTTTTTTTCTTCTTATTTAAAATTAACCACCTGAATTAATTCCCTAGTAGAATTTATCGTTTAACTAAGCATTCCAACCAAAATATTTCATGATTGAAATTAGGGATTTTACATTGCTCAAATCTGATTAGGTCAAATCGATAATTGACAAATTTTTCATTTTGAAAATTGTGATATCGGACAATTACATTGTTGTTGGTCACGTAGTAGGTAAGTATTCTAAATACAATGAACTGCAAAAGTACAATAACAAGACCCTTTGTTGGTTCCAGGTTAAGTGTCTCCGAAGTCAAGACTGATAGTGGTTTAAGGTCCCAGTTATACATCAGCAGAGCCGACAGACAAGACTCTGGTGTGTACAAGTGCCAAGCTGTCAATGCCTATGGTCACAGCGACCATTATATTTATTTATCCGTCCAAGGTAAGTATTCATTATGGAATTGACCCTAAATGAAACCTTTTTTTCTTTTTTAAAAATACTAATCTATTCACTTTCAAGTTTGATCTTATTAGATTTTCTTTAGACGAATTTGCCATTTATTTCCAGATTAAATAGAAAAGTAAATAAATACGGCTCAAATATACTTACCTTGAAAAGATTGTCGATAAGAAACATCGCTCTGAGGTCCTGAGATTGAAATTATAATAACAAGGATATCCAGTTTCGATCGTATAAGAGATTTTCTTTGTCTTGTTTATATAATATTTATTTATCAAATCATCTAATTTTAACGGCTATTGTATTCTTCATAAGTGTTAATTTCCTGGTGTATGACACAATATATTATATCAATTCGTATAAGATCAATACTGTAGCACTCATTTGAAACGCAAAAGTATATTTATTTATTTTTTGCACTCTTTGGAATACCGTATTGGTTGTTTAGTGTCAGAATTATTAAGCCGCTGAAAGCTTCTAGAACATCGCTCAAAATTTTTGGCATTTAGCACAAACGCTCAAGCTTTCGACATGGCTCATTTGTCTTTAACACTTAGCACAAATACCCATTCCTCACCACTTTATTCCAGAAAAACCGGACTCTCCCCACTCACTAACGGTGACGGAGATTCTGAGCCGTGGCGTGCGCCTGTCCTGGAGTCAGGGCTTCGACGGCAACTCGCCGCTGGTCGGCTACACGGTGCAGTTCGCTGCGCTGTCTCCGCAGGGCGCCATTAGGGTCAACCAGTGGGACTCCGCCACCAGCCTCAACGTGTCCGTCCATGGAGCCGCGCACACTTACATCACGTGAGTCAAAACTTTTTGATCAAATGTGAAACGCCATTTGCCGTGTGGTTTCCGACTTAAAAATAAATCATTTGACAGAGATTACAATCACGTGCGGATTCTAAGGTGGATGACCACCACCACCAAGAGCTTGACGTGCCTTCCGATTGGAATCATCATTAATCGCCTACAAGACGAATTCCGATTATACTATTCGGAAGAGTTTTGTGTTCTTATTATGGGTCGGGCCACACTTATCCGCGGCGATCGACGGTTTGCCTATACAAAACGCGCGCAAAGTATGGAAATCCTTTCGCATCGACACGCGGCGAAAGGATGCAAAAGGATTTCCATACTTTGCGAGTGTTTTGTATAGGCAAACCGTCGATCGCCGTGGATAAGTGTGGCCCGACCCTATAGCGGATAAGTAGAAGTTTTTCTGTTTAGTAAATAATATTTACTATTTCCACCATCAATCAAAAGCATGTTGGTAATCATCAACCTAACTTAAATTAATTATCAAATATGTTGTATCTTAAAAAAATTATCATTATCAAAAGTTCCTAATGGATTTCTTTTTGTTAATAATAATAATTCATGATGACAACGACATTATATCCAGACTCACAAAGAAGGGTGACATCCACTACGAGGCCCTGCTGACCAACCTCAAGCCCCACACCGCGTACATGATCCGCATCGCTGCCATTAACCAGATTGACCGAAGCGAGTTTACGGAGCCTGTGGTCGTCAAGACACAGGAAGAAGGTGAGTTATGTTTTAAACGTCCAGAACAAAAAAGCATACAAAGCTCACGGATTCATAAAGTCTGATAATTATTTATTCAAAGGTTGGTAAAAAGAAAAAACTGACTAAAAAAGAAACTCTAATATTCTTCTCTAAGGTATAAAGTGAGTGAGTGTTATTTGAGTGAGACCATTTTAGAAGACGCAGCGTGACAGATTCCCTTCATAGTTGGATGCATGTAGCACAAAACGGGTCCCTATAAAAACCCTCGGGAGAATCTTGTGTTTAACAGTTAACGCCTTTGACTGAAACGATAATGATGAGTCCAAATTATGTGGTTTGCATTGTACGTACTATTAGATGTATCTTTATTAACATCTGAATGCTTTTCCTCTCATTCCAGCACCATCTGAAGCGCCGACGAATATCCACGTGACTCCAGGTGGTCCAGGAGAACTGCACGTGACGTGGCGGCCGCCTCCCCGCGAGGCGTGGCATGGTGAACTGCTGGGATACTCCGTCACCTGCACAGAGCTTGGACCTGCAGGGACGCCCTTACATAACACGTCGAGGTAAAGTCTTCTTCTAGGATGAAAGATGAGCCACAAGACGTATTTTTGTGGACAAATGCCTTTCCCAAAGATACACCTAACCATCCTGGGCTTTGCTCGTATAAAGCGGCTTCCGATGTATTTACCAGATCTTCAGTCTAATTTGTTAAAAGCCTGCCTATGGTCTGTCTTCCGGTGCGTAACTAGTTCAGGGTGGCTCAATAAGTTTGACATCAGGCCAGGGTATATAAAAAGGGTCGTCGATCTGACACCCACACAGACAAGAAAGTAAATAAAAAAGGTGAAAAATTAAACTGATCCCACCTTAGTATAACTTTTTATCTTGATGACAATATAATGACGGTAATTTTTAAGTATTAAGTAAATGTTAGAACGTTCTGTGTTATATACTTTTACGTTCTGTGTTACCTATCTTATTTTATTTTCTCCTTGATTTCAGAACTCTAACAGTAAATGGCTGGTCCGCAACGGAGTTAAGTCTGTCAGCTCTTCGGAAGTTCACGCGGTACGAAGTGCGAGTGCGAGCGTTCAATGGCGTCGCTGCCGGGCCTGCGTCTACGCCGGTAGCTGCTACTACTCTAGAAGGAGGTAATGTTAATTATCGCTTTTCTATAAGCGCAACTCTGAGAATTCTAACATGGGCTAAGTCCATAGACAGTCAACAAACAGTACCAGGCTTTAAATCTGTGGTCTTCTTGAAAGAGACAACAAAATTATCGAAACACAAATTTCATGTTGTCCTCAGTAAGTAAAGTCATTTTCCATTTTGCACTTTATCCTGATGAATAAGATGCCGTTAGCTTAAAGATTTATCATCGAGCTTGATGTTTCTCGTTTGAATTTGTTGCGACTTCACCTATTGGTTAAATCTTGATCTTTATCCAATGAATATTTTCTTCCGTTTCCAGTTCCCGAGTCCCATCCAACGCGCGTGCTGTGTTCTGCTCTCTCGTCGTCGAGTATGAAGATCTCTTGGAGTCCACCGCCGCCGGGACAACACGGCGGCATCATACAGGGATACAAGCTCATCTACACTCCGCTTACTGCCGACCATGGTTAGTATGTCTTCTCATACTTCGAATGAGTGAAAATTCTGCCCATGCTCAAATTTATTATTATCTCCTAACTTTACTCTTCTATTAGTGCGAGTGCGAGCAGGCAGTGGCCTTAGATGCCTAATGTAGACACTTTCTCTGCTTAACATTGACGCCTATGTGTGCATAGTTCACGCTTTTTATTAAGTAACTTAACCAAGAGGATGTAAGTAATGAAATTTTCGAACATAACGTATTACAAAATTTAAATAATCTTTAACAAAAACCGGCTTTCATTTAACTTATAAGCTTGAATGTGGTGTGAGACAGGGCGGTTTAACCTGGACGGTGCTATTTAGCTTGTACATTGATGGCTTGATCAAGGAACTCAGCAGCACTAAAATCGGCTGTTTCATTGGTGGAGAATGTTTAAACAATATAAGTTACGCTGATGATATGGTGCTGCTGAGTCCCTCGGTCAATGCACTGCGTGAACTTTTAGGTATTTGTGAAAAATATGCTGAAAGCCATTGTCTAAAATATAATGTCAAGAAAACGGAACTTATGTTATTCAAGAGTGGTAATTATCCTGATCAGCTTCCATGCTTTTCCTTGTGTGGCGCGCCCTTAAACTTCGTAACGAAATTTAATTATCTCAGTCACATTCTAAATGAAACCTTGAACGATCACGACGACCTTGAAAGAAGAAGTTTAGCCATGAAGAGTAATATGCTGGCGAGACGCTTCTCGGGAAGCTCTGATCAGGTTAAGATAACTCTTTTTAAGTCTTACTGCCAGTCGCTGTACACGGCTGGGCTCTGCTATAGGTATAATAAGCATAATTATAATAACATACGAGTACAGTATAACAATGCGTTTCGAGCAATAATGTGGAACGAAGGTGGAGGTGGTCTTTTTAACTGAAAGATTGATAATTCACAAGAGATGTTTTTATTTTCTTTTTTAAGATTTTTACACACCCGCAGTCTAACCTAGAATCTCCTCTCTTTTCCCAAGTCAAAACTTATCTTCCAATTTTAAATAAATCCAAATGTTTACGGCCAGCAACAGCCAAAGAGGCAAAGAGGTATAGGTATGTACACATACCTAACATCCCTCCCTCTCCGGAAAAGAGCGTATTCTAATTTACATTGGTAAAAGAAACGATCTAACCTACCTAAGCCTGGAAATATTTATTTCAACTAAAATACACATGACACCACACAATGAAATAATTAAAAAAAAACTAAAAAAAAGATAAACTAACAATCGTCATAAATGTGGCGCAAGTTATCTTAACTTTGACGGGCAAAAAACACAGGCCCAAAAAGACCCGTCATGCTGAAGCAATGAACCATACCACAGAGGCCAAAAGAAACAATATCATAAAATTTGGAAATGTATGAGTATACCCTAACTAAATATAAAAACATATATAACCTAAGTACAAACCCTAACCACTTCCTAACACTACACTGCACAAACACACACACACACAGACACATCACGAAAGCCCCATGGCCAGAGAAGGCCCACGGGAGAGATGCCCTCCCGCATCATAGCTGCATCCATGGTTAAACATCAGTCAGGCCACATGCACCAACATGGCCGCCTGCATCATTGAGCGCGACAACCAGGCCGCTACTATACATCATGACTGCAACTATGACATGCATCAGGCTGCATCTCAAACAGCCACAGCACAGCCATCAAAAACGGACATCATGGCCATCACGTCTTTGTCAATCTGAAACATCTTTATATTAACAACTGAACAATGAGAAATAAAAGTATATAAACACCATGAACCCGTGATATCAACAGTAAGAACATCAACAAACAACCAGACATCTCTTGTAACATCTAATCAAAGAGTTAAAAAGACCACCTCCACCTTCGTTCCATGGTATGACTTCAAAATGGCTCCCGTGGCGGTGTAGTGCGACTGGTATGTTTAGTGACACTAAAGTGGAAAGTTTCTGTGAATTAATGTTTAAAATTAAAGTAATTTTTCATAGGAGGCTTCAACACAACAATGCAATAACTCAATTATCTCAGCTGTCTTTAGAACACTTTTTATCTATGATGTGAATTTCAATATGTTGCAAACATGAAAATATCGGTGCTACCCATCGAAAAAGTAGAATTAACATTATTTAATTTATTTCACCTTTAAATCTAAAATTTTTACTTGCTGACAATTGTTTAATATAAATTTATAATGACAATGAAATTATTAATTATTAATTTTGTAAACTAGTGTTAAGTTTAATTAATTATGGGACCCTCAGTGCCTGAAATAAATGATTTATTTATTTATTTATTAACAAAGCAGCCGTTACACTAGCAATCATATCCTCCAACACTGACGATGACGGAAGCGGTCAGATGCGCAGGATATTTTAAGGTGCGCAAGCTCCAACGGTGGCTATACAATTTACACAATGATCATATTGATCATGATGATTTAAATTTTATAAAAAAATATTACTTTTTGCAGCCGATGTCGGTGAAATCAAGCGAGTGACAACAACAGATACATACCTCCACACGTTGCGGAAGTACACCAACTACTCCATCCAGGTGCTGGCATTCACCAACGCTGGAGACGGCAAGAGGAGTCCGCCGGTTTACTGCATGACAGAGGAAGATGGTAAGTCAGTGTTGATGACTTTTACAGCCTAATTGTTAGTTCATCTGCAAATAAATTCCGGACGGGTTAGGTTATATTATTTGAATGATGGATTCACGAGTAGAATATCTGTTTTGGATCTGGAGTTAATCCAGCTGGATTAAGACTAAATCACGCCTGTATTAAAATAACGATGCATCTAGAATATAATTTCCATATCAGTTATTTTAAGAGGATTGTGAAGCTGTAAACTTTCATACAAAAAGCCTTAACGCTTTGCACCCCTTAAAAATTGTTCAATTTTCATAATTTTTGGATATTTTGTAGATACGAGTATAATGAAAAACTGGGCTTGTACGTTTTTAATTTATATAAATATTGCTTACAATAAAAGTTATTAGCAGCTAAATATCTCGTTTTTTGACTTAAAAACTACCTCGTAATTATTGTTATTTTTTAATTAAACTAAACTGAATTACTAAAAAATCAAAACGTACAAGCGTAGATACCTTACCTGTACCTTAGTATACTGAATAAAATGAGACCAAAATTGTCTCATTCCGTAAAGGTTTAGGGGGTTCAAACAGTTAAGGCCCGAAACAATATTTAAATAACTGGCCAAGCACGTGTCGGACCACGCAAAGTGTAGGGTTGTAAGTAATTGCCTCCCGGAGTTGCAACGATCGCACGATACGGGTCGGGGGGCAGGGGAAAGTTGTAGTGATGTTGGAGGTGTCATCGATATTATGTTCGCCTAGGGAGGAGAAAATAATATCGATATATCGATTGATACTATAAGTTACAAATAAAATCATGAAAAAGTTAACGTCTGTGAATGAATTTATTGAATCGTCTGTAAAGATTTGTAAGATGAATAAATAAAAATGTTATCTATTTTGTTTATTATATTTATTTAGTTTATTATTATTATTTTTTATTTTTTTTACTATTGTTTACATAGATTATGATTATTATTTTATAACTTTCTTTCACGTACTGCTATTTTTCTAGGAAATTGAAGGTCAATCAGTTCTGGTAATAAACAATGAAAATGAGTAAAGTTTTGGCTGCATTTTTTCAGTCCTAAACTGGTGACGTCACGCGCCTGATTTTCAACACGCTTTTATTAGCTTCACCTGTATGTTTGTATGCTTGTAAGTTTCTTTGTAACCGAATCCTTTGGCTTCGATTTTGATTGACCCACTTTAATTAAACGGACAGATTTAATTTAAACGTGATAATCACATTCAAACTAATATTATAAATTTAAAATATATTTGGATGTTTAGTTTGATGTTTGGATGTTTGGATGCTTTAATGTTTGGAAGTTTGGATGTTTGAATGTTTAGATGTTTGATGTTTGGATTTTTGGATGATTAGATATTTAGATCTTTGGATGCTCAGATGTTTAGATTTTTAGATGTTTGGATGTTTAGCTCGGTGAGCTCTTCTCCACAGATTCCGCCATTGTGTTAGTGAACTCACCCAAAAAAAAATGCAATGACGGATCTAAGTGATGTAATAACATCCTTCCTATGGAAATAAATAATTTTTTACTTTGACTTAAGATGTTTAGATTTTTGGATGTTTGGATGTTTAAATGTTTGGATGTTTGCATGTTTGCATGTTTGGATGATTCGATATTTGGATGATTGGAAAAACACGCTTTTAAAGCACATCAAACTAAAAAAGTAAAAAATAATTCTTAATATAAGCTGAACACAATAAGGAAAAATAAAATAAAAAATATACTTGTATTATTGTGAAAAAAGCGTGGGTTGCTCAATATACGAAAAATATGGCACAAAGCACCCCTTGCTTTTTTCACAATAATACTAGTATTTTTCGTTCATTATTGTTTTCAGCTTATACAGCATGATTTTGTAATCCCTAGCTAAATTTAAATATGATGTTCAGACCATCATAAGCAAACACTTTTCCCAAGGAACATGGGTTGAAAACACCCAAAAAAATTTCAACCTCCCATAGAAATTAGTAAAGTTTATTGTGTATTTTGTATGAAAAATAGTTTTTTTGGGGGGTTTTCAACCCACGTTCCTTGGGAAAAGTTGTTGCTTATGATGGTCTGAACATCATTTTTAAATTTTGCTAGGGATTACAAAATCATGTTGTATTAAGAATTATTTTTCACTTTTTAGTTTGATGTGCTATAAAAGTGTATTTTTTAGTTTTTTAAAATTATGTATGGTTTCCTGGTACTTATTTATGTCTAAGCAATTTCAAAGAACACAAACAAATTTGAGATTCAACTTGACGAAAATGTTTGCAAACCGCAAATAAATAGGCGGGCTATGAAAGAAAACTCGTGAAATGCTCTCGCCCCGTGCCACAGCCGCCGTGTGCCGGCGCGCCCGCGCGTCCCCCGCTCCTCCTATGTTAGGGCGTTTGCGCAATCATCCGTATCCGATTCTTATCCGGTCTGTTTTTGATCCGTAAAAAAAACGGACGGTAAATTCACGTCTAGCGTTTGCGCACTCATCCGTATCCGATCCGATTTTCATTCGTATTTGAGACGATATTGCATGATATTGTCGTAGTGATGTGCCGAGTCGAGCTGACTGACTGAGCTGATCTCGACCATAATGCTATAGAAGCAAGAAGCGTTCAAGGTCAAAGTGTTAACACTTTACCACAGTTGACTGTACTCGAGTATAGATTTCGGGTACTTATAGAATTCGAATACTAGGTTGATCTTTTTTAATTATATCTACTTATGTCCCTATAAATGTTATGGAAATAAAGGCGCTCACGTTACTCGTATAGTTCGTTTCACGTAAATAGAATCCTGGAGTCTCTTGTCTCGAGTGTGCATACGATTATTTTTGTAACCAATACCAAAATACTTGTTTATCAAAAAATAGTCAATTTGGCACATCACTAGCAGCGCGAGCTTTCCCCTCCCCGTACCTCACTCTTCATCCGTAAAAAAATCGGAACATGGGATGAAAACCCCCAAAAAAAATTCAACCTCCCATACAAAGTAAAGTTGATTGTGTATTTTGTATGAAAAGTCGATTTTTTTTTTTGGGTATTCAATCCATGTTCCTTGGAAAAAGTTGTTGCTTATGATGGTCTGAACATCATGTTTAAATTTTGCTAGGAATTACAAAATCATGCTGTATAGAGTTTAAGAAACATAATTAATTTTATTACTCTTTTATTTCAGTACCGTCAGCTCCACATAAGATAAAAGCTCTGGCATTCTCAGTCGACTCAGTGCTAGTGAGTTGGCTGCCTCCCCTCCATCCCAATGGAATCATCTCTCACTATACCGTGTACTACAGGGAAGCTGGACGGTAAGCATATTTTGTTTTGCATTATGTCTCCACTGAGAGGCTTGAACTTACCAACTAGGGTGTGGACTACGGCACAACGTTGGCGCTACTGGTTGGTTGACTTAACACAACCTTTCAATTTCATAGCAAGTACACGTATTTGCTGGTTTCCTCACACTGTATTCCTTCACCATATAAGACCATTAAATAACCGTCCATATTAACTCAAAATTCGTAAACCAAAGCAGCTCTATCCACAATACCAGTTTTTAGTTCCTGCAATCCTGAAACCTCAAATTGACTAAGAAATAAAATAAAGATCACCTGAAATGACCTGCTCAATCTCTCCGATTTCAGCTTGGGCAAGCACTCGAGCTTCACGGTGTCTGCCGAGAAGAAGCTGGACGCTGAGCTGATGTTCCAAGTGCGGAACCTCCTGGAGAGTCAGCTGTACGAGTTCTGGGTGTCGGCCACGACCGGGTCGGGGGAGGGGGAGTCCACGCCGGTCGTGGGACAAGGACCTAGTAGCAGAAGTATGTATTGACAGAGTTAACTTCTAGAAATTTCCTATAGAAAATAGAAATACACAGACACGGAAGACACCTACTATACCTAGAATAGACGTTAAAATGCCTCACCCATGTGCAAGTCGTATAGAGTGTTTCTTGATGTTTGGTTTTTGCTTTTTTGAAAAGGTGATCATAAGCAAATTAGTATTGGCTTCCGAGCTCTCGAAAAAGACGTCTGACAAATGAATGAAAGTGGTCTCAACCTACCTCTGTTCAAAAATCATGACAATTGTGAATGAAACAATTATTATTTTACACTAGCTGACCTGGCAGATGTTGTCCTGCCATTTTTCCCAACATCTAACCTACACCTCCCCTCCGCAATTTTCTTTCTTTTTTTTTATGAAAGGACCTTCTACGAAGTAAGAAAACATTTAAAAAAAGATGAATGAAATCGATAAGGCCCAGGAGATATAGGTGTTTATTTTTTTATATAATACATATAATAGAAGATTATGGTGTACTGTGAACTGTCTCGTGTACCACAAGTGCATACTCCACAGTACCTATATCACCGAAAGGCGTGAAGACCTTTCACTTTCGAACATATTGCCAAAATCAGAGCTGAATTAGCTACCACGGTCGAAGTCGGTCAGGAGCTCAGCATCATAATCACCATATTTCCACTAATGGTATTCTGGTTGCAGTACCAGCACGGATCGCGTCATTCGGCGGAGCGGTATGGGTGGGGGTGGGTCAGGCAGCTCTGCTGGCGTGTACGTGTGTGGGCTCCCCCGCCCCGCGCTCCCGCTGGACCCACCACCGGACCCCCGTCACGCACCACGCCTACTACCAAGTCACGCATAGAGGACATCTTCATATTAGAGGTATTTTCCTCCGTGAAGGAATCCACGTAATTTTAACACAAATTTAAATTCAAATAAAAAAAATATATTTTTTATTATTATTTTTTTTTTATACACTCACCGGCACATCTAAGTAACCGCCCACCTTTGTATTTCGGGTTAATTTTAAATTACGCTTATAATTGTTATACATTACAATTTAATTATTGTTAATTTTACGATTAATTAAACACTCTTAAATAAACGTTAAATTAACTACTTTTTAACTAACATCAGCTGCTGTAACTAATAGAAATATAAAGAATCACGAGTATTCCCTGAAATGAAGGGTGGGCGGTTAGATGTGCCGGTGAGTGTATTAGTTTTTTTTTTAATTCATTATGTTCTCATGTAAAAGGAATTCCTTAGACAGCTTCGTCTATAATATGTTTAGATCATGATTTATATTACTTAGTATGTGAAGAAGCATCCTCCGTCAACTTAATGTGGTTTGCAATTTTTTGGCTGAAACAAAAATAAGTAATAAATAAAATCGTGGATGTTTTTTCTACAGAAATATACGAAATCTTATAAATGAAATTTCACTGAAACTTTGCAGAGGTAAACGAGCAGTCTTCGGGCAACTTCACGTGCACAGCGAGCAACACAATAGGCGAGGACTCGATCGTGTACGTGGTGTCTGCCATTCTGCCTCCGACAGCGCCTGAACTGTCTCTGCAGTACACCACCACTTCCAGTATCAAACTGCATTGGCAGCTGCCGGCCGGTGACGTTGCTGAACCTATATTGGGTGAGAGACTATCAAGATATTTGGTTCCGCAACGAATAATAAGAGCCGACTTCGAATAATAATAATAAATATAATAATAATATCCTAATAACCAAAGAAACAATTTTATTATCTTTAGAAACTAGAACAAGTGTGTTTGGTGGCATGTTGAAAACGGAATAAAAGATAGTGGAAATCCTAATTCCTAAACCAGGTAAAACCTGTATCCTAGGTATCTGTGATTATAGAATGCGCCAGTTTTTCTCTCTCTTCACCTTTCTATCTCTCTTTATATTCTTAGGTGTATAGGTACTTATAGTGCACACAGATATGAGTATCTTCTACCACACTTACCAAGCATTCATAAATTGTTGCGAGAAAGTGTTTTCTTTTTTCAATGCATTTGAGTCACGCTTGAGAAAGCTTTCTGCTAGAGGATTTACAGACTTGATTTCTAGAAAGATGGATTTTATCCACATGCGTCATTTAATAATTCGAAGTCAATTATCTACTGCTTTCAAAAGATTAGCAATATAGCATTAATCTCATTCACCTGGATTTGACTTGACAGTAATTCTTCTTTTTTCAGGGTTTATCCTTCACTACAAACAAGCGGTAGATACCGAATGGAACGTGGTTGAGTTATCTCCCGAAATAACGTCTTACACTATGGACATGTTGAAGTGCGGGACCACGTACCACGCCAAAATACAAGCTCGGAACAAGATCTCCATTGGACCACCTAGTGAAACACTTATTGCTACCACAAGAGGAGGACGTAAGTAGACATTATCTCTTTGTAATGTTCCTAAGCTTGGGAAATTCAAGAAAGATATTCAGCTAGAAAATTTTAGAACACAGACAAAATAGAAGAGAGCTTTCTGGCGCTAAAAGGGAGATCTGATCAGTGATTCCAGTTAAACTGAGAAGAGGGTTAGTCAAAAAAGAAGGGACAGATTCTTCAAGATTCAGTAAATTATGTAGCGGCAAGATTTAAGACCAATGTAATACAATCAGCGATTACTTAATTTTGAAAAATCTTAGATGAAACTCCTGCAAACGCAACGCAAATTTAAACGATCCAGAAACATACCAATAGCTTTATTTTTTTTTAAATTACGTATTTTTTTGTTCCTTTGATTATGTTAAAGGTTGTATACTCAAATCATACAAATTATAGGTCCGAAACCTCCTAAACCAGAAGACCACGTCCACGCCAACACCACAGCTATCAAGATCAACTTCTACGCATGGAGGGATGGCGGTTGTCCTATTCTTGGGTTTCGGGTGTCTTACAGACGCGCGGGATCTGAACACTGGATCAAGGTAATTATAATATTACTGGTGAACATCTTATCAATTGGCAATCACACTACACTTGCACACTTTGGTTTCAAATCTACACGACTGACCTTTGATATAGTGTCGACACATCTTAAATGACAAATTATAATAGAATAGAATAGAATATAAGAAAAAATAAGACTTAATTAGGTACTACAGGTACCGACGAACTGCCGAACTTCATATCGGGCTTAATTAAAAGAGTAATCTATTACTTAGTACGTGCGAGTAAGTTTATTGTATTATTGCGAGAGAGACTTTGTCTACAGCTTCGTCTATTTTCGGCCGGGAACTGTATTTACCTCATGAATTTCAGGTGGGCGATGCTCTGAGCTCAGCCAGCCACGTTCTAGGGGAGCTCAGTCCTGGCACGTGGTACGAGCTGGCAGTGGAAGCCAACAGCGACGCAGGAGTGGAACGCGTGTCTCTGTTCGCTGATACCCACACGCTGGCTGGAGGTAAGCTGATGGAAATTAAATAATGCCGTTTGACAAACTATTTCATTTAGTCTTTGTCATTGTCTTCTGACAATCCGACAAATAAGTATACAATGGAACATTTTTGGACAATCCATTTATTGGATTAATAGCTTTACATAGTGGAGTGGTTCGTCTATAAACTGCGTGTAAATGCCCTATTATGGATCATTTAGACAAAGCCATTTGACATGCCATTCCATTGTGCTGATCGATTTATTGGTGTAAATTGAAACAGTATATTACAATGGGGTGTCTTATGACAACACTGCATGCTATCCGTGGTGCTGTTGACGGAAACTTTGAACCACAACAGGTTGAATGCTTTATTTAAATCTTCAATAGGGGATCGTACTATTTTTTTTATTATTTTATAAATATTCTTAGTTTCTGCTATCGAACACTAAAATAACTTTTGCTCTATCTTTCAAATTGACCCAGTTATAAAGGTTTAGAATTCAAGATTAGACAGAGAGGCACATACCCACTTGTGACGTCATTTGTTAGTAACGCCATAATAATCTCCATACAAAAAATCGTTTTTGAAAGAGACAGACATATTGAAACTTTACAAAATCACTGTTAATTCGTTTTTCAACCGATTGTTTTCTTTGCGAATCGTCTGCTACCTAATCTATATTTTAAAAATAATTCATAAAATATGGTAAATCTTGGAACAGTCCGATCCCCTATTAGCGGAATCTTACCTTGAATAAAGACTTGACCAACCCGTATTGGACCAGTAGTGTTAGTTGAGTCAACTAAGACGCCCCAATTCAGAGTAGATTGGTTATTGGTGTTTCTAACAACAATAACCTTAGCCACTCACGTCTGCTTTACGTCCTCAGGTCGCATCCCCACCCTGCAACCCCGCGCCCCGGTAGCGGAGGGTGCCAGGTCCAGCGGACTGCGGACCGTGTTGCTGTCGTGCGTCGCCAGCGCTGTGGTCGTGGTGTGCACGCTAGCTGGGATCATCTGCCTGTTGCAACATAAACGCAAGTTAGTTTGGATTTTTTATACAAGGAAGCTATCTTCCGTAAGACTTTTTAACAGAGATTGTGCAGACAAAGGCACTTTATCATAGAGTTTTTAAAGCGGAAATAAGTAAAATACAATAATTCAATATATAGGTATAATACAATTACTAAACGGCCATTATTTGGGAAGACACTGGATGTGGGCAGCGCAGGACCGGTCTTTTTGGAAGCCTTTGTCCGACAGTAGACGTCTTTCGGTTAAAATGACAATGATGTCAATCATCACACCTTCGTCATCAGTAGCAAAAGGTACCAGATAACTTGGGTATCAGCCAGCGATGCTAATTAACTTCTTCAATGTGTCTGAAGCTGGCACTACGGCACTACTTCCGAAATAGCACACTACTATAAACTCCTCCTAAGCACACGCCTCATCATGCTCTATATTTCCTTTCTCAGTCGTCATCTCAGAACCTGCTGTTTCACAGGTAGATAAGCTTCCAAAGAGTTTTTGTCAGAAGTCTCGTAGTGAACTATGTCGATTCTGTTACAGATTTTTCTGCATTTCCAGCGACCACTACATGCGCGACGACAGGAAGCTGAGTGAGAGCAATGAGGCGGAGAGGGAGAAGTTAAGAGAAGGACAGAAGCTGTACTCTTCGTCGTCCATCAACGGGAATGAGAAGTCCAACGATGACTCGTCTGGTAAGAGTAAACAGTAATTAATTGCCTAACTCTTGGGTACTGTCATCATTATCCTGTAGGTTATAAAGATATTGAGCCTCAAAAGACTGGCTCATTCAATATATCGATCGACTGCTCTAAAATTTGGTTATCTGCTAAGTTGACTGCGTTGACTTAATACGGATCGGTCAACAGTACAACCAACAACCTTTTATTTTAGACATTATTTATGCGCCTTTTAGCCATGCATGCATAACCTGCAGCAGCAAAACGTAAAAACGCTACTCATAACGTCATTCAAACAACCACGTTAGGCTGCAACACAATTTAATAAAGTAGTACTTCGACCACCTCTTCTATTTCCAGCGGAGCTGTACGAGATAAGTCCGTACGCTACGTTCGGCGTGTCGGCGGCGCATTCGCTGCAGTTCCGCACGTTAGCCCGACGCGACGACGACGCTGCGCCGCCGCATCGCCCGCATCGGCGGCATCGCGCCTGCGATCACTACCGATACGGTTAGACCTCCACATCTGTTAAGCCTCGAACTGGAACAAGCATTAAGTCTCTCTTTCTTCATCGAGTCGGTTGTAAGGTTTTAACTTTACTGATCTCACAAACCCTGGTGTCTGTTTAAAGAGCCGCCAGCAAAGGCCCTCCGACTGTAGGTAGAAAGTGATACCAACTCCACCACATAAACACAGAATAAATAATCATAGCTAGCCTAAGCTCCATAGGTCTCAAACCATTTAGACGAGGGGGTCCCGCTGTGTATACGTAGGCTCATAATATAATGACCGTAGACATAGCAGCTGGAACTTTATCTTTTTGGACAATCAAGTAATTCAACCTGCAATGTCCTACTTAACTTAACTGGGGAAAATCTCACAAAGAATGGTTTTTTTTTTGACAGTGCCTCCGCCGGGATTCGAACCTCGAACCTCCGTAATGCGAGTTAAAAACTTAACCACTTGACCACGAAGCTGTAGGAATAGAGCTTGCACGAGAGTAAAAATACAAATGAACGTGAGAGGATAATATGGATTCTTAAGAATATCATCGACAAATCCGAATCTGTCTCTCTAATCCTAATTCTTATACACCACTAAGCTTATTGGTAGGCATTCTAATAGTCATCTAGACTAATATTTTTCATCCTTTTGTGCTAGCATCACATTCATGGTTATTGGAACTTGCTTTTAAATTATTTAACCTTTGTAAAAAAAAAAAACATTCTTTCATCCGACCATTACAAAATTTTTACTTTTTCTATTTTCTTCTTTGTTCTTCTATTCAGTCAATACAACCATCTCCTTCCCTTTCTGTTTTCTTCAAAATTTTTCATTCCACCCAATTGGCCAGTAGCAAAGCTAGTTCTAATTGCTCGAGCCCCGCGAGCTCCCTTTGTCCGTTGCTCGACAGACGAGTCGAGCCTGTCTAAATGCTCGACAGTGGAGGCGCGACACCGGATGCGGGCCGCGTGCGCAACTTCCGGCGCCAACTGGCGGGACCACACGGACTCGGATGACAACAGCGACAGCGCTGCCAATACTACCACTAAAGGTAAGATTTTTCGTTGTAGTTTTTATTCAAGTAGTACTACTTATTCCTAACTTAGTGATTAACGCTTCCACTTAGTAAG
Source organism: Carpatolechia fugitivella (assembly GCA_951230895.1). NCBI lineage: Eukaryota > Metazoa > Arthropoda > Insecta > Lepidoptera > Gelechiidae > Carpatolechia > Carpatolechia fugitivella. Next base: position 20,586,561 of record OX579646.1, on the reverse strand, counting down.
TTTTCAGAGAGAAAAAGTGTTTGAAATTCTAATGATATACCTACCTACCTACACTAGACAGGAAGTTAAGTAGTAAGTCCTAAGTTAATTTAACTGTTCCAGATAAGTCACAAGTACATCTTCTATAGAAGTGGTTTTAATTTAGTACGTATGATAACAAGACACACTTTTAAAGAATACACTTTACTTTTAATGTTTGCTCCCTTGCACCTCTTAGGGATAAGAACGTGGCCTTATTAATGTAGTTTGTATTCTGTGGCTTTATTTATGTAGTATGTATGAATTCATAAATTAATGTATGTAAGCAGAAGACACATTTACCATCATCAACAAGAACAACGCAACTGTTGGCGGTGTTAGTAGTTTCGAAACTAACCCCACCATCTATCGGAAACATCACGAAGTGCTCACAAATAAATCTCTAGGATCATAAAAACTAACACCGCCGTCTATTGGAAACGCCACGAAGCTCTAACGAACTTCTCTGCGTAGGTTCAGGCGGCTCCCCCAGCGGCAGCGTGTACGGCAGCGGGCGACGCAGCGCGCGCACCACCAGCAGGTAGACCGCAGGTACCTCCCCGCCACACCCCGCCCCTCACCGCCATAGCCAGTAGCCAGCAGTAGCCAACTGGTAGCGCTGTAGAAGCAATAGATCAACCTGGCATGACTACACTAATGCTTCAACTTGCGTTTGCATGTGCAGTTACGTATAAGGCTACGAATAAGAAAGCTCGTAGAAGTAGGAATGCCAGGCCCCAAACGGGGTCGCAGTCGTGCCACGCACGGTCAATGAAAGAGAGAACATGAAAAAACAATCGCTAATTGAAAGCGCACCCGTGCCGTGTAATATTAGATAGACCTACCGGCATTATTTATCTGTAAAGAACAATACTTGCGGAAAAGATCAATCGAAAGAGTCGTTTTTGTATTCATTTTTAGTTGCCAAGTAATTTAGAATGGTAAATAAGAGAATATACATAAAAAATGCGACTCTGAAAGCTGCAACTAATTAATGCGTTTGCGAAATCCATCAAACATAGAAATTTGCTTCGCTAAAAAGTGCGACTCTAAAAATCGCTCCAACTAAATAATAACGTTCGCAAAATCTATCTAACAAATCATCAAAACTGTCGTGAAACATTACTTACTTACTTTATCGTGAAATTTAACTGGTAGTTTTTCGTTAAATGGAGTGTTCATTCCACTAAACTGAACAACTTTCCCCAAGAAACATGGGCTGTAAAACGACAAAAAAATGGCCTGTTCATACAAAACCGCGCGGCCAGCTGATCGATTTACTATGGGGGAAGTAATATTTTTTTTCAATTGCCAGCCCATGTTCCTTGGGGAAAGTTGTTCAGTTTTGGTCTGAACACTCCATTTAACGAAAAACAACCAGTTAAATTTCACGGTGTATTATACTACTACACTGTAATTAATTAAATCGGTCTACACCCACCAACCAACCAACTACTCGGCCATCCGACAAAGAAATCGTGAGTGAACCTTTATTTTATTAATTACAATGTAAAAGACTATCGTAAAACAAAAAATAAGTGCTAAAGAAGAAAGAAATTATTTTTTTTTTTTCATTTCGCTCCTTTTTGAGCAGGCAAAGGCAAATGCCATGCAGCCATCGTCTTCAGTATTTTTTTCCCATTATCCGGTTGAAGACATAATCGTCTTCAGTCAAATATTTTTTCCTTGTCCAAATTGATAAATAAACGTCTTCAGTATTTATATTATCATATCCAGTTTTTTAAAGTAGCGTCTTCAGTTTTACAATTTGCATGTCAAAGCCGGTAAAAAACGTCATAAGTTTACATATTATAGTTTTTCTGATTCAAGTGTGTGAAAGAAATTAAAATTTGCCGCCATTGAATTATTTTTGACATAGAATAGTGATGTACGTAACGATAAAAACATTAATCGAGCTGTTGTTTAGGCAGTGTCTCCACTCTGCTGCCTTTTTTTAGTTTTTTTATGATAGACAATTTAAATTTTTTAGTATGGTTTTAATAAAATTATTTCCTTTCAAATTGTTTAGTGCCATTCTAGAGCTTTTAAAAATAATCCTACCTTATAACAGCTTTGCCTTGGTAAAAGACAACGATTGAGTAAAATTGTACTTTCAATACCTACGCAATTAATGAATAATGTTTTTTTTTTCAGTGGAGGTCAGAATGGGAGCGACGGCCTGTCAGGAAGTTTTGCTCCCGTCCCCGCTGATATATCTTCTTTAATTGACAAGTGAGTCTTGTTTATTCGTTTCGTGCGTTTCCATTTTACCGAAACCAAAATAAAACTACACAAATACTGTTGACATCTGAACTATTATACGTCTACCTACTTTTTCAAATAAGTGTAATCAGTATGAATAAATAATAAAAACCGATTTGCTACAAGATAAAGTAGGCATTACAAGAGAAAGTAAAGATGAAAATAACGCATTTTTCTACAAATGGCTAATAGCTACCATAATTTATTTTAAGTACAGCCTATACTTTCTTTGAAGTATCTATTAAAAATATTTTTTTCTTTCACAGATACCAACAAAGGAAGGAACAAGAACGTCTACAATGCACTATACATGTTTAACATTGAATCTTGATTTATTTTTTATCTAAAAATCTGAAAGTGCTTAAGCAAAAGTCTTCCTTCCTTTCATAATCTATACTTTGCCGACAGTTTAAGACTTAAAAATTCATGAATACAGTGCTATTTAAAACATTCATGATGATAGATTATCAGCTCATTTAATGAGATGTTTTAATAATAAATGTAGTATTGTAATTTACTATTATTTTCGGCAATGTAACGACTTCATTTCGAAAATAGGCATCAGACTTTCAATACACTGCAAACATAAAATAAAATTGTTCTAGTAAAAACGTAAATTATTTTTAAACTGCTCTTTGGAGACATTTGGCGGTGTAGATTCTTAAATTTAAAAAATAAGTTATAAAAAATGTAAATAAATGTGGTAACTTACAAAACAGTTTGCTGTGAGATTTTAAAATCTCGTTATAAGTTATTATTAAAAAGTATGGGTCTAAAATTATTAAAATTCACCTAGATTTTTGTCTAAGGCTTTAATAATAAAGCATTTTTGCAAAAATCTCACAGAAAACTTTTTTAAATTGTGTTAATTGACTAAAGAAGAATAAAGTTAGCACAACTGAATGTGTATTTAAAAGATAAAGTAATTATTAATAATTTACTGTAGGTAAGTGTTTAAATTAAATAAGATAACGGCTGTTCCAAACTGCAAAAGATACATATCATTATTATAGACTGCCAATATTTATTAAGTGATTCAAAATTCTTTTTACTATATTGTTGATTAATATAGTTCATTAGTTATTAATTATACACTATTGTATAAAAAACTTTCTATATACATGTTGTGTAATAAAATAAATTATTAATTATAGGATGAAGAAAGAAAAAAATAAAGATGTGTGTTGTGGTATACGCTACAAGTTTTATTTTAGTACTTATAATATAAACCTACCTACGCATGTTTTCTTTTTCCTGCGCGTGTAAACTACAAACGAAAATAGGTGTATCCACACAGCTTAGTGCCGTGTCAAGGACGGGGCCGGAACGTGGCAAATGTGACACAAGGCGCATTTATCAATCATGCCGCCAAATTCTGTGAAACAGGCATGGGAATTACTGCTACTTCTTCATCCTAGCGTTTTCCCGGCCTAGCTGGGGTCCGCTTTCTGACTCAATCTTCTCCACTTTGCCCGGTCTTCGGCATTCTTAGGTGTGAGATTGTTTTTTTCCTTATTTATCCGCTTTCACAACGTCTACATTTATAATAATTATCATTCGATGATATTGTTATTTTTAGTCACAGCGACTCTGATTTATCGCGGTAAGCGACGGCCAGAGAAAAGCTACAAATCATAACAAGGTAATTATTTGAACTTTCCACCAATGACCAAAAACCAAACCACCAATATGCATATAACATTAAGTAAAAAAGAAGTTTAGTGAAATGCTCTGCTCTATATCATAACAGAATTTTACGTCGTTGGAAATAAAGTTCATAAATTTATTGAAGTCGAGGTTTGGGGACAGTGATTTCGCCAATCCGTGGTTACCAACCTACCAATATGAATATAACAGGAATTAGAAGTCATATAAATTATGACAACGAAACTAGAACTATAACAATGTAGCTTTAAAGTTCATAAATTGAATGTACTTGTCAAAGCTAATCACAAAGATCATATTCAAGATTTAAAAAATATTGACCTAATATTTTAAGAACGAAATCATTTGTTCTATAATGTAATCGGTCTGCAAATCGACATGTGAAATAGAACTTTATCGCTTGTCACAGAAAATAAAATATAGCAGACAATAGCTTTTGTGACTAAGATATTTATATCATGTGATTTCTCACAAACACGCAAGCTATAGCATACTATTTGCTATGTCTACTGTAAAACACTGCTTTTTACTGCTCAGAGTGAATTATAGCTCCATCTGTCGGTAAATATTGCAATGTGCTTACTCAATACTATAGGTTATTCAGATTATGTCTGATATCGAAATATCTATTAATGAAAAAAAAAATGGAATATTTTTCGCTTTAGAATTTGGTATGATTTGGTAAATGAAGCCGTTTAAAGTAAAAAAATTCCCTCAGACATTACTAGTCTACTAAGTCGATCGATTTGAGATTAAGTCGACAAACGTGTTTGTCACATCGCTAGTAATCACTGTTCCCCCGTCGAGTAGATTGTGTGTGATTGTCCATTTACCAGAAAAATATTTGTTTTTATACAATTTTCCTAAGAATTCATGAATAAAAACTATGTAATTACGAAGATTAGAGCCTTTTGCAGCATTTACAATAGTTACCAAGCCTGAACAGTGTATGGGAACCGTGATTTTTGAATTGTTTTGGTGCTATTCACTTATATTGATTTACCGTGCGACCACTGACCCGTTTCTCGTATTTGTTATGTGTAGCTCGTAAATAATTAATAAAATCATTAGAAGAAGCTTGTCAAATCACAACGTTTGTTTGTGATAAGCCTGAGGCAGTTAAATGGTAAAATGAGTTGTTTAATGATGAAAAGAACTGGCCCAAAATTCCAGTGGATAGTTTAGAAGTCTTATTAGTTTACGTAAATGTTATTTAGTATGGTTGTAAGCTCACAATGATGACGCCGGTCGAGGAGAAGAAAGATGAAAAGGTTAGCGACAAAACTTTAATTTATGTAAGAGCATTATTTTTATTTTTATTTTTTAGCTATGTATATGTAACTTATTTATCTATGTATGTAGGTATTGGTAGTGTATGTATGTATAATATGTAATGGTATAGGTATATCTATCTTGTGTTGTTTAAGTTAATTCTAAAAACTATATCTATAGTTGGGTTATTATAGGATGGGTTCTGACAGCTTCAAAATTATTCATAAGACGTTAATAAATAAATAAATGAACGAAATAATATTAATAAGTTTTTAAAATTTTAATCTGTCAGAGCTCATCCTATAGTAACCCAAGTATAATAATACAACATATCATATAATACATATCTAGTCTTGTTTTAGTGCTTATCTAGATACCCATCATCGACTTATTAATGCCCATCATCGACTATGCTGATGTTTGCTACACTGATGTCACTGAATGTCTTATAAATAAACTCGAACGTCTGCTAAACTTGTGTATATGCTTTGTCTTTGGAATACGTAAATATGATCATGTGACTCGTTACCGGACTCAGTTGAAGTGGCTTAACATATGCAATAGAAGAAATGTACACACACTCACTTTGTTATACAACATACTTCACAATGCCTGGTCTCCAGAATATCTCCGTGAGCGATTCGTATTCAAAAAGTTTGTCGGAGGTGTACCCCGCAAGAATTACAATAAATCCCTTACTACCCCTCAAAGTCACACAGAATTGTATGCGCAGTCTTATACTTACACAGCAACAAAATTATGGAATAGCTTACCGGTTGAGATTAGGGAGGCTCCGTCAATCGATGTCTTCAAATCGCGTGTATCCGAACACTTTTTACAAATGCAGTGTGGTGTGAATGACTGATTATTATTATATTTAATATTTATGTATTATTATTATTATTATTTATGTAGTACTTTTATATATTATGTAAGGTACCTTTATGTTTATTCTTTTATATTTGCATGTATATTTACGTATTAGTAAGTTTATCAATTGTCTGATATCTACCTATTAATGTAGTAGTTCAAGTTGAACGCTGTTTTTAGCGGCACTACCCTCAACCTGCTCTTAACCATCAAAGGTTAGCTGGTAGAAAATGCTATATAGCATTAAGTTCGCCTTTGTACACCCCTTTTTTGGTGCAATAAAGTATATATCAATCAATCAATCAATCAATGATGAATAAAAAGACACTAAAATTGACAGCCACAAAACAAAACCGACGATCTTCGGTCCCTTTTCAATTAAAAATGATAGAAAGTGACAGGACTAATTTTAAGTTTAGTTTAATTGGGCGCATTCTAAACCGTGATCATATTTCAGATCCGTACAGGCATGGTCCAGGTGTCGGATGGCAAGTCACGGCCGCGGCCAGCCCGGCTGCGGCTCACCATGGAGTCAATCACCGTACAGAGAGAGGTCATAGTGCCACCGCAGCCACCTAGAGATAAAAGTGTGCCTCATGCTAGAGTAAGTCATACAATTAATTACTAGAAAGAATGAAATAGGACACTTAATTTTATTTTTCTTTTTACATCATCATCAGGATCTTTTATAAATTGACCATAAAAAAAAATTGTTTGCATCTTTCATGTGTAACAAACATTAAGTGTCTCAAACATTAAGTTATTTTTGTAATTTAAAAAGCAGAATTGATTAGGTTAGATTCATTTTGTGTCCATACAAATAAATAACACATTTGGGAATAACACATTTTGGGTCGAAAATAGATTTAATTTTGTAAAAATCTTAATTCAAATAATATAATTTTGATTGACTTTTTTTTTACTTTGGGTATCTATGGGTATCAACATGCAAGTGGGATCATACATTTCTAAAAATAAAATTCTTTCATTTATTTATGCCCATGCCCATGTTCTCAAACTTTAGAATAAATTTATTTTTAAATAGACAAATTGATTATTGCTACCGGTTAAAATTAATAAATTACAAAAGCAACCTTTTCTGCTTATTAATGTACTGTTCCAAATAAAGTCTGAATCAGTGCTGTTTTTCATAATGTTCCCTTTCACCATGTTTGTTTTAAATTAAATTGGAAACATTATAAATACTTGAAAGTAAAAGTAATGGTTTGTCCATCAGGAGCGCATGGTTCAAATAACGCGGCAGAAAGTAGGCGGGCTAGGGTTGAGCATCAAAGGGGGAGCGGAACACAAACTACCGATACTCATCTCCAAGATATACAAGGACCAAGCGGCTGACCAGACCGGACAGCTGTTTGTAGGGGACGCTGTTATCAAAGGTGAGTCTTAGTTACGTGGCAGGAGGTTGCAAGATTACAAAGACCAAGCGGCTGATCAGACCGGACAGTTGTTTGTATGTAGGCGACGCTGTTATCAAAGGTAAGTATTAATGCCGCGGCAGAAGGTTGAATGTTGAGCACACGGCAGGTATTTTTAGGAGACGCCACCGTGTTCAAAATTGAATTACAATGATTCTATTAAAAAATTTCTTAAAATAACAAAAATGTTAAAAGAAAAATAATGAAGTAAGTAGATATGTTATTCTTTTCTTTTTTTCGTTTTAAAATATTATATATTATTATCTGTAAAAATATTTAAAAGATTAAACAATTTTGCAAGTTGTACACCTAAAGTAAAGTATTTCCAACAAACTCAGTTAATTCATTGCTTTAGCTTCAAAAATTATGTTTGTGGTGATCTAACTTAAACAAAAATAATATTTCGTTTTTTATTTCCACATCGTATAAAACTGGGGAAAACGAGCAACTTCCTAATCCAACATCGCAATTCACATCTAAATGAAAGTTGGACCTAGTTCAGATGCTAAACTGGCAGATATTCGGACTTGTCTGATTGAGGGCAATGAAGCAGCCGGCTAGTTATGAGGAAGTTGTTTGATTGATTCATAGCCAGTGAATGTGAATGGGGCCACTGATGTGTGAATGGGAGTTGACGGATTGTTTATTTTGTTAATAGGGAATATGCATAAAAAAGTATTAGTTTTTTTTCATAGTTCATCTGAAAGTATACAAAAATAGAATACTGACAGTCAAAACAGAATCGAAATTGATCAAAAAACAAACTAGATACAACATTATTAAACAAATATATCTGTCCCTCTTATGAAAACAAAATTTTCTGTGGCGGATGTATGGCCCGCGTGACATATGACGTCACATGTCACGTCGGACCTCTCTGTCTAACCATCAACTTTGAAGCCTTATAGCTTTGTTTCTGAGCAAGATATTAGGATTTTTTTTATGTTATGTAAGTATCTGGAACTTGAAATATTTTGATTAATGAATTTAATAAAAATGTACATTATTCCCTATTGGTAAAGATTCCCCATGAAAAATAATGAATTATATGACATGGTAGACAGTTAGATTACTTATGGACACCTCCATTAAAAAACCTACAGTTTCATCACTCTCCAATGTTTGTCAAAACTCAATGTTTTCATCACTTGGTGGAAACCAATAAGATGAATTTCCTTAATTTTTTTAATTTTAATTTTTGTTTTTTTTTTTTTAATTTCAATTTAATTTATTTTTAAATTTAAATTTTCTTACTTTTTGCAAAATAATTGATTGAAATCCTTTTTTCCTAACTGACATATTTTCTATGTATATGAAGGTGGTAATGTAGCCGGTGCGGATTAGATGATTGACATCCATTGCTTGCAGTGAACGGCGAATACATCACGGCTTGCAAGCACGACGACGCAGTGAACATCCTACGAAACGCGGGTGATATTGTGGTCCTCACCGTCAAACATTATCGTGCTGCCACGCCTTTCCTACAGAAGCAAGGTATCTGTTCGATAAATATTCAAGAGAAACAATTCTATTACGAGGAGGGATCAAAAAGTAGTGAGAATGAAATAGAATATAATGACTATTAATAACTTATTAATTTATTTTTCTACATAGTCTCCGAGTCTCTCTACACACCGAGTCCAACGCTTTTCCAAGACTTCAATCCCTTTAGAAAAAAAGTTTTGTCTTGGTCCTGCAAAAAGCTCTCCACGGCATCCATCACCTCGTTATCGTCTTCGTACCTGTTTCCCCTTAAGTATTCTTTCAATTTGGGGAACAGATAAAAATCTCTAGGCGCCAGATCTGGTGAATAAGGGGGGTGGTCAACCAATTCGAAGCCAGCTTGCTGAATGGCAGCCATCGCAACTGCCGACCTGTGCACGGGTGCGTTGTCGTGATGAAACAACACGCCCCTTCGAAGTTTCCCTCTCCTTTTCTCTTTGATGGCATTCCTCAACTTGGGAATTAAAGCTGCATAATATTGGCCTGTAATAGTGGTTCTACGCTCCAGGTAATCAATCAACAATATCCCTTCTGAGTCCCAAAATATTGAGGCAATAACCTTCCCAGCCGATGCCACGGCACGAAACTTCTTCGGAGTCGGTGATGATGGCCGTTTCCATTGCGAAGATTGCTGTTTTGTCTCAGGATCAAAATGATGGACACATGTTTCGTCCATTGTTACGAAACGAGACAAAAAGTTCTCAGAATCTTCTTGAAACTTGTCCAACAATATCTTCGAAATGTCAAGTCGATTTTGTTTCTGACTGTCGGTTAACATTCTCGGCACCCATCTTGCGGAAACTTCTCATATTCAAAGATTGTTTCAATATGGATTGAATACTTCCATATGAAATGCCCGTTTCTTGAATTAAGTATCGAATGGTAACTCTTCGATCGCTCAATACAATTTTCTCGACTTTCGCAACATTTTCTTGGGTGACTGACGTCAATGGACGGCCGCAACGATGTTCGTCTTCCGTGCTCGTTCTCCCTACTCAAAATTGAGAAGCCCACCTTGCGACAGTAGAATACGGCGGAGCAGACTCTCCTAATGTTGCCTCGACCAAATCGCAATGAATCTCTTGAGTCGTTAACTTTTTTAAACAGAGGTATTTAATAAAGGCTCGCACTTCGTTTTTCTCCATTTTCGAGAACACGTTCCGACACGAAGCAAACAAATGACTACATTCAGAAAAAAACAAAAGAGAATCGAAGATTTTTTTTCTTTATTAATCTTACAAATATGTATCTGAGCTATGCCTGCCAGTATTTTTTTTTTCTTACCAAAGAGTATGTCGTTCTCACTACTTTTTGATCCCTCCTCGTATATTTTTTGTACATTAGAGAACAAGATATTTTAAGAAAAAAACATTATGTCAGCCATAAGAAAACAGTACTAAGCGCTTCGATCAATCCTAAATTATTAAAATAGCTTGTTTAGCAAAAAAAAAAAACAGATTCTCTTATTTAAATATTTGTGGAATCCATCTTTTCGTTAAGAATCTGATATTTGTTGTCTTAAACTAAGGTTTAAAATAATACTGGTCATCTAAAAAGCTCTACCTTGTACCCTAGTGTTTGTTTCCTGGTATCGACTCCACAAGGTTATCATAATAGGCATTGATAAATGCTTCTAGCTTGATGTCAAAACAAACTCGTACAGTTTAGACAAACAAACAATTCCAAGTAAACAATACACAAATATTTTGAATATGAGCTAGTCATACACGTCTTGGTATGTTGTAAAATCAAACATTATCATACCCACTAATACATACCTGTACTAATACATGTACATACATACCAAGTGTGTTTGTTGGTTTGTCCTTCCTCACGGAGTATCACAGCCACGAATCAGCGAGATTTTAGTATTGCTAGATTATGGACTGCCGGGTGTGTAACTTTTTACCTGCAGGTTTACGAACAGCTATAGATTCTTCTTCTTCTTCATCGTGTGGGTGTAAGGTCGACAACCGACCTCACAAACCATAGTGTCAGTGCGAGCCGCCAAAGGCCACTGACATGGCTCGTGTAACGACTAGATAGTAGCCGGGACCAACGGCTTAACTTGCTTTCTGAAGCACGGAATCATCTTTCTTTTCGAACAATCAGGTGATTCAGCCTACAAAGTCCTAACTAAACTGGGGAAAGTCCCACAAAGAGATTTTTGCTTGACAGTGTCCCCACCGAGAATCGAACCCGGAATCTCCGTAATGAGCGGTGAAATCTCGACCACTCGACCACGGAGGCTGTTGACAGCTATAGATTTAAGCATTACTATTGGCACCGTTAGACGAAGGAATATGGATGTATCTTTTAGACCACTATAAGAAACATGCTGAGGTGGTTAATTTTGAACCTACTTAACCAACGTAAATCGTCGTATCCACTAGCGGACGCAGCATCGGACACGGACAGCAGTACGGGCGACGACCACCCGTCCTTGCACAGCAAGTCGGACGCCAACTGCAACTCCACCGCTAGTACCAACGGGAACGCAGAGACCAATGCGCCTGAGCATACCAATGGAGGGTGGCAGGTTAGATAAACACTTCTAGGATTTCGTAGTTGTTAATATATAAGCTTATTTAAACCAAAATCGTGGTAATAAATAACCCGGTAAATATGTGTGGCAGGTTAGATGTTTTTGCTTGTTTTTTTATTCGTTTCATTAGATTCAGTTACACAAAAAACATGCACAAATTAGGTTTAATTTGATGAAACTATAATATTTAAGCGAAGGTTTATAAATTTGGGACTTGATTTTGGTAGGATTCTAAACAATAAAAGTGCACGTTATGCGAGGTGCTCATTTAAAAAAAGCGGCCAAGTGCGAGTCGGACTCGCCCATGAAGGGTTCCGTAGCAGCAAGTAACATAAAAGTTCTTGATTTACGATTTATGACGTATTAAAAAAAAACTACTTACTGGATCTCGTTCAAACCAATTTTCGTTGGAAGTTTCCATAGTACACATATATTAGGTCCTTACATATGAAATTGGCGTTTTGTATGGGAGGAACAAAAAGTCGAAAAATTTTTATATAGTATATTTATTTAATCAAAGTATGAGCCATTGTAATCTATGCACTTTTGCCATCTCATAGGTAGTTCATTGATCCCTTTACTAAAAAAACCATTCGGACGGGAATCAATAAAATCTTTGAAGGCGATTTGGACTGCCCCATCTGAGTTGAATTTTTTCCCTTGCAAGAAGTTATCCAAATTTCGAAAAAAATGGTAATCTGTTGGAGCAAGGTCCGGGGAGTACGGTGGATGCCTTAGACATTCCAATTGAAGCTCTTCTAATTTGCTAGCCGTCTGTTGTGCAGTGTGTGGTCTAGCGTTGTCGTGAAGCAGCAGTGGCGTAGAGCGATTGACCAGCCTCGGTTGTTTACCAGCTAGCTTTTCCATCATGGTTTGCAATTGCTGACAATAGTCATCTGCCGTAATCGTCTGGCCAGATTTGAGAAAACTGTAATGAACGACACCGGCGCTAGTCCACCAAACGCTTACAAGTAACTTTTTATTGGTCAATTTTCGCTTGGAGCAGGCTTTGGCTGGCTTGCCAGGGTCCAGCCATTGCGATGAGCGCTTCCGATTATCGTAGAGAATCCACTTTTCATCACAGGTAATGATTCGATTTAAAATCCCTTCGTTATTGTGCCGGTCAAGTAATGTAACGCAGCAGTTGACGCGCGTTTGCCGGTTTGCTTCACTCAATTCGTGAGGAACCCACCTTTCAAGTTTTTTAATCTTCCCAATTTGCTTCAAGTGGATTAAAACAGTTTTATCACTAACACCGAAGCCTGCAGCTAACTCGGACGTGGTTTGCGATGGATCCGCTTCCACAATAGCCTTCAATGCTTCATTATCAACTTGGGTCTCCGGCCGTCCACGGGGCTTGTTTTGCAGGTCGAAATTTTCAGAACGAAAACGTTGGAACCAAAAACGCACTGTGTTTTCTTTTGCGACACAACCGCCATACACATCATTAACCCTTCGAGCCGTTTCCGCAGCACTGGTGCCACGGTGGAACTCGTACTCGTAAATAACGCGATATTTCAAATTTTCCATTTTGTAAATCGAGCGATGCAAACAGAAAAAAGATAAGTAAAAAAACAAATGAATGACGGTTTACGAAACACAACTACATGTGGAAATAGCTGTATAAATTTGAATTTCGAATTCCTAACCAAATAGGAGAAATTTGTGATCAAAGTGGCCAGTACGACAAAACGCCAATTTCATATGTAAGGACCTAATACATCATATATAGTGTACATCATATATTTTTTTTAGTTTTATCATTCTCTTATTTTAGAAGTTACAGGGGGGGGACACACATTTTACCACTTTGGAAGTGTCTCTCGCGCAAACTATTCAGTTTAGAAAAAAAATGGTATTAGAAACCTCAATATCATTTTTGAAGACCTATCCATAGACACCCCACAAGTATGGGTTTGATGAAAAAAAAAATTGAGTTTCAGTTCTATGTATGGGGAACCCCCAAAATTTATTGTTTTTTTTTTCTATTTTTGTATGAAAATCTTAATGCGGTTCACAGAATACATCTACTTGCCAAGTTTCAACAGTATAGTTTCCGAAAAAAGTGGCTGTGACATACGGACGGACAGACAGACAGACATGACGAATCCATAAGGGTTCCGTTTTTTGCCATTTGGCTACGGAACCCTAAAAATTACCCAAATGCAAAGCAAAGCCTGCAGTAATGTAAACCTGTTAAAAAATAAACATATTTTATTTTATTTATTTTTTATTTTTAAAGCAAAAAAGCTTATTTAGCAAAGTGCTTAATCTGTTTTAAACCTACTAATAAATGAATGAAATAAGAATGCTTCATGCTTTTGTTTGTGATGCAACAAACGTGTGAGATATGTTCGATACTTTTCTTTATGATGCAACGAGCTTATAGACATCTATTTAAAGAAAAGCCAACGCAACGCTATGAGTTACTGTTAAAGAATGTAAACTCGCACGCACTCTGAATGAGTTACGTTGCAACAGTATTTCTGTCTAATGTATGTTTAGATTAGAATAATTATAAAAACCCAAAAACCCTAAAAAAAAAACAAAAACCCTATTTTTTCCAGTAAGATTGTGAAATGTTTTCACCACTGTCTAATTATCCGTGTTTTCGCAATATCCCTAGGGTTTTCGCGAAAATTCGAATTATCAAATCTCCCTACGACATATTAATAGGTGCTTATAATTTATTAGAATTAAATAAGAATAGGGAATATGCACATTTTTTTTTAATTATTAATTGAAATATTTCAAGTTCCAGCACATAAAAAATATTTTTTCGAATATCTTGCTCAGAAACAAAGTTATACGGCTTCAAAATTGATGGTTAGACAGAGAGGTCCGACGTGGTATGTGACGTCATATGTCACGCGGGCCATACATCCGCCATAGAAAGTTTTATTTTCGTAAGAGGGACATATATTTGTTTAATAATGTTGTATCTAGTTTGTTTTTTGATCAATTTCGATTCTTTTGACTGTCAGTATTCTATTTTTGTATACTTTCAGATGAACTATGATAAAAATCATTTTTTTTATGCATATTCCCTATTGCATGTAGCTGCTGCTATGTGTGTAGTCTTTGTCATTTGTCCTTATAATTTGCGGGTACCGTTCTGTAAAGACGTTTCTTTTACTCCGCCAATACAATACAACAGCAACCACAAACAAGTTCTTGACATCGTTGACTTCTTGGGAGAGGTCATTGAAATAATTAAGCGTTTTTTTTTTCTATATTCCTAGTCATGGGCAGAGGGAGAAGAAATTAGTAGGCCTGGCAGTGCGTCTGGCTCAGTGAGGGGGTCCCGACCATCCTCAGTAGCCTCCGACTGCTTCGACAAGAACGACAAGGAACCCGTCACTAAATGGGTCGATGTCGTCTCCGGTGAGTCTCCCTCTCGATATTCTAGAAGGGACAAGAAAGGAGTAGAAGTAGAATTGCAATGGGCTCTGGAAGAGATCCATGCAAACTTCAATGGCCTCTGATCACCTGTCTAACGAGAATATGAAATTTTCGATGTGTTCTTTCTAATTGTATTTGACAGAAAAAGATAGCAATTTTCTATTCTAACATGCTCTGTAAGACTATCCAAATGACAGTAATTTAAATTGAATTTTGCAATATTCAACCTAACCTTTGTTTAATTTTGTTATTTTTTCTCTTTACAAATTTGTCCAGTTGCTCCGGAGGGTCATAGATGTTTTTAACGATAACATTTGTCGTTTCCAGTACCTCTGATGATGGGTTACGTCACGCGCTACGTGCTGGGCACCGACAAACTGAGGCCGGGAGCGTTCGAGGTAACAACAAACTAATTAAACCGTCTTAAATATTTTATTTCACTTAAACATGAGAAAAGTCTTATTGTTGACACAATTGTTATCTTAAATTAAGTTCAACATTCTTACCAAAACTCTATATACTAAACTAATTATTTAAGTAATATTTCAATTATTTTATCTTATTCTTAATATATTATTAGACGTCATTATAACTAAATAAAAAAAATATACTACAACCTTTTATACATTTTTAACTTCTTAAAAAATTTGTTAACTAAAACAAATGAGTCTTCTAAGAAGTTCTTGTAAGTAGGGTCTTGATAAATCTTGTTTATGTTGTAGGTTCGCGGCGCGCGCGGCGATCTGACGACGGGCGTGGTCCACGTGGAGCAGCCGGTCGCTCTCACGCACTGGCTCAAATCCATCTCTGATAACATCGTCGGCCTCACCAACCTGCAGGTACAGTCAAAGTCAAAGTCAAAAGTCAAGTCAAAGTATTTTTTTATTTTTTTAATTAAGATTTTTACAAATCATTTTTCGACGTCAAAGCTATCATGGATGGCACGTTCACTACCAGTGTACGCCCTCTGTGGAGAAGAACGGCCAGAAGAAACTCCACAGGAATTGTATCTTTTGTACTTTTCTTTACAAAGAATCATACATAAGTCATAATTACAATCTACTCCGCTGATTTGGAACAACAGTATAATAGATACTAGGCAAGTAGACACCCTGTATATAACAGCCGGTCGCACGCAGATATTACTGATACTAGACAACCTGTATATAACAGCCGGTCGCACGCAGATATTACAGATACTAGACACCCTGTATATAACAGCCGGTCGCACGCAGATATTACCGATACTAGACACCCTGTATATAACAGCCGGTCGCACGCAGATATTACCGATACTAGACACCCTGTATATAACAGCCGGTCGCACGCAGATATTACCGATACTAGACACCCTGTATATAACAGCCGGTCGCACGCAGATATTACCGATACTAGACACCCTGTATATAACAGCCGGTCGCACGCAGATATTACCGATACTAGACACCCTGTATATAACAGCCGGTCGCACGCAGATATTACCGATACTAGACACCCTGTATATAACAGCCGGTCGCACGCAGATATTACCGATACTAGACACCCTGTATATAACAGCCGGTCGCACGCAGATATTACCGATACTAGACACCCTGTATATAACAGCCGGTCGCACGCAGATATTACCGATACTAGACACCCTGTATATAACAGCCGGTCGCACGCAGATATTACCGATACTAGACACCCTGTATATAACAGCCGGTCGCACGCAGATATTACCGATACTAGACACCCTGTATATAACAGCCGGTCGCACGCAGATATTACCGATACTAGACACCCTGTATATAACAGCCGGTCGCACGCAGATATTACCGATACTAGACACCCTGTATATAACAGCTGGTCGCACGCAGATATTACCGATACTAGACACCCTGTATATAACAGCCGGTCGCACGCAGATATTACCGATACTAGACACCCTGTATATAACAGCCGGTCGCACGCAGATATTACCGATACTAGACACCCTGTATATAACAGCTGGTCGCACGCAGATATTACCGATACTAGACACCCTGTATATAACAGCCGGTCGCACGCAGATATTACCGATACTAGACACCCTGTATATAACAGCCGGTCGCACGCAGATATTACCGATACTAGACACCCTGTATATAACAGCCGGTCGCACGCAGATATTACCGATACTAGACACCCTGTATATAACAGCTGGTCGCATGCAGATATTACCGATACTAGACACCCTGTATATAACAGCCGGTCGCACGCAGATATTACCGATACTAGACACCCTGTATATAACAGCCGGTCGCACGCAGATATTACCGATACTAGACACCCTGTATATAACAGCCGGTCGCACGCAGATATTACCGATACTAGACACCCTGTATATAACAGCTGGTCGCACGCAGATATTACCGATACTAGACACCCTGTATATAACAGCCGGTCGCACGCAGATATTACCGATACTAGACACCCTGTATATAACAGCTGGTCGCACGCAGATATTACCGATACTAGACACCCTGTATATAACAGCTGGTCGCACGCAGATATTACCGATACTAGACACCCTGTATATAACAGCCGGTCGCACGCAGATATTACCGATACTAGACACCCTGTATATAACAGCTGGTCGCACGCAGATATTACCGATACTAGACACCCTGTATATAACAGCCGGTCGCACGCAGATATTACCGATACTAGACACCCTGTATATAACAGCTGGTCGCACGCAGATATTACCGATACTAGACACCCTGTATATAACAGCCGGTCGCACGCAGATATTACCGATACTAGACACCCTGTATATAACAGCCGGTCGCACGCAGATATTACCGATACTAGACACCCTGTATATAACAGCCGGTCGCACGCAGATATTACCGATACTAGACACCCTGTATATAACAGCTGGTCGCACGCAGATATTACCGATACTAGACACCCTGTATATAACAGCCGGTCGCACGCAGATATTACCGATACTAGACACCCTGTATATAACAGCCGGTCGCACGCAGATATTACCGATACTAGACACCCTGTATATAACAGCCGGTCGCACGCAGATATTACCGATACTAGACACCCTGTATATAACAGCCGGTCGCACGCAGATATTACCGATACTAGACACCCTGTATACCACGTGTTAGCTATATCCTGTTTCGGATAACATTGGAAAAATGTTTTGTAGGATACATTTTCGACACATGTCAATCTCGATTAGCTGACAAGTGTGAATCACGAATAACCTTTTTTATGCCATACATATTTTTCCAATGATACGATCGATACGCTTGCCCTGCATTGCCACGTAAATGGTAAAAAAAACAATTTCCGTTTGTCCAGATGAAACTCTTCAACCGCCACCTGCCAGCGGGCGAACGCATCGAGTACATGGGCTGGGTGCACGAGGGAGTGGTGACGTCACACCAGCCCTGGCAGACCTACCGACCTAAGTTCCTGCTGCTCAAAGGAACCGATGTTATGATGTTCGACGTGCCTCCAGTGAGTTCGCAGGTTCCTAGAACACCAACTAACCGACCCCACCAAAACCCGACCCAATCGACCCTACTGACCTCACCTACCGACCCCACTGACCCAACTGTCCCCATTGACTCCATGTACTGACCCAACCGACCCCACCTACTGACCCAACCTACACCACCGACCCAACCGACCTCACCAACCGAACCGACACCATATACCCAACAGACCCCACCGACCTAACTGAACCTACCGACCCCACCGACTCAACTGACACCACGGACCCAACCAACCCCACGGACGGACCCAACAAATCCCACTTACACAGGCGACCCCTCCTACCCATCTGACCCCCCGACCCAATCGACACCAAGACCAACTGATCCTACCGACCCAACCGACCCCACCTACCCAACCAGCACAATTAATCATTATCCTAACTTTAATCTCAATCACCTATCTATTAATCTTAATCTTCTCCTTCCAGTTTAACATCAACGAGCTAGCCAAATGTCCCGAAACGCTCAAAGTCTACCAGACAATGTTCCGCACAGTCAAAGAGAGTGAAACCGTCGATTGGAGGCAGCATTGCTTCTTGGTCCAGTCCAGTACCGCGGGGCCAGGCGCCACTGGTCCCCGGTACTTCAGCGCCGAAACTAGACAAGAATTACTGAGGGTAGAAGCTGCCTGGACTGCTAATATCGTCAACTCTGTCATACGGCTCGGGGTGAGTGAGATACCATGATAAGCAACTTTTTAATACTTGGTTTAATAATGACAATGAGACAATGATATTTTTGTATGGTTGTTTATAGTTATTTTTATGTTTTTTATTTTTATAATTGGACATGTCTGGAAATGTGTCCTGTGAAAGGAGTTTCCAAAGATATCTGAAACTATAGGCATGGTACGTTTTAATTTTGTTCACTGTAGCATAATGGTAGGTATATTCTATATAAACTTTAGAGCATTATTATCGCTAATAAACTTAACAGTTTGGCGATGAATTTTGTACCAGCCGATAAGTACTTAAAAAATCGATTCGTCTTTTTAAAGTTTGGATTTTTAATGATTAGATTTACTGAAATTAATATTAATTTGTCCTTCAACCGGTTCTGTAACCTTCAAGAACACTTAAATAGGTTATTCAGGCAGATTCTGTTTTTGTCAGATAAATATTTGAAGTTACTCTTTACAATAGCAAAATTTTTATTTATAGAATTAAATTATTGTTACTACCGAAGTATATTTTTTGGTAAAATACCAGAAAACCAAGTCATTCAAAAACATTCTGAACTACGGTCCTAAAGTATCTTGCTACTTTCTGCTCTCCTCCCTATAATGGCAACCTTTCCATTCGGAACATTGAATTAGCTTCCACTCACCCATTATTGTTCCCCCTGCTCCCCCTGCTCCCCCTGCTCCGCGGGGGCCGCGGGGGCGGGCGGCGCGGGGGGTGCGTCGGCGCGCAGCAGCCGCCGCTTGAGCCGCGGGCACGGCTGCAGCGCCAGGCGGAATTGGAAGTGGTTCAGCCTGCGAAGTAGAAACAACTCTTCAGGTGCTTCTAAACAAACACCTAATTGTTGCTGATCAACACTTTTACGGCAATATTGGTAGCGATTCCAAAGTCACGCTCTAATCCTTAATCTAAGTTCGTCAGTCCTTTTCACCTTTTAAAAATTAAAAAGGGACAGGAGATGGCCATCCTAATATTAGAGCTGTCAAACGTTGAATTTGAACCTTATGGACGCGTCCATTGTACAATTTTAGAGAGCACGTAAAACATCCGACTTAAAAATCTCTAAATCTGACAGCTACGTCGTTTTTTATACGTTTGA
This sequence comes from Carpatolechia fugitivella, assembly GCA_951230895.1. Classification (NCBI taxonomy): domain Eukaryota; kingdom Metazoa; phylum Arthropoda; class Insecta; order Lepidoptera; family Gelechiidae; genus Carpatolechia; species Carpatolechia fugitivella. The sequence continues at coordinate 20,566,270 of OX579646.1, read as the reverse complement.
ACTATGAAAGAAACTAATATTTTGTTATGCATATTCCCTATTATATTTTAATTTACTTATAAATCTCGGTGATCTCGAGTGCGATGATGGTGGCCGTTCGCAGAGTGCCAGGTCTCAGCAAAGCTTTCTCTCCGAAAAACGCACCGTCTTTTAGATGGCCGACCTGAAAAATAAATTGTGTATGGTGCATCTTTTATAAATCTCAACTAAAAACATCGGATGCAACTACCGGCCATTGATGCTTCATCGCTAATTTACTGCTATAACTGCTACCTAAACACAGCGATGTAATTTGAATTAGATTCTAGATTTAGAAAAGTGTAATAGTTCCTATACCTGATAGATAATCGGGCTTAGATATCGAAAAAGGCGCTAAAAGTAGGTAAGCTGCTTGTTAATTTTTTTTTTTTCGTTTCCGTTAGGAGTTGTGTTTTTTCAGTTTGCGAACCTATTACAAATACATATAATATAGAGTCTAGAAAAACAGCATCATCTCACCTCTTTGCCGTTCGCGTCCATAATGGCGACGGTACCTGAAGCTATCAGGTAGATTGAGGAGCCGGGGTGGCCGCATCTCACTACTATCTGTAATAAGTTATTTGCAAGGCTGACCATTATCATAACATGTGGATTAAGGTCGACGAACAACCAACCCTGGTGTCATAGTTATTGAACTGCCAAAGGTCTCTGACATAGCTCACTTAACGGCTATTCTTGTAGATCTCGGAAATATTTTACACCTGCGGTCCTCTGGCGATGTTTAATCCAGGGTACAAACTATCTCTATTCCAAATTTCATCCCAATCCGTTTAGTAGTTTTTGCGTGAAAGAGTAACAAACATCCAAACATAAAATCTTTCGTATTTACAATATTAGTAAGGATTTAGTAGTCAGGTGATTTGTGCTGCAAAATCCTACCTAACCAAACTTTCCAAAGTTTCAAATGAAAGGTGATTTTGTATAAATACGTATAACCGTGGTAACGAACACGCAGATTGTGTCAATATTAATTTAATGTATTTACTGGGTTTTCAAACCAAACGCTCTTGACTGCACCATGAAGGTTATTACTACGTTATTGCTACTTTTACAGTGAGAGGGTGATACGACGAACTCATGGTCACCGCTCATAATTCGTTGCGCTACCGATAAATCAACAATCATCAATTCATTGATTCTATTTTATCAATTTAGTGTAATCTTTCTACCAACTCACCTCTCCCGGCATATACAAAACTTGCTGCAGACCAAAAATTATGGTATTAATCAGCGCAATCGGCATATCTTGGAACAGCGGCACGTTCCCCACAAGTTTTTTACAACAGTACATGTTGATCTCTTGTTTGATTTTCACGTTCAAAGTGTTCAAAATAGAGGCTTGGTCGAAGTAATGTCCGTTGAAACGGTAGTTGATGTAAAGCTGTATTTTCTGACGCAGGCGATGTGGGATGCGCTTTAATTCTAAATACTGTTCTAGTTCATGCTTTAAGCCGCTGTAGGTGTAGCTTTCGCGGTTGTTGTACATTACGATGCGGACCGTGGCTGGAAATGAATTGAAGCAAATTAAAAACAGGACACACCGAAGAACATTATTGCTATTTGACTACGAAGCGCTAAAACAAAAACATGCGTCACACTTATAATGTCTGGTTCTCTGTATTTGGATGCCATGAAAACACAAACATGCGTTACACTTATAGATGTCTAAGATTCTCTGTATTTGGATGCCATGAAAACACAAACATGCGTTACACTTATAGATGTCTAAGATTCTCTGTATTTGGATGCCATGAAAACACAAAAATGCGTCACACTTATAGAATAGAATAGAATAGAATAGTCTTTATTTGCATTAAACATGGTGGGTTACAGATGTTACTAATACTTATTCAGCGCAAACATGTTCAGCTAAAGTCAAGTAGCATGCAAATTATGTCACAATTTTATCTAGTTAAGTATGGCGGTCATCGAGGAACTCCTTAACACTGTAATAATTTTTATTTTTAAGCCATCCATACATATTTTTTTTAAACAAAGCCAGATTAAATGATTTATAATAATTTGGAATTTTGTTATAAATTTTAACACACATAGATAAACAGTTCTTAGCATATTTTGCGCTTTTTGGTACCTCATTTAAAATTAATCTATAAATGTCTCTTTTTAATCTAGGGTTTACATCACATGCTTTCTTAAATAACGTGCTATGTTTTTTTACAAATAAACCTATCTCCAATATATATAATGAGGGTAGTGGTAGTAATCCAAGTCTGGCAAACACCGGTCTGCATGATTCATAAGGTGCGATACCACACATGGCCCTTAAACATTTTTTTTGACTAGAAAAAACTCGTTTCAGTGTGTCACTATTACCATTTCCCCAAAGAACAAGCCCGTAACGTAGCACAGATTCAACGTACGCGTGATAAGCGGTAACAGCAGTTTCTGTGTTCGTAATGCGCCGTATTTGCTTTAAAGCATACACAAATTTATTTATTTTATTGGACACATTCTGCAAATGTGGTATCCAATTTATATAATGGTCAATAGTTACACCTAAAAATGTTGTTTCACTAATTTCATTAATTACTATGTCATTGTATTTGATATTCATGTCAAGTTTATTCCTAGTTTGATAAGATTTATTGAATTGCATATAATTAGATTTTGATAAATTAATTTTCAAATTGTTAATGTCAAGCCATTCAATTTTTTTTTTATAGTATTATTAATGTCAAATTCGTGATCTTTAATTGAATTATTTTTCTTGTCCGATGTGACAATAATGGATATATCGTCAGCAAATAATACACATTTATGGTTTGTTGTTTCAATTATATCATTTATGTATAATAAGAATAAAATTGGTCCTAAGACGCTCCCCTGTGGAACTCCGTACTTAATGCATGTGTAGTTTGAATAATAGGTAGTCATCTCTTTATTTTCATTGATTTTTGAGATAGCCACACATTGTTGTCTATCTCTAAGATACGTTGACACCCATTGATGTGCCACTCCTCTAACTCCAAAATTTTCAAGTTTATGCAACAGTAAATCATGGGATACGTAGTCAAAGGCCTTTGATAGGTCGAAAAACAAGGCTGTTGTCAATTTATTATTGTTAACACTAGTAAATATAGTATGCATGAGTGTATATGTATATAGATGTCTAAGATTCTCTGTATTTGGATGCCATGAAAACACAAACATGCGTCACACATAAGTAGATGTCTAAGATTCTCTGTATTTGGATGCCATGAAAACACCAACATGCGTCACACATAAGTAGATGTCTAAGATTCTCTGTATTTGGATGCCATGAAAACACCAACATGCGTTACACTTATAGATGTCTAAGATTCTCTGTATTTGGATGCCATGAAAACACAAACATGCGTCACACATAGATGTCTAAGATTCTCTGTATTTGGATGCCATGAAAACACAAACATGCGTCACACTTATAGATGTCTAAGATTCTCTGTATTTGGATGCCATGAAAACACAAAAATTAACACTAGTAACACCCAGATTGAACACTTTTTTTTGACATGGACTTAATGCTTGTGTCGCATAATCGACGTATCAAGCGTAACCAAACTTTTGGGGGAGCGAAAGACTCTTACCCCTAGAATTAATAGCAACTGCCTAAGGGTGCCCACTTGGGGGTACGGACCTCGGCCTAGGACGTTGCCATGGCGAGAAGCGCGCGGGAGAGGAATGACCCTGACGGGGCCTTCCAGGATTATGTAGAACTTGATTGGGTCTACCGCGTCCCCGCTGGCGGGTGCGGTTGCTACCAGAAGGGCATTCTGTGGAGTGTACTCTATTGGCAATGGCTATCTCAACAGCATACTGAATGGGATCGACAGGATCGGACAGACAGATTGAACACGCAACCTTCGGCGTAAAAGGCCGACTACCAATTGGGCTGTATTGGTGTCAATGTGAAATAGGTTGTAGTACTTACTGATCATGAGGTAGGTATCGTAGATGAGTCCAAAGAGACTCAAGAATGCCGTTGACAAATGCTCCACAGAAAGCTGATCGATCATCTCGTCCACTCTATTTATGTAAAGAAAGAAATAAAAAAAATATATTTATCGCAATAAATAGACACACAAGCAACCAAAGAAAGACAACAAAAGCTCTTAATGAAGATAAAACTGCATCGTCTTGCCGTCTCCGTCGAATTCTACCACGTTGTCGCCTACTATACTAATGTTAGAGACGAGTCCGATGTCCCTCCCTAGCGCACTACGCTTACCGTAAGGCCCGTAAGTGCGACAGAGAGCGCAACAGGCGGCATCCCGTTTCCACATTTTATTATCTCACGGGTAGCAAGTCTTTAACATTAGTATAGTTGGGGGTTTCCGATAGGTGGGTAACTTGGCCTACAGGTTGTCAAACATTCGAGCAGCGTAGCCAGCCTAGTCCCATTTGAATCTAGCCGCAGTGTATGCTTTGTTTTGCAGCGTTGTACTATGTTATTGCGATAGGTGGAAGCCGCTTATTTGGTCTATGCAGGACCGGTCATCATAAAAATGCATGAAGGAGCCTTTGTTCAGTAGCTGACGTATTTCCTTTGAGATGTTGACAGTGGTTTTGACTTTTTTTTTTTCTTATAGCAACCGTGTACCCATTTTTGGGGACCTTTTGCCAGCGTCGGGTAATATAATTTATTGTACAATATAATACAGATAATGTTTACGTTTATTTACAGTTGAATACTATGGTGTTTTAAATATATTATAAATATATAATATATTTAAAACACCATAGTATTAGAAACTAATTGATCAAGTCAATAGACTGTATACAATGTGTACTGTACTGTACAGTATACTGTATTCAATGTACTAATACAAAACACAAGATCCACGATAGAAATAAGTAAACTTATACAAAATTATGCATTTTTGAACTAGGTTGTTGTGACTTGTACTGAACAGAGAAATGGAGTTGACTCAGCATATCGTTGCAAGTGAGAACTTTGAATCTTGTGAAGATCTTTGATCTTGAAAGACCTTTGTGTTTCCGTCAAAGATAAAGTATGTACCATACGTGAGAATCGGAAGAATGAATGAATGAATGAAATATACTTTATTGCACACAGACAGAAACATACAGTAATTACAGAAGTAAAAATAGTACAATTGGCGGCCTTATTGCTCAGGTAGCAATTTCTTCCAGGCAACCGGTTATCATAGAGACATTTAAGTTGGATAAAAACGGTGCGGAAGAATGCACGACGAAGGAAAAAAACATATAACAATTAAATAAATACCCGTAGAACCCCGCGCCGATACACAGTCCAGTGACGATGTAGAGGTTCGAGATGTATTTGTCTGGCGGCCACACCGGCTCCCCGTTCGGGCCTTGAACCTTGTACCGCACCAACCAATGCTTCATCTTCGGATTGTCCCAGTACATGTTTGCGAAGTATACTGGTATCTGTGATGTCACAAAACCTGGATTCAGGATTATTGAGAAGCCTAAGGCCCGCAATGTCCTAACTTAGCTGGGAACAGTCATAAGGCCATGGTATATACAATCTGTGAGACACACAATACATTAAAATAACTATATATACTTTCTGTTCATCATTCGCTTGCCCTTATCCCATCATTTGGGGTCGGCGTAGTATGTTTTCTTCCTCCATTCATCCCTATCAGCCGTCATTTCAACACTCACATCCTTCCTGAACATATCATCTTTTATACAATCCATCCGGTCGTCCTCTCCCAACATATCCATCCACATTCAAACTTTCTGTTGATTAATTGATATTTTACTACGCTTTACCTATTTTGAGGTAAAAAATGTAAATGTGATAAAAAATTGATGTAATTTTGCAACGATTAAAAACAGATTTAAAATACCCAGCAATTTGGGTATTTACCCACCGCCCATCTCTAGACACAATTTATTATAATTTGCTAGCGCTAAAACAAAATTATAACACAATATAGGTGAAGGTAGGGGCTGGTGTGCGGTTGGGTTGTCTTAAGGCACTTATGCCTTCCAAAGATTCAACTTGTTACTTAAAATGCAGCTAATACAACAAAATGGTCCTTACTACTTTCTTTGTCCTTCATGTCTGCATTAATTTCTATTCATCATTATCAAATCCTGGTGTCAGTGTAATAGAGCCGCCAAAGGCCACTGACCTGGCTCGTGTAACGACTAGATAGTAGCCGGGCGGGACCATCGGCTTAACGTGCCTTCCGAAGCCCGGAATCATCTTTCTTTTCGGACAATCAGGTGATTCAGCCTGAAATATCCTAACCAAACTGGGGAAAGTCTCACAAAGAGATTTTTGCTTGACAGTGTCCCCACCGGGAATCGAACCCGGAACTTTCGTACTGAGCGGCGAAATCTCGAACACTCGGCCACGGAGGCTGTTAATACAACAAAATGGTCCTTTACTACTTTCTCTGTCCTTCATATATCTGCATCAATATCAATTGAATAACAAGTTGTCATCAACTATGATTTCAACTGGTTCAGTTACCTGATAATGAATATACGTCATCCAATGAAAGAACACAAATGTGCTCGCAAAAAGCATAATAATCGAAGACCACAGATACGTTATCTCGAACTGTTGAAAGAGGCTGCTTAGCACCCGTCTGCACGCCACAATCCTCAACAGTTTGAACAGGAACCTCAATGTATGCTTCGGAAAGCGACAATTAGGAGTCACGTTTATCGTTTGCAGTGGCAAAGCCGATATCACGTCTATGATAAAAGTGTCTTTCATGTAGATCTTGGCTATCTTTCCGCGTTGTAGATTGACATTCTTTCCGTCCTCGCCAGCGGTTCCGATGAAAAAATTTAACATTATGTATAGGAATCCCATTGCGTCCACGAATAATACTAATGGGTCGTAAGGGTTAGGGCCTGAAATAAAAAGATTAATTAATTTTTTTTTTGTTCTCTTCGTGTGGATGTGTCAGATGATTCCGTTCTTCGGAAGGTGCGTTAAGCCATTGTTTCCGGCTATAATCTATGGAAAATAAAACCATTATCGTCATTTGTATGATCGGACGGAAATCAACTCTATAACCCCCACGAAAAAGGCAAGAAATAATCTCAAATTTCTCTCAGTTTTTTAAAAATTAGTATGTGATGCATGTTTTACAATGGGTCTAACCGACGATTTTAGCTAAATATGCCATAATGTTCTATAAAAAATTACAATAATACAGTATTTTTTTTTATCTTTAAAAATGACTGAGTTATTAACGTTGATCGATTAGTAGCTGTGACGTCATATTATGCATGCAACGTACCTATAACACCGCCCGCAAACACTACTACACTGCATGCATATGACGCCACACGCATACTAAAAGCGCGCGGAAATTTCGGAACTTCTTGCGGTCATAACTTTGGTAATATTGTATCTATTGAAGTGAAATAATAAGTAATGTAATGTACGTGATGTAAACTTTAATATAAAGTATGTTTTAATTTGAAATAAGAACCTATCGGCGTTATCCATTACAAAATGTACTTACAATTGAAGAAGACTTGCAGGGGCAGGTATATCAAGGAACACGTATACACAATCATGATGTACACATCCCAGTAGAACTTGAATGGGCTGTAGGGATGGATCACTAAGCAACACCCGCTGTTCATCTAGAAACAAAAAAAAATAGAAGAAAAAAAATAGAACACGTTACGGCCTCGACTACAGAAACGCGATGATAAGCGAGACGTTGACTGAGAATGCCGCGTCGTCAGTCAAGTTTCATCAACAGCTCATATACGTCCCCACCGAGGGGCTCGAGCCTACCCTGAATTATGGTGATTAGGCCTTAGTCGACCACGCTGGCCCAGTGCGGGTTGGTCGACTTCACACACAACCTTTTAATTTCTTCGCAGGAGTGTGCAGGTTTCATCACGATATTTTCCTTCATCGTAAGAGCGTCGAATAAACGTACATATGAATTCGAAATTCGAAAAAACATTGGTACGTGGTGGGGATCAAACCCGCGTCTCCCGGATGGGAGGCAGCGGCCCTAGCCACTAGACCACCGACGCTCTTAAGTCAAAGCGCCCGCTATATTAAAATTTTGGTAGAAATAGCGACCGTTAGGTAAAAAAAAAAAAACGCTTTTTTTTCTGTGTATTTCTTGTGTGCAATAAAGTATATTCTATTCTAAAGCCGCGTCGTCGGTCGCGGTATTCCCACGGTTTCCGCAGCCTTTGTAAGCCTAGCATTGCAAAAAGAATCAGTTCGCCATATGCTCAACATGGGAGCGATACCTGAATCTCTTCAATCGTCAATCTTACTATAACAATCCGGCACGCTATACCTGTCTCTCTCGCTCCAATCTCAGGCTCTTCTGGCTGAGGTAGAGTTTGGAAGCATGGTGCCACGAGCAAGGCAGAAAGCACTTGCCCCCGTGTCGCAGTCTTCGCCATATGCTCGACATGGGAGCTATGCAGGGCGCTTTCGGCATCTCCTCTAGCATACATGCGTGCCTGGTGGTCAAAACACAGGAATACTTATAAGAATACTCTCTATTACTGAATTAAATACTATATTACTGAAATTTTCTACTGAAATAAATAAGTTAAGTTATGTACGGTAGAGACCGATATAAATAATTTGGATGCTTTATTTACATTATTTTTGAACGTTACTCTTATTTCCTCGAATATTTTTAAAGTATCATGGAATCTATCCTAGGAGTTTCTAGCGAAAATCTGAGCAAGATATTTCAATTCGTTTAAAGCAATCCGACAAACTGACATGCCAGTTGCCAATCAACTATCCGTTTTATTTGTCACTGTGTCATTATTGAAAAAGTACTGCTAGAAAGAGGATTAATCCTAATACAAGCTATCACAAATCTCTTTGATCCCACCATATGAATACCAGAGAAGCAAAACTATACCATACGACATTCCTATACGCGGTACAATGATGTTTTATATGACTCGGTTTGTAAGAACGTCGAAAGTATGCTTCAATGTACAGCAGCGACATCATCTGCCTGTCTGTCGTCGTCGTCGTCTGTCAAAATTATTAAGTGCCATGTTTTAGCGGGCTTTGTTAGACGGTTACTCTTTTAGACTATAGATAATTCGCTGCCCTTACCAGTTAACTGGTAACCCAGTTGGAGTATTCGTGGGTTTAGGTCATTACCCTTAGAGCCTTACCGTTATCTTATTCTTTTACAGAAGAAAACGTTTACGGTGGTGTACGGAGGCCGCGCGGCGGGGCTCACATTAGACTGGACGTCTGGCTTTTCACTGAGCGAGGGGACGCCTGGAGCGCCGCCTGTTTGGGCTTACAGGTGAGTTATAGACTCTTATTATATGGGTTATAATATAAGGTAGACGATCGCAGGGCTCACGTATGACTGAACGTCTGGCTTCTCACTGAGCGAAGGAACGCCCGGAGCGCCGCCGCCTGTTTGGGCTTACACCTGTAACCCGTATCCTTGGGGTTTATTCGTCCAAGCCTGTAACCCACCTGGGTTCTAGACTCTTCTTACCATGTGGGTTATAAGATTGACGACCGATCTTACGAACACTGACGTTACAGTTACAGAGCCGGAAAAAATTTTTATTCTAATTAAGATCTTTACGAATAATTTTTCGACGTCAACGCTATCATAGATGGCACGTTCACTACCAGTGTTCGCTCGCTGTGTAAAAGAACGGCTAGAAGAAACTCCACAGGAATCGTATCTTTTGTACTTTCCTTTTAAATATAATAAAGAATCATACATAAGTCTTAATTTACAATCTACTCCGCTGATTTGGAACAACAGTTGACCAGACGTTTTTATTATCTAAGTAATCATTTATTGTGTAGTATAGTACGGCAAAGGCTCTATCTGACTTATTTATTTCCTGTAATGTCTTACTTACTTGCTTATGGGACAATCAGACAAGGTACTTTTGTAGCACCTGAACATAAGCGAGTACAAAAATATTGTTAAAACAAAAGGAAGAACTACTTTAGAAAGTATAGAAAAAGTAGAAGAAGTAGTAGTGTAGATCGATGAAAAAATATTTTAAAGATTTGCTTGTCTAAGTGTTGAGTTCTAATAAATTTTTCTGTTGTTTAGGTTTTCGCAATTGAGAGGTTCAAGTGATGACGGCAAGTCGAAACTGAAGCTCCATTTCCAAGATGCAGAATCAAAAATGATTGAAACCAAGGTATATATACACATTACGCGTCTAAGAACCCTACCGCAGTTAACAAAAGAGCTGATGACCTTGAAGCGGCTAAACCGATTTTGATGAAACATGTCTAAGAACCATCGCTAGAAAACCTGCTGTCAAATAAAAAAAACCGCATCCAAATCGGTTGACCCGTTTAAGTGTTACAGTGCCACAGACACACACAGCGCTCAAACTTATAACACCCCTCTTTTTTGCGTCGGGGGTTAAACAATTTTCACTAATAAATAAATTGTACTGTGTTAAGTCTTCTGTCTCCTACACATTTTGCTTGTTTCTGGTAGATAAAGCTAGCGCAGCGAAGGAGTTTTTGATGAATTTTGTTTTTTATTTATTGATTTTTGTTTTATTAGTTTTTTTTTTAAATGATTACGCGATTAAAGACGGCTTACTTTTTTGAAAATCAGGTGATTCTGCCGCAATGTCCTAACCTAACTGGGGACAGTCTCAAAGTATTATTATTTTATTGGACCACTGTCCCCACTGGGATAGAAACTTAAAGCCTCGGTGATGAGAGCTGCTCGGTCTACCGGTCAGTTACGAATAATTAACAGAGTCGACCAACCCGCACTGGGCCAGCGTAGTGGACTAAAGCCTGATCGCCCTAATACAGTGTAGGCTCGAGCCCCACGGTCCGTATATAAGCTGTTGATGATGACTGGAACCTTGTTCTCCAGGAGTTGGAGTGTCAGATTCTGCAGAGCCTGCTGTTCTGCATGCACGCCTTCCTCACCGCCAAGGTGGCCTCCGTCGACCCCGCCTTCCTTGCCAACATTCACCAGGCTAACTAACACCAACATTGGCCCAACATCTCCTATCATGGTCACCTCAACAGGTAACGCCAGTTTTAAAAACAAACCCATCTAACGCCAATATTGGCCCAATGTCATCAAAACGAGCTCACCTCAGCAGGTGACTCCAGTTTCAAAAATAAGTGAAGCGGACCAACTAACACCAATGTTGGCCCAATTTGATCCAAACAATCATTCTTCCACAGGTAATGCCAGCAAAATAACTAATTAATCCAGGCCAACTTATACCAAACCACTACTTACTTATACCTTGCGTTAATACAATTTAAGCAAGTATGTCCTACCATAGTATCTGTGAAATGGTCAAAATTGAAACTAGTCATGACTATAGAAATGTTAACATTCAGAACTGTTGTGATTGGTTAAAATACCTTTTTGTATGACTATAAGTTGATATGTCTGTAGCTACGTTAAGGCCAACTTTTACTATCATTGGGCAAACATAATGTAGGCAGGCATGCTGTTGCAGGAGGTGATTCTACCTGTTGGTAGAGTCACCTCTATACCTTTTTGAAGACAAAGCTTACACTAAGAATGGGCCAGTACAATAATAATTTAAGTAAACATGCTGTGCAATAAAAATATATGTAAAGGGGAAACTTAATTCGTTACCAATGACAACACCTCTCGCAAGATTATTGGAAGTATAAACGCGGGAAGTGACAACGATTCACTATTTAAGTGTTGCCAATAAACTCCAAACAAAGGCTCAGACATAACGTCCTTGGCTCAGACAGACTTCATGTCCCTATTGATATGATTTTTTGGAAATCACGAAACATAAATATTCTGTGGATGGAACCAAATGTTATGGTAACGGTAATTCGATGTTCGTATAAAATTGTAGTTAGAAGGATTGTGAATATCGATTTAAGGGCAATTAAATAATATCCCCATTTTCACTTGCCCCTTAGTATTCAACAAAAAAATAAGTCCATAAGTAAATGATACTAAATGTACCTTATCGTCACTGCGTATTCGCATTGTTTATAATTAAATACATTCTAAAATATTAATGAAGAGAGTTTTTCAAAGGCCTACTGATTTAGTGAACCAAAACAGCGAATGTTAAGACTTTAGTATTAACGCCTCCCTACTGTTATTTCTCCTACAGATCTATTTTTGAATCTTATCTCGAAAAATTGTTTGAAATTATCTTTACTATTGACGTATCGTCTTCCCTTTATCTTTGAATATTTAAATATATTTATTTTTGCTTAGAAATCATGAATTTGTTACGAAACTTCGTTGAGATTTAAATTAAAATCGTGAAATGTGAAAATTTTAATCTTATTGTATTAAAAATCGACAAATAAATAAGTGTAAGTGTGACCAGTATTATTTTGTTACAAATTATCGTTTACTTTAGTTAATTATGATATTGTTCGCTATAACTACTAATATCTATCTTGTAGCTTAAAAAGTTTTATTGTATCGTAGAATATGATGCTAGATTTCTAGTTAGTAGTTAGTTCATTTTTATACAAAGTAGCTTTTATAATAATATTTTCAATTTTAATTGTTTTATATCTAACTTCGAGCTTAATATAAAAATCTAGTTTCTCTTGTCGTGTAAAAAACTACGTACTTACATCACAAAATCTTACGTCTCCCTCCTAAGTAGATATTTAATAAATGGATAACGCGATTTCAAGTAGAAAGTGAAATGATTTTCTTGTAGTGAGATAGTGAACCGTGTGTACCAAAGAATTTTTGAACGGTCGGGTATTAAAAATATTTAGTTGTAATTATAAGTATGTACCTAAACTACGACGACGATGGAAGCATTTGTGCTAAGTGCAATGAAAATTTCCAAGACGTTATTTTGCGTATCCATTTCAAAGATGCTAAACGACTACGATTTTGTTTTCACTTAGCACTTTTGTATTCGTGCCTTTATTGTCATTGTATCCTATTTTAACGAAGACGCTATGAAAAGAAATATGGGGATTGATTGAAATAGATGAAGGCTTGGCTTCGACGTTTTCTTATATTTATAATAATGATTATATTATTTATCATAGTTAATATGCCTAGCATTATATGAAAATTATGTTTTCAAGCGAGCAAGCCTGAGTTATTAAAAATAATATTTACAAAATAAATACAATTTTATTGCAGATAACATATATAATTTTGCTGTTTTGCGAATGACATACTTTAATTAAACGATTTATGTAATAATGTAATTACATTCACCAAAAAATACGTTATGAGTGTATTCTAACAAAAAAAAATAGAGTAAACAAGATAAAAAAAATCCTATGAAGGAGAAAACCACAGGTTTACAACGTAAGGAAATACGGCGCGCGCTGATATTTGTTCGAAAAATCCGCGTTAAAACTCATAACAATTTAAAAAATACAATAAACAACAACACCGGAGAGTGAACTCTGTGGTAATGGTGTTAAGTGATCGCCATTCTTAGTAAATAGCACTATTACAGTGTGTCAAGAAAGTGATGAAATTAAAAAGTGGCAATACTGTAGTCATCGTCCCTTTCAAATCAACAAGATTGTGAAAACGGGACGACACTACAGTATTGCCACTTTTTAATTTCATACAATACAATACAAATATTCTTTATTGACTCCAAACAAAATTACAAGAAAACATTTTTACAGTTAGTTGAGTCAATTAGGCGGCCTTATTGCTAAGGTAGCAATTTCTTCCAGGCAACCTTTGGTTAAGAAAAAGCGGTAAAAAAAGAAGCGGGTTGGTGGCTACTTTCCTATAATAAACTACATACAAATATCAGTACTTAAAATACATAGAACGTTACATATAAGTTTACTAAAATAAAAAATAAATATTTAAAAGATATAAATACGAGTATAACATATGAATATACTAATATATACTTATCACTCTCTTGACACACTACTGTAATGTATTTTTCAGTGAATGCTTGCTCTTTTTTTATTTCAACTAGATTAGAGCAATATTTGCGCTTGCATCATATCATTAAATTTAAGTGAAATTTTATATAAAAGATCATATTATTGTAATCTTATATACGTTACAAAGTATATTTAAATTACTTTTATCTACTTCGTTGACTGTACTTCATATTTTATATTAGATGGATCTGCTGGAATACTGAACGGTTCGAACTATATTATATAATTATATATTAATTAATGGATATAGTAGTGTTTAATTTTAAGTAGAATATTGGTCTGAAATCTTGCAAACACGTCTACACTCAAGTAAGCCTTGGAGCGCGTTTCAACCATGAGTTTTGAAGGAAGCGAAAATCAGGAAAGCTATTGTCAAGTGATAAACGGAAATGAAAATGGTAAAAGGTGTAGTAAAATCCTCGCTGTGAACACGGAGAACAAAGTGCTTCGTTTTCACACCGGTAGTGTGACACTGTGACTTCGAGTCCGCAATAAAAATGGAGGATTTTTCGAAAACCAATAAAAAAAAATTGTTCATAAAACTTTGATAGATGGCGTTGACGATTCGTGGATCCGAAGAAATCCGGCGAGCCACACAGGGCCATAAAAAGATAAAAAAAATAATCACAAAGTACACCTGGCGCCATCTATCGTCTTAATTAGAACTATTATTTTATTTTTTAAAGAGTTTTCAAAAAATCCCTCATTCAACTTTGAGTCCGAAAGGAAATTGTCCTTGATTTGAAACGTTCTCTTTGTATGTTCTATTATCTGAAAAACAATATACATAAATAAAGTGAAAAAGAATTTTTGAAAAAATAAATAATTATTTGGTGTTCTAAAATAAAATTATAAACAAAGTAACTTAAATTTAGTCTTGTTTGTGTTTGTTGAAGTTGACCTCATAACATTGTACTCATTATATTTAGTGAATTTATATTTTAGGAGTTTTTTTACGAACAAAATATTTGATGTTTGACTATAAACGTGGAGGCTGTTAATCATTGTTGTATTAAGTTAAATATACAGATGTCAATTGACGTTGGAATGAATTTTAAATAGAGCAGATGACAGTACTCGAAACAAATCACATAATGTATGTGTCGTGGCCATATCGTAGAATTGACCACATCATGAAATTTTCGATCATTTCACTGTCCATTGGCCACATCATGATGTGCCTTGGCCAGATCAATGATAAGAAATAGTTTGTCGATATGTTCAACTAAAAACGCAGCTATTTCATGAAATGGTCAAGATTATTTGATCATATCGTAAAATTATTACATTAATTGCCGATACAGGCGCTGGAAGCGCTTTGTTTATGTACCAACATGGCGGCCGCGTTATTTCGCGCAGTGAAAAAGTGAATAATTCGTTATTAAAATGAAGAAGAAAAAAGAGTTTACGATGAAAAAGTACTCTGAAAATGTGTGTCGGACTTAGAGAAGAATAATATTACATGGACGCCCTATTTTCACGATATGGCCAATCGTGGACGACAAAATCGTGAAATGTTTACGATTTAATGATCTGGTCAAATTAAGTTGCCCACATCATGTTGAAATGATCGAAAATTTCATGATGTGGTCAATTCTACGATATGGCCACGACATAAACATGCATCACATGCATGCATTAATACGAATTGCGAATTATCAAACTAAAGCTTGACGTCATATTTATGGTCGTCCTTAAGCGTTTAATGTACCTTATCTAAATAGCGACATACCGTCCCAATCCAGGCTAGGCTCCCCGCTCCGACCCCTCGGTAGGGACTGATTTAATAACGACAAACCAGTCATCTGCTCTAAACAAAATGTCATAAAATATCGACGCATAATTTCAATTACCATAGCTTTAAATGCATATTTTTTTCTCATCAAGCCAGAGTAGAGTGGCTATAGGAACGATGTATTTACCTACCTATCTCGTCTCATATCGCTGGCTAAGATGTTTTAAACGTATTAAGAATAGTGGTAGGTATTTTAATGATGCATTGAAATATTATAGGTACACGGTGTTCTCGTAAATCAATGTAAAAGAAAATAAAATTATGTGGTTATAACGCTGATCGAATAATCTTGCTTAAATTACTTAAGACATGATCAAGACTTGAATAACCTTAACCCGTCAGTGTTATAAAGAATTGCGAGTTATGACTGAACATAATATCTTCGAATCTCTAAACCATCCACTATCGTTAGTCTTCCGTTCTTCTAATGAAAGAAAAATTGATCAAGGTGTTCTCTTTGTCAGGTAAGCGTAAGCCCGAGTGATTTAAACATTATTATAGATACCTATAAAAGATCAATGAACCTTTCAGAAAGATTGTGAAATAATGTTCCTTCTATTCATTTTCATTTAGTATAGATAGTACAGTCAATTCCTTAAGACATTGTCATGTATTCCTTAGGCAGTTATTTATGCTTTAATACAAGATTTTGAAGAATCTTACAGGTTAGTAAACTTTACATAAGCATTGTGTTAAAAAAATATACTTGCGGAAACTTCATCGATTTCGAACGGCCCAGGATACATTTCTTAGGGTTTTTACCGTACCAACAAACTACTTCTGCCAACCAAGGCAACCAAGTACCAACCTACCAAGAAGTAAATATAACAATTAAAAAAAAATCTATATTCTGATCTTTTCTTATCGCTGTTTTCGTGAACACCGTGTATAGATATGAAGACGCGTTTGTATAATATATGGTTAAGGATGTTGGAGTGAAGTTCGTAGTGCGGACTGGATTTACTTTGCACATTTTGTAGATGCATCACCGCTGGAGTTTGAGCGCGTTAGGCGCCGCCGCTAGAATTGTTGAGGGACAAGTTGTTTATAGTTCAGGCATATAAACAGGTCGTCAATGTAAATCAGGTCGATTGTAACGACATCTGAAACCTTGGTGTCTGCTCAGAGGAACCAAAGACGATCGCTTCGCTCCCTCGCGCGTCAACAATCTGGGTGTCTGTACACTTGAACAGGCGTCTGATATGGTTTGACTATTCCGACGTTACCAAAGACAAAAAGAGTCTGAACCTACGGCATGAAGTGTCTCAGAAGCAGGAAATCATCTTTCTTTTCGGAAAACCAGGTAATTCCTTACCGAACTGGAATCAGTCTCAATTAAACTAAATTCGTATAAGATATGGTTAAGGAAATGTAACAATAATGCCTAGTTTTTGTTCAGCAATGCTTACACTAGTACATGCAGGCAAAATAGATCAAACGGAAGCGAGATAAAAACTCGTTTCATAATTGGTCGGTTGTCGACCTTGCCCATACGATGAAGAAGATAATAGGCCCAGATTGTAATAGGCAACAGTACTCCTAATTTAAATGACATTGGCAAACGTGTCTTCCTTAAACCTCATCCACATTTTTCCATGGTTATTATGTCTGCAACAGCATTGAAATATCATAAAATAGTTTCATTATTTTCACTGGAATAAATTGCCTGATTGTCTTCTCTTCCAAATCAGTCGCCTAATTCTATAAACAACTTCTCCCTCATTTTTTAATGTAGAAGTTTTTATGAACGTACGTACCTATATTTATCGAAAGAACCGAATCAATCGAATAGTCAATTTAGTGAAGACGACTCAAGACTGAGCTTGTATTGGATGTTGTGAGTCCGCTGATGATCCCGCCTGCATTTCATCATCATACATTTTCATTTATAATGTCATGTAAAACTAAATTATAATGGCTGATGTTATTAACTGGAATTTAAAATCGCCAGCCGCCATTTTGATTTTTACAGTCATAAGTCAGCAGTTTTTAAAATTCCAAAAATAAATCCTTAATAATAACGACGAGGGCGATTTTAATGTTTCACTTAAAACTTTTCGGGTTAACAAAATGTATTAAACGTCAAGTATATACTTATGTATATTATCAAAATTACACGGAATGTAACAAAAACGCCTAGTTTTTTGTCCAGCAGAGCTTACAGCTAGCGGCACGTATCTCTGGCTCTGAGCGAGCGGTGACTCTCTCGCATAGGGTAAGGGTGGGGTGACAGAGAGAGGTACCGCTCGCTCAGAGCCAGAGATACGTGCCGCAAGCTGTACACTAGTACACTACAAGACAAAGACATAGACAGACATAGTTGTAGGTCGGTCGGAAGCGAGATTTGGTGACGAGAATGAAAAGTCTTATTTATCGCTCCATGTCTTGGTAAAACTTATTCCTAACCTCCATGGTACTTAAATATGGGTTTTTTGTTACATCCCGTTTCTGGTTTTTGTCACGATCACGACCCGTAGATGTATTATTAGAAAAAAATCCTTTCATTGCTTTGTTTTTTCTCATTACCGTCTATATGTAGAACCAGTTACCTGTATTTAAATCGTGTCTGTATTCCGAATCGGAACTAGGTCAGTATAGTGTTGTCGGTCGCGACTTTCCGAACTGAAGTGTGTGAAGTTTACTGTGCCGGAAAGGGGAACCTAGCGTTTGCTTAGGTTCATTAATCTTTACTTTCGTGTAATTTTAACGCTCTTGTGCGTGAAACTCGTATTTTCGACGTTAACCGCGCCCGTGTCCTAATTCAGTAACGTTTCCTTGGGTTTCAATGAATCTCTTTAACTGAGATGGTAGCGTTGTATTATCATTTTCAAAACGTGAAAAATATAGGAAATTGCTATAACAGTTTCAATTTGTGTCTTTATTACCTTATCAAACAGGTTTAAGAATTCGTACTTTTTATTGCCTGAAAGAAACTGCTATGAAGCAATAAGGCCGCCTAACTGTACACGTCTTCCTGTTCTTACTTCCACTCTTTCCCTGTTCCTGTGTGTGCAATCAAGTATATTCATTCATTCATTCATTCAATTTTGCTAAAACGATTTCGTATCATTGTCAGTTAACACTTTTACTAATATTGTAGCTGTGTTTCTTGTAGCTGTGTTTCTTGGGTTTTCGTTTTCGAATTGTTTTCCACTTAAGCGTTAAATTTAATTATGTTAAAGCAAATAAACTAAGGAAAAGGTATGTTTGTTGTAAAAACCCTAATCAAGCTCAAGGCATCCCAGTTCCGGCTAATATGCGAGTGAAACAATGTAACCACGTCTCGACTTGTACTAGTGGTAATCGTTACGTCTAGCTATTTATACCTATTGTTGATCATGTAATTATATAGTACTCATTAGTAAAATATTATTACAATGCGAATTTGACTGCGTTTCATTTATTCACACATAAAATCCAAAACACAAAGACTTGCCAAGCTACACAAGAATAGTATTTAAAAACCTAACATGTTGTGCTAACATGTTCGACACTATTTACATACGAAATAGTTTAGGAATGTGAAGATAAGAGTCATGGCCTAAATCTAGGCTGAATAACATACCCTATCAGTTTCTGAAGATATGTTACTAACACCCTGTATGTCTTTGCGCTAACGTTTCTGTGAGTATAAGTGTTAACATTGCTAACACAAACACTCTAGATACTCTAGAACATAAGCCAATCTGGCTGAACACAAGCCTGACAGTGTTACCATACTCTTGGTATTACAAGTCCTTAAAAAAGTAACTTTGCCGTAAATGAAAAATATTCATGGACTAAAATAAAACTCTGTGCTTTATTCTATACTTACTTCGCATGCGATCTAAATGCAGCTCTGTTGTATGTGACTACTATTAGCACAGTATGTTCGTAGCGTTGTAGGCGTCGTCGTAGGCTATTGCTACGTTAACCTGCTACGCCGTAGCAGTTACTACAAACTACGGCGTAGCACGCTTACGCTTTTAAATCTGGTTATTAGGATTTGAAATAATACACTAATGATTTGAAGTGTTATATTTTATTCAAGCCTGAGGAACAAATTAAATCTACACAAGAGAACCTAAAGGGTGAAAAGCGACATCAAATGCTCAAGCTAACACCAAATCTTTACTTAAAATACTTTTAAAATTGTACTTAAATATTTTGGCTTTCAAAACAACCTTTAATGTTTTGATAAATAATATAGACGACTAGACTTGGTAGACTGTACTCAGTATGATTGTTCTGTGCCAGTGAAACGTACAAAAGGTATTTTCAAAATATTATTTTGAATCGTTTGTTTGAATCACAACTAATGTTTTTTTAACTTTGATAAGTTTTGGAACATTCTTTGTTATTATTGTATCAGTCAAGAAGTACCAGACATACTAAACACTTTTGTACAACGATATATTTCTGGATATGTAACTTTAAAATCTTCTGATATGTAACATAATTTTTACTAAATATCTTAACAACAGAGGATACGAACGCGAAAACATCACTTACAAACAACAAGATTACACTAAATTAACACCAATTCTTTGTAATATTCACACATAAGTGGACGAAACTTTGCTTCGGAGGTACAAATATAATATTAAAAGCAACAAGTTTACCGCAATCTACCACATTATTATTTTAACATCGACCTAAATATGTTCTCACTTTAACAAATAAATTATGAGTATATAGTGCTACAAAATTCAAAATAACCATGGCTGAAAACTTAATTAAATTTTGAAATATTACTAATTCATGGAAAAAGATCCAATACTTCTTTATTTTCGTTCCGGACCATAATGTTGAATTTGCAAAATGTTGAATTCCAACATGTTGAATTCCAAAATATTGAATTACCAAAATGTTGAACTATAAATCCCAAAATGTTGAATTTGCAAAATGTTGAACTGGGTCGATCAACTATTTTTTGTTCAAGCCTGGTCCCATACAGTTGTAAAAAAATATCTAAGCAGTTTAGGCGTTTATATCTGTAAATAAATTATTTCCGAATATTTAAGATTGTATGTAATCAATACGAAACCTTTCAGAAAAGAAAAACATTTGTCCGATGGACGCAAACTAGTAGCTCATAGTACAAGTATATGTCCCCAAGCAATACCAGTCTTAGATAATTAGCATAATGAAAAATCTTCAACATTTATATAAAAAACAAAGACACAGCAATATTAAACCTTAATATTTTAATCCTAAGAGCTTTAAAGAAAATTTTTATTCGCTCCTATCAGCTAATTTCGGAAATTATCTTACTGTCCCCCAATCTCCCTACAATAGGGAGGTCTTTCGGACAACCATTAAAAAGTTCTAGGTGTTCATCATAAATAGCGTTTATAAGTCTATCGTCAATAGACTAAACAATTAGAAAGCGCAGGAAGTAATCAGCTATTTTGTTTTTTGGAGAAATTTGAAGACAGTCGGCCAAGCTCAGTTCATAGTGTAGTGTATGTTTATTGTGTGTCCACTGGACGTCTGCAGTAAAATCATAAGTACATTGATATTTTATTGTAGGTTTCTTGCGATAGTTTAGTCGTATTCTTAGTGTTATGTGATTGGTGAGAATAAGGATATTATTTCGATAATTAAGGAATAAAAGTCACTAAAGTATAAAATGTCCAAACCGGGCACTTGGACAACCAAAATGGTTTTCTAAGGGACATTATTGGTTGTCCAGTGGACCGAACAATTGACGGACAAGAAGCGCATATTTAGGGATGTCTCTGTGGTTAATAGGTTCAATTCCGGTAGCGACCACCGACTGGTAAGAGGCACTCTAAATATCGGCTTCAGAGTTGAGAGAAGTCGTATGGTGAAATCCGCTCTTCGTCCAACACTGACCCAATCCGTGCACGGTTCTGAAGCGTTTCAGTTGGAACTGCGCGATCGTTTTGCCGAACTGGAATACACGGCAGATGTGAGCAAGGACCTCGAAAGTGTGTCAAAAGTAATTTGCGAAGTGGGAACCAGGCACTTCAAAGGGAAGCGGGGTAGCCAAAGGCGATTGAGCAAAATCTTTGCTAAAAGACTGGGTAGGAGCCACCTGACGAAGCTCAATAACTCGGAATGCAGAATCGTCACATAAGTTCCGGAAATCCTCGCCGAGGTTGAAAACTTTTATGGCCGTATATATGCCTCACATGCCCCAAAGCCTCCGCCTGACGTGAATGACCGAAGAGCCACACTGACGCGCCACTTCACTGAAGATCTCCCAGTCGTAGACGAAGACGAAATTGAAAGGGCTCTCAAACAGCTTACAAATTGGAAGGCTCCTGGTGAAGATGGAATTACTTCCGAGCTGCTCAGAACAGGAGGTACTCCAGTACTGAAAAAATTAAAGGAGCTATTTAATTCCGTCATAGCCAATAGAACTACCCCGAAGGCGTGAAGTGAGAGCGTGGTGGCGCTGTTTTTCAAGAAAGGAGATAAAACTCTCCTAAAAAAGTTCAGACCGATCGCGCCCTTAAGCCACGTCTATAAGCTGTTTTTGAGAGTCTTCACAAACCGTCTCACCGCAAGATTTGACGCCTTCCAGCCTCCGGAACAATCTGGGTTGGCGGCAATTGGCGGTACGTGGAGGTACTGAAACTGAGAATCCTGTACAGGCGTCGATGTCCGTCTCAAGTACAGAATCATAAGACAAAACCCATCCAGTTGCTCAGAGGAGTGAGACAGGGGGATGTGGATTCTCCGAAACTGTTCTCCAATGCACTAGAGGATGTCTTCAAAACCCTAGACTGGATCGGATTGGGTATCAACATTAATGGCGAATATCTCAGTCACCTCCACTTTGCCGACGACATAGTGATAATAGCTGAATCGTTGCAGGATCTGCAAAAATGCTGCAGTCTTAACGCTGCCTCATTGTCAGTCGGTCTCTGGATAAACTTGGACAAGACTAAGGTCAGGTTCAACGAACTAACCATTCCGGAACCAATCTCGATCAATGGCGAAGTGCTCGAAGTTGTCCAAGAATATGTCTACCCGGGCAGACGTTGCAGTCGAGTAAAGACAACTTCGAGCGTGAAATCGCAAGAAGAGTACAGTTGGGCTGGGCAACATTTGGAAAACTGCGTCATATCTTCTCATCACCACTACCGCAATGCCTGAAAGGCAGGGTGTATAACCAGTGTGTCCTACCCGTTTTGACATACAGAGCCGAGACGTGGAACATGACGGTAAAGCTGGCCCACCGGCTAAATGTCACTGAGCGAGCTATGGACAGATCTATGCTTGGTATTTCGCTACGGGACAAAATCCGTGACGAAATCATCCGGCTGAACGGATGAGCGTTGGAGCAGACGGGTTCTCGAATGGAGACTGCGTCTCAGGAAACATAGTGTGGGACGCCCCCCTGCCAGGTGGACTGATGACCTGAGGAAGGTCGCTGGTGGTGGCTGGATGAGGAAAGCGAGTGATCGTGCGCTTTGGCGTGCCCTTGGGGAGGCCTACGTCCAGCAGTGGACTGCAATAGGCTAATTGATTGACCTAAAATTGGGGATGACATCAAAAGAAAAAGCCGTGAAAGATTAGAAGAAAACCCAGAAAAAATGGCTGAAAAGAAAAAGAAAAAAAAACATGAGAAGAAAAGAAAAAACGTTTAGAAGAGTTTTTGTTTTAGCTGTTATTTAACTCAGGAGCAGAGTTTTTGTTTTTTGTTGAACTAGTGCCATATTAAAATTTTAAGTAGCTTCTAGAAAAAAGTTCTTAAAAATGTTATGCAAAAAGTAAATGCATACTTTTAATTGCAACTAATTGTTTTTATTATCCTTTTTCTTGTCAATAGAGTACTTCAAATAATATGCCAAACAACAGGTCATTTATGTCCCTTGGACAACTAAAAAAGTCTCTTGGACAACTTTTGTCCCCAGATTTCAAACTCACAAAATTGACATGTTTCTGACAAAAATATAGAAATAACCTGATTGAAATAAACGATTTTGTTTTTATGCAATAAACAAATCTATTGAATTGTGGTCTTGAACATTTCAACTACATGTAGGCTTTTAATATTATGTTTTCAACAATTAAATGTCAACGGTAGTCCAAGAGACATTGTAATTGGAAATAAGTCGAAAACAATAACTACGAACTTTGGTATAGCTATTATAAATAAATATATGCTCATATTATTATACAACAAACCAGTTTGCTTTTACTTTCTCTTATGGTTTCATCATCAAAATAATATTAGTTTTGGTTGTCCAAAGGACAGATATTTCTCTCATCGTCGTGAATTTTTGGTGAAATATCTAGTACGGTTATAAAAAGTGTGCTCGTAAGTGTGCGAGTGCTCGTTGTTATATTTTAAACTCTGATTAATTATCTATTGTCTTATTTCAATGAATACCCAAAAATAAACACTCACTATTTTTTCTAAAATATTCCTGGCTGGACAAAAAATTGTTGATCGACCCAACTGTTGCTTTTTGTTAAGCATAGTTTTAATAGGCACATTTTAGTGTGAAAGATTTTTAATATTATGAAATATTGGATATATATATATTTTTAATATTTCTGTTGAAAGTCTGTATCGTGTCAGTGCTTTTCTTCTTGTTGGTAGTATTTGGCAAACTCGTGTCTATTTAAATATTTACATCAATTTATTACAATTCTTACAAGATATTCTCTGTTTAAAATATGTCGCCAAATAAGGGTATTTGGCCAATCATGGGAGACCAACCAATTTAGATGTTGGAAAATAGTATTGAAGTTCTAGCCGTCAGCCACGCTTAATTTAGAATTCTGTAGCATTGAAACAAATATATCGAAAGGTCGCTTCATAGCAGTATATAGGTAAGATATTTTGTGCGTTTCTATTTCATGACTACGATAGTAAATCTTGTCAGGATGTGCGGCAAATGGAGCAATATTTCACATCTGCTGCGCCTCAGTAAGTTGGCAGCTTCCTCGGGCAAAAAATAAGCCTCGCCATTCAGAGAGGAAATCCCATCAGAGAAAATTCCAGTCTGCTGGTCACTATGTTTTGTGGGGACTGGAAGATATGTGCTTACATTTTCTAAAGTTTTCAGTTATTCACATGAATTGAAAGTTACTTTCTACTCAATTTGCCGCACAGATCTGTATCATCTTAAATATACTTGTCTAAGCTACAAAGGTTGACTTTATAAGCCTAGATGTTGAAAAAATACAAATTTCGAGATATTTAACACATACCTACCTACATAATACACATACCTACTTCATAATGGCTTTTTATTGTCTGTTAATAAATATTGTCTGATCACTTTGTAAACATCATAATATAATATAATTTGATAGAATATCCTTTTTAATTTAGATGATATAATAATTGATATAATTTTGGTGCAAATAATCGTTTAAGATAAAATTGACAACAATTTATTGAATTGGTTTTGTCTAAAATGTTAACGCAAAGAGTACAGAGACGTTCTATAGAGCTGTGTATTCTGTTGAACTTTCTTTTCGTTAAATATAAAAGATAGTAAAGACAAAAAGTAGTGATTAAAATGATCATCCTCATTTGATTGAGCGATTATAAAAACAACAGTTGCGATGAAATACAAAAAGATAACAATTGAGATAAAACAATACGTGTAAAGGCAATACTTAATTCATTTCTATGTAATATTTGACACCGTCTATATCATTGAGAAAGTCCAGCGCAAGCGCCGGTGAGAGTGACTACGAGAGATGTGTCTATACACGCCACTGCCTATACATTTACACACAACCATTGTTTTAGCCTGTGACATTTAGCTAGCAAAATGTACAAATTCCTTTTATTTAAAATTTTACTTATTAACTATTATTTTTCCCTAACTGACCTAAACGATACCAAAGTGGTAATATAGTGGGCGCGGATTTGCAACTTATAAAAAATATATGATATTATATAAAACGGTATAACTGTAGAGTAGGCTCGAGCCCCTCGGTGGGGACATATGTGAGCTGTTGATAATGACATGTCAATTTATTTTTAATTCTTGATTTATATAAGATCAGTTTTGTATATATTTTTTAATTATATTATTTGTTTAGTATGAATTCGGTCTGCACATTCTGCTAGCAAAGTTTTTAGAAAGGAACAAATCTAAAAGAATGCTGTTAAAGCAATACAAGTTTCAAGCTTCTTAGATACAAAGTATCGAAAAGTATTTAGAATCGTTTTCGTAATATCAAAATATTTATTGTCACTACTTACGATATCTAGACGTATAAATACCTAAACTATGAGCTAGAGTCAATCCTGCTGACTTGATGAAGATATGCTCTGAACACGAAACATTGTCTACTTATTTAAGATTTTTTCAACAGCGATTTTATACACAGTGTTTCAGGACGACTGCATTGATTTACTAGTTTGAACCTGATATTACTTTTCATAGAAAAATAGCGCACGAATATTTCAATTCTATAATCTTTGATTTCACTTACATCGTTATTTAAATCAGATGCATTTGGTTATTGTGATAGAAAATCAATGCAGCAATCCCGTACGATATATCTCTACAAATATGGTATACGATATAATATGTAAAACGTTACACACAAGATGTACACCGTTACATGTAAACCTACCGTCGTATGTATAAACATTAAGAGCTGAACATGCATAAACCTACACATGTTCTATATAAAGCCAAATACCAATGCATTTCTTTGTTATTTATAACGTTTAGGTATCATTGTAATTAACACTCCCTAGACTGTCACTAAAAACAATCCAAGCAACTACTACAGAGAAACATATCGAGGTTATAGGTGGTCTAAAACAAGCTTTATGCATTCAAGATTACGGGTGTTTTAAAATATGTAGATGCAAATTCGTTTGATGTTTTTCTTTTCTTTTCTAGAGACCTTAATATTTTATATGCGGCGCGCGCAATATTGTAATATTCCTTTGTCTGCGGCGCTTATAGTCGCCTGCGCTGCTGCGTCAATACGTCTTGACAGCCGCATACAAGGGGATATTTTTTGCTGTCAATACGTTTTGACGGCCGCATACAAGGGGTCAAAGATTTGCAACAAGTGCTGTTTTATAAATAGGAAAACAAATCTAAATTAAGACCACTGTTCACAAAAAAACGTATAAAATTAACATTTATGTGTCACAAAATCCTTTATAAAATATAAAAATAAATAATCTTGATTAATATTGGCTTCCTAAGTAAATCCTTCTTTTATCAGCCTTTGGACTTCCTATCCTAAGAACTCCTCTCCCTTCTTCGGGACTTTCAAACTATCCAATATAATATTCCAAAATCTCTCTTAGAAAACCCGTTATGTCCATGCCCAGCACGATTCAAAATATATAAAAAAATAACCTGAATTTATTTTTCGAGTTGAATTTATTAAGGATTTTTTTTACATATGTGTGCGTGTCACTTCTTGTTAATAGTTCATATCACACGGACTCTTTCGCACTGTCACAACAGCAACAAACTCGACGGATGCTGCAAACTTATTTTATCCTTGGTGTAATTTACTGGCTTCTAAGCCGAAAAATGATTTTGTTAAATCTTCATTCGAATGAAGACATTTTTATCTTTTTTATCTTATCTCAGGTGTGAAGGATATTATTATTTTAAAACTTATTTTTAATTATAAAGCTTCTGCCAATCAGGTCTGACGAGTTGGATTGAAAGTGCGTAGAGTCCTTTTTAATCCTATCCTATCCTGGTCTTTGTTTTTTTTTCTTCAATGATATAGAATTTGCTTCGCCTCGAAAATAAATTCAGATGACTCTAAAATAAAATAGAAAAATAAATGAATTTTATATTATACGATAGTTGTTGTGGAAGAAGAGGGCGATCACACATCATAAGATACAGAACGCTAAAGCGTCACCTCTAGTGGCTCTAACTAAATGTACACTATTAAATTAGCACTTAACCTATACTAAATAAACCTGATAGAAGAGTAACCGTCAAACAAAGCCCGCTAAAACAAGGCAGGCAGTAAAATGATGTCGCTGCTGCACATTGAAGCTTACTTTCGACGTTCTTCCAAACCGAGTCATATAAAACATCATTGTATCGCGTATTCGAATGTCGTATGGTATAGTTTTGCTTCTTTGGCATTCATTTGGCGGGGTCCAGTTTGAAGCGTAGTTACTCTTCTAGACTATACTCGTACCTATAGATTAGCCTGTGAAGTGGAAATGGGGCCTATAATTTGACAATCATCTGTCTTAAAAACCGCATCCCATTTTTTTTTAATTTATTTATTTACCTACCTAACCTAGCCTATATCTTTTATTTTTTTATTGTCAGTCACTACGTAGGAAAGGATAGCAGAAATTACTTCGAGTTGATTTTTCAAAGTCTGAAGCTTTCACTTTTTCTAAATCTTTTTTTCCTAGTACCTACAGGTTTCCTAGCCTATTTAGCCATGTACTTCATCTTTTTCATCCATAGGAATGTCGCTGATATTGTGAACCAGTCCATCTAAAAACATTATGTATTGTCATTAAAAAAAACCGATAATAAGTATGAATGATTCATATAATATGTGTTTGATTTAGCCGATACCGAAACCCTAGATTAAGTACTTTATAACGAGCTAGAAGTTGTAAAAAAAAAGTTTTAGAATAAAGTCGGGTTAAGTTTGCCAAAGGACTGGTAGTTTGTGTTAATTTATAACTGTCGATATGTTTGTGTTAAGTACTAATTTAAGGTAGTTGATGTTGCTGTCGACCAACCCGAACTGGGCCAGCGTGGTCGACTAAGGCCTAATCGCCTTAATTCAGCCAGCCTCTCGGTGGGGACGTATATGAGCTGTTGATGTGATGTTGCTGTTACCTGGTTACTTAACAACAGTGTTTCTTCAAACCTTACCAGCGACTTTACTCAGCCAACAACTGATAGAATTGCTCTGCGTATCTTGACGTAGTAATATATTATACACTCTTTGAAAAATGATTAATAATTTATATAAAAATCCATTTAGAATAACACTAGTAAAAGCTCGAGTAGAAGAGGACTCATAAGAAGTCGACAACCATACTTTTTTGACTTATCTAAGAGCCGTCGCCATTTTACAGCAAGAGATGTCGCTATAACAAGAAAAGAGAAAGATAAACTACTTTTCTTGTTAAAGCTCCATAATTAGTTGACTCCGGTACCAATTTGTAACTTCAGACGCTGGAGGAAATGAATCGTTCATAAGACGGTTGCTGCTGAATCGAATCGCTCTGGAAGGGGAGGCAATAAAACCTGCCCTTAGAATTCAAGATGGCGGCCATTTTAAGTCGGTTTCTGTTTTTTTTTCTTCATACAAAAATTACATAGCCGCCATCTTTAATTCTAAGGGCAATTTTAATTGCCTTCTCTTACAAAGCGAATATTTTAGGCACCAGCCATAACCTGGAATATAGGCGGTATACCGTCCTCAGTGTCTGTAGTTTGTATAAGAGCATTCGTTTCTATCCCTGTCCACTAAATATCAATGTGCCTAGATGATTCAGATACTTGTAAATAATTTACTACTAGTGTGATACACATGAATAGTTGAGCATGAAGTCATTTTATATAATATATATATTAATTTGATTTACTGCTCTTTGAACAGCCTAGAAATATAAATAAATTATGTAAAACAGTAAATCTATTTATTTTCTAATTTAAATAAATATTATGTCTACATCTACCTACGTTTTCCGACTAGAGAACTTTATCTTCTTAGTACCTATTAAAGCTATTCCACTAGTTTTCGTTATTTCCTCAGTAAGTTTAACATTTCGAATTTCGAAATAAATTATTTGAAAACTTTAAAATTGAAATAGTAGATCATCTGTGAGTATAGTAGAGTAACGATTGTAAAAATATTTTCCAAAAGTAAATAACTATTGTTTTGAAATAAATTACGGACAAAATAGGAAAACTTAGGACTCGTCTTTACCTTTGGAAATTGAGACATGTTTATTATCTGGAACCCCGAGCTCCTTCTAAGCCCTAATAATCTTCTAATAGTGTGAGTCTTAAGTTTGCTTATTTGACTTGTCTTTCTCAATTACAAGGAAAGCCTAATACAACGATTACAAAACATTTTTCACTCCATTGTAAAATATTGTCTTAGTTACACATACTTATTTAGTAATACTTACTCGCTAACTCCATTTCTACTTTTTATTGTCGATAAGGAAGATTAATCACCTCTAAACATGTCGTTTCACAAATTACACCCACAAATCCTGCACAGTTGAAGACTTTATAATTACAATCTATAAAAGCACTTTTCCCTAATACTACTAACACCAAACATCAAACAAATTATACGTAACCTACCCGACTCTAAAACGTCCAACGTGGAATAGAAATGAAAACTCAGGAGACATTATAAAAACCTCTTAAAACATTAGGCTAAAGCTTTGGAACCCTACATGTTAATGTAAGCCTTACAACACACACTGTAAACATGTTAAATACACCTGCTTTTTAAATCATTTCAAGTCCAATATAATAATTTATTTTAGCAACGAAAAATGTCAGTCGACTCTTCACAACTTTCAAAACTGTAAAAGTATTATTGTCGTATCGTACAACTTTTATATTGAAAAACATAAATATTTAGTTTGTAGTAATGATAGGATTAATTAAAATTAATGTATTTTACTTGTCTTAAAAGCAGTTACAAATTATTGTTACTGTCCAACCAATTATAGTTTTAGGTTTTCGTGGACGAATTGATTTAAATTTTCATAGGTGTGCAGAAATCTTAATATGAAGGATCTGCCCCAAAATTAGTTTAATCTGTTTCGTAATATCAATTCTCACCTTTATTAATATTTACTTAAAAAGCAGGTGTATAAAGGGACTTCTCGAGAAAAAGCTTCGAGAGAGACGCCCAGCTACAATAACCGGCGACGTTACGTAATGTACAATACAATCCTTTCATAATAAATGGTTTCATAGTATCACAGCTTCACAAAATTTACGTCACACGATACTAAAATTATATCGAGTGATATGTAAAAATATTTAGCCATTTCCAAATTTTAATTATTGTCATTATTACAATTTTTATTGTCGCAATTTCATTTATTGTCATTGTAAAAATCTTTACCTAATTCCTAAATAAGTCACATCCGAGATGCGTCTTGTATAAGACGATGAATTTAAAAACGTCAGTCCAGCTTTTACCCGCCCTCGCTTCTCCACATTCCGTTTCAGTTGTATTTCTTCGGGCGTCTTCAAATGCCGTTGTCCGATTTGGCGTCGACGTCGTTGTACTGTTTGATCTGTTCTTGGATCCAGGTAATGTACTTGGGAACGTAGGCGTAGACCCCGGGGAGGCGCGGGTGGGCGCACTTGATGCCCCACGAGACGATGCCCCCCACGTACCAGCGGGTCGGGTCGTCCGGCTCTTTGCAGAGGAGAGGGCCGCCTGAGTCGCCCTGCAAACGACACATTAACCATTTTTAATCGGAATATTAAGAATAAGTTATTCAACTTATCATGATGGGCAAAATAAAAGGGAAAAGATGTGTTGGAAGACAGAAGAAACATTCCAGGGTGGAGGGTTAGCAAGGGACAAGGAAAAATTCGAAAAGCTGACAGCGGACCTCCACTAATGGAGTGCCACCAGGAGAAAATGAAGATTATGGTTATTAAATGCTAAAGCTAATGTCAACAAAGAATCTGTCATTCTCTCTCTCGAACTAGACGATGCTGTTATTTATTGCTTCAGAACAAAAATTGCTGTACTAGATTAAATTTTTCAAACTTAATATGGAACTTGCTGGATCCTTCGAATTTCAGTACATTTGGTTTGTTTTTACGAGTATTTTGTTACAAAAAAGGACTGTTTTTCTATTTTTATTTGGTTCACTCACTTAATTTTAATGATAATTATCATAACCCCATACCTATTATAATAGGAATTATTCTTCATTATTGCTCTAAATATTTTTGCATTTTATTAAATATGTCAAGAAAACTTTTATTTTTTAGTTGGAAATAAAAAAAAAACAAGCGGGAATTTATTCAACCACTGTTTTCTAGAAGAATGTAAAACAATGTTCCATAGCAATAAACAGTTTTGTATAGAGTTTATATCGATTTGTAATAAGGAAAGGTATTTATTTTTCTTTTGCGCCGCGTGGTGACGGCAGAGTAGAATATACATTTGTCAACAACCCTTACTCTTTCCCGTGGGTGTCGTAAGAGGCGACTTAGGGACTAAACATTGAACAGGACACGGGCAGCAGCGCTCTCTGATACAGTAACCTTTAATCTGCGATCTCCAACCCGCCTGCCAAGCGTGGAGATTATGGTAAAACCCTCCACTTAAGTGGAGGAGGCTCATAGTCCAGCAGTGGACTGTAACGGGCCGTTGATGTTGATGATGATTTCTTTTAAACTTTCTTATTACATCTTGTACCCTGGGAGTTTCTCTTAGCAACAAAAAGCCAATTATGAGCGTCTGCGGATCTTAAGAAGTAGTTATTATATCATATTTAACGTTGGAAGACATAGTTTGCATTTTAACGTGAGTGTTTTCGTTTTAAATAAATAATAATCAACGGCTATTTGTTTTGATAAGATCCGATTTCGCGCGATTTATCTTTCGGGGCTGAGTCTGGCAAGGAAACGATTATGATTTCGAGACAGGCACTGATTTAGTAAAGGCATTTTTTATTAAATGCGACACATTTACAAACCAACATAGTTACGTTATAAAAGCTGTCGTTAAATTCTTCTTAATTTTTTGTTAACACTAAAAGCTTATTAGGTACTGTCGCGTTCGCACCTTTTACCTTTCTGGTTATAAAAAATGTCTTTACAAGCGTAACAAAACCTCGTACTACAAATTCTATATTTTATTTGATAGGACTCCAAATTCTTAACAGTGCTTATTATCAGTCAGGACAGATCTGCACTACTTTTTAACGTAATACTGTCGCAAGATCGACGTATCAAGCGTAACCTGACTTGCGGGGGAGCGAAAAAAAATAAATTTAACAGGGTCCACAGCCTAACTCTGTCCCTGGCAACGGGCAGGAAGAAGAATCGGAGAATCGATTAAACACTCGCAAACACTTCAGCACTTATTGAATTTGGGGATTCTCTTCTTCAGATAAAATACCCTGTTCAGTGCTACGGTAATCAATTCCCCTAAATTGAATCGTATTTCCAAGGAAGCTTGGAGAACGTTTTTGTTTACGTTTCCCATAATTCAGCTTGTGTTGTACCTTGTTTTCCTTGATTACGCTTAGTAAATTCGAAGAAATTTTGCATAACCCGACAACCCGAAAAACACTGAGAAGAAAATAACATGAACTGATTATGACTGAGATTTTTATGAACTAAAGTAATTTTGAGGATTTAAATTGTATTTCTTATAATTCTATAATCCTATAACTCCATTAAGCTTTAAATGTAACCTAAAATCAAAATCAAAAATTATTTATTTCCATAGGATAATGTTATTACATCACTTAGATCCGTCATTACATTTTTTTGGGTGAGTTCACTAACACAATGGCGGAATCTATGGAGAAGAGCTGACAAAAAGAAAATTCAGAAACATCAAAAATAATACAACTAGGGATGGAGGGAGAAAGGGAGACTATTGTCCAGCTATGGGACAAATAAATCAATAGAACACAACAAAATACAACTAGGAATCAACTAGGTCTGAAGTCAAAAGCCATAACGGCAACTTAAAACCCCTGTCAACAAGATTAATAGAAAATCTGACCAACTAACCAGGGACCGGACTGCCCGTTGAAAAACCCCTTCATTAAAATAAACATATGTTTACCAGATTCCTTGTTAAGTTTGGATTTTCAAATGTTATAATTATAACATAATAAGAGTACGAGATATCGTTATCGTGTTATTACTTGCTTACTCGATCAAAATCGTAGGGGTTCCAGTCCCTGCAACTAACGCACCAGTTAACCACTGTGCAATAATGGCAGTCACATTTTTACCTTTTACAATGATACAATCCTGTGTGACGTTCAGGTCCCGATGCTCCAGTCACTGGTTGCATAATACCTCAAAAATACAGTGAATTCTAGACCAACCTGACAAGCATCCTTGCCACCCTCAGGATAGCCGGCGCAGATCATGCCCTCAGTGACGTTCAGGTCCCGATGCTCCAGCCACTGGTTGCAGAGGTCGCGGTTCAATACAGGCACTTCCACCTCGTTCACTGCCGGCTCGTATTCTGACACTAAAAATAAAATAATAATGTTTATAAATATTCAGACCATGACTATAATATAATATTGCCCTGACCATGATATTAATATTATTAGGCTATCAACTGTGCAAAATACTTTGACGAGTTCTTATGGATAAAATATCTGAAGATTTATATAAATATAGAAATTTGACTCGTTGGTGGCTCTGCGTATCGTGTACGGTCTCGAAAATTCGCCACACTAATTTGTATAATTAAAACTACAACTGCATATCGTGGTTGAAGACAGTCTGTGGATCCTTCATCTATGTATCGTAAAGTTTTCAAAGTTGTGTTTAGCCTTCCTCTGCACATTTCAGTGAATCAGATTTAATGTTGGGAAAGCCCTACAGGCTATAAGGGACGACTATATAGGTCACGAAAAGCCGCTAGATGCAGACGCGGCAGGATTGATCATCGCATCGTGGGGATCCTTGAGGGAGGACTTTGTCCAACTAGCAGTGGGCGTCTTTCGGCTGAAATGATGTGGGTAATGATATTGTTGCAACGTACTATCATTATCGTCTCGCTTGCCCCAGCCGATGACGGTGCAGACGGTGCCGGGCGCCAGGTGACGTGATGCCGGCGGAAGACACACCGGGGATAGATGCTCGTGGTAGCGCACTCGAACCGTCAACTGTGTGCATGATAGAAACAAATAGGTGAAAATGTAGCTGTCGTGGGATTAGAGTATTTGACTACATTTTTTTATTTTATAAATCCAAATTTGTTAGTTTCTGCTATCGAACACTAAAATAATCTTTGAAATTGACCGAGTTATAAAGGTTTGAAATTCAAGATTAAACAGAGGCACTTACTAGCATGTGACGTCACTTCCTAGTAACGCCATATACAAAAAATAGTTTTTGAATGAGACAGACATATTGAAACTTTAAAAAATCACTGTAAATTAGTTTTTCAACCGATTCGGTTTTTTTCTTCGCAAATCGTCTGCTACTAATCTATATTTTAAATTTAATTCATAACATATGGTAAATTTATCTTGTATATTCTAAAAAAAAATGTGAATATAAAAATTAACTATTTTACCTGAGTATGTTTGAGACCCTCATCCACGATGTTTATCGGCAGACTGATATTATTTCTCTCATGGCTACTAAAATACCAGGTGGACTGATGGCCTGAGGAAGGTCGCTGGTGGTGGTTGGGTGAGAAAAGCGTGTGATCGTGTGCTTTGGCGTGCCCA
The DNA here is from genome assembly GCA_951230895.1 of Carpatolechia fugitivella. Taxonomy (NCBI): domain Eukaryota; kingdom Metazoa; phylum Arthropoda; class Insecta; order Lepidoptera; family Gelechiidae; genus Carpatolechia; species Carpatolechia fugitivella. The sequence continues at coordinate 20,531,176 of OX579646.1, read as the reverse complement.
AGGGGACTACGTCCTGCAGTGGACTGCAATAGGCTGATTGATTGATTGATACTAAAATACAAATAGGAACCGAATTAAAGTACCTGGAAGAGCGCAATGTCATTGTCGTGAGCGACGCCGATGTTGTAAAGCGGGTGCGGCACGACTCGTCGGACTTTCACCTTCTGCCCGTAGTACGCGTGCGAGTGTCTCCTCGTGATCCCCAGCTGGATTGTCCAGCCGTCTACGTCCGAGTGACTGGGAAAACAAAATTTAAAGACGTGTATTTTTTTGTTTAAATTATGATTCGTATCATTTGTGTAAAATTAGTTGATAATGCTAATTTAAGACCGATTTACACTTCAACAAGCAAGTGCAAGTTACAAATGTTAACTTAATTAGTCAACTTTCAACTAAAAAATAGAAGTCCGGTCTATTTTTTGCAAGTGCGAGTGTTTCCTTGGCAACAGGAAATAATATGCTTTTTGAAAACATGAAGATATGAAACTTTTGTTTTGACAACTGTACTTGCAACTCGCACTGGCAACTTGCACTTGTAAGTAAGTATGTAAGTAAAACTGTACTTGTCAAAGTATAAACTGGACTTTATAAATAAAATAAATAAATAAATCGTTTATTCAGTTATTTTTCAGTTTTTTTTTCATATACATATTGTATGGGTTTGCTCTTGACCCCGATCCAGTCCGAGAGCAGGGATGGGATCTACGATGTAGCGAGCTTACCCATAGAAGGAGCCTATTCACTCTGGCTTTAAAGGGAGTCGGATTATATGTGCTCGGAAATACAGACGTCGGCAGGAGATTCCACTCCTTTGCGGTACGCATTATAAAAGATGTTGAGAAGCGTTTGGTGCGCAAGCGAGGAATAGTCACCAAGAAAGGATGGTAACCTGCCGTGCGTCTGGACGTCCGGTGGAAGAAGGGGGAAGGTGGAATGGGTTCATGCAACTCTTGAGCACACTCCCCGAAGTACAGTTTTTTATTATTCACTGCTGGACGCTTATTTTAGACTAAATTTATCTTGTTACTAATCTTTTTCCACTGCCTTGTCCATATTTATAATATTATAGGAAATTGTGCTCAATAGCGTGCAATATGAGTTAGCCTATGAACATCAGCTTCTCTGCACAGACGAAAATGATGATCGTGATACTCACTTCCCGACGCAATGTGACGCAGTGAGCACCCACTGGTCTGCTACCAACACGCCTGCACAGTAAAACACCTCTTCTGGCCCGCCGAGGATGGCAGCAAGGAACGGCCAGTCGCCTGGTGCTGCCTGGGTCCCTCCGACTATGCGCTTTGAAGCTCCACTTCGGACTCTTCGTCTGCCACATTCTGGAACAAAGAACGTAATTTTTCGGTTTCGTAGTCTTTTTGGTAGCTTTCCTACGAAGCGGGTTCGTTGCGGGTTCGAATCTCGCGCAAGGCACACACTTGTGAGATGAGCATTTGTGTTTGAATTCTGTCTGGATTATTCGGATTTCCTAATTAGAAACCCTACCCAATCCTGAATTCACGTTATAAATTTTTACATTAGTATATGCTAAGGTTAGCATTTTTGCTATCTTTGCAAACATAACGAAATTAACCTTATCTTGGGCCAACCAAAACAGAGTTGAAGATGAGCAGTGCCAGATAATCCCAACATTTAGAGACGTCAGCAGAACGCCAAGAATTCAGCGGGAACCAAATTAGTTCTCTATTCGTCTCTCCTTCGCCCAGCGGTTTCTAAATTAAAATTTAGCAGAAACCTTCTAAGGCCGGTAAACAAAACACTTTGTAAGGGACAGGACAAGGTACAGGAGCAGTAATAATTAAGTTAAATCGTGAAAGTGATACCAATTTTACTAGTGGTTGGACTCGGATTACTTTAGGAGATACAGGGTTAAGTCGCTACAAGATAAAATATAAAAATGTCTTTATTCGAAGTAAGATTTAACAAAATCATTTTTCGACGTCAATTGAAATAGTCAAGAAGTACAATACTAAATTACTGAATCATACGTAATATGTTAAAAATAAAAACACAAAATTGACGCTATACAAGAATCGCTAAGTCGGTAAACTCCCAAAATAAGGGAAGTAGATAAATTAAAATAATTCACGTGAACAAAACTTGAGTAAACTTGCAAATGACATTTTTGTTGATAACACACTAAAGAACTCAAAAGAGAACTCGCCTACGTTTATATTTTCCGCCATCTCAGTGAGCGAGGGCCCACCTGCCACCTGCCGCTCCATTGTCCCTTACAAAAACGCAATTAAAGTTTACGCAGTCCTGTTACTCCCCCTTCCCTCCTCCACCCCCTCAACCTAATCCGGCCCTGCCTCAACAACACTTGATAACAATTACCACAAAACTGATTATACGCAGAAGTTTTGGCTTAATTTGATTTCTGTTATTCCTTTAAATTATAGAAAAGTGTGTATTTAAGTAGTAGGAGTGTTTACCTTTAATTATTACTGTAGTGACAAAGCGGATTATAGCGAAAGTTGTTCAGTAAAACGAATTAGAATGTCTTTTTTAAAATTAGATTAAGTAAATTTATTTCAATCTGACTTTCCGCAAACATTCTGACACAATTTTGCCCAATCATGCAATTCAATTAGGTTGACAGAATCACGAAATCATTGTGACGAAAATTTTACAAAGTTTATGAGTTTTCTAACATCATAAAAAAGTAAGTACTTGAACTTCTTAAACAAGATTAAAGTTTACCTTTCCTTCAAAATGTTCAAGTAAATATTAAACAGTGTCGACGGAATGGCGAGACAAGTCATTTGTCAGAGAGTGCTCTGTAAAAATACGCGCAAACACTAATACATGTCGACGACCGAGCGACAGTGAAAAATGGTAGATAAATATTTAAAACTTTAAACTTTTTAACATGCAGTATAAAAGCTAACACACGAACATGATGGACTTTTCTACAAGCAAGCTAGTCGTAAATAAAAGTAAAAATTTCTTTTAGCGGTGTAGTGTTCGCTGTCCGTTTCTATTTGGTTTTCCAATTGTATTCATAGATAAAATTACGCTCTTGTAAAGCCATAATAGTCGTGTGGTGACGGCAGAGTAGAATACATTTGTCACCAACCACTCTTCCCGTGGGTGTCGTAAGAGGCGACTTAGGGACTACACATTGAACAGGGAACGGGCAGCAGCGCTCTCTGATACAGTAACCTTTTAATCTGCGATCTTCAACCCGCCTGCCAAGCGTGGAGATTATGGCAAAACCCTCCACTGGACCGGACTGTAACGGGCCGTTGATTTGATTTGAAAGCCATAATAGAACAGCAGTTGAACTAAATCCAGTCTCGGTATTTATCATCTGGAATTCAATAGATCTTGCCAAATTGTTATAGCTGCTCCTTCACCTTTAAGGGTGATGTGCTGATAGTAATATATATTTTAGCTCACAATTAGTAGCATCCTGAGTTGGCGAATGTTTTTGATTTACTTACACCGCTTTGTAAGAAGAAAATGGGAAAAAACATAGATAAATAAATAGATATTTTTAGTTGAAAGAAAAGGCCACAAGTTGCTAGCACAATGCAGAATCTATCAAGTGGAAGGAACTAATATGTAGACGGGACACTATCTTATTTATTTATTTAACAATTTTTTGTTTTTGTCATATAAATTCATCATCAGGTTCATATCATTTGGTTTGTAAAATTGTTTATTTATTAATTACTATTTACATAATGCTAAGTAACTCTGTTTTACCAACTAACATCATTTAATAATTTACATGTGGATGGTGTAGTTGGCTGTGTACACAGTCACATCTTTTATAAGTCTATACTATTAATTTATCATATTGTATACAGCTGTTTACTTTCCCAAATAAATAAAATAAAATAAAATTTATTGTACACAATAAAGATTACAAAGACAATACATAAAACGACACAACAGGCCTATATATTATCTTCTGCTACCACACATTACATTCTCATTCCCTAAACTTATGTTATTCGCATCATAGAATCCCTCTAACGCTTTGCCTACCAACATGCTGAACCTTTGGCTTGGAATTTAATAAAATTGAACATTAATCTTCGGAGGCTACGCGACGTGAACCCTTGATGATATTTGAATAACGCCTGCCTCACCCATCATGACAAAATTAGGGACATTTTGATGGCATTTTTTGTTTAGATTAGATGCTCGAAGGTTATAATTTTCGCAGTTATGAACATCTTTTTTGATACGAAAATGAAAATAATGTTCTAATCTATTATCATACTTATGTGTCTAAAGAAGGGCTATATATAATCATGCCTTCGATTATTATTTAACCGGTATTTCGGTATTTATTTCAATGCTACCTTGAACAAGTAAATCGAAAATGAATCTAACCATATTGTTACATATTCCATATTGTTTGTTATGTATGTACTAACAATCTTAAATAACGTTTACTTTGTGTTTAAGTTTATCTCTGCGTATTTCGAACACCCGTCCAATGTAAACAGGTTATAATTAAAAAAAAAAACATTTGAAACAGTGTATTTTATTTGAATACAACAGCTTTCTATTAGCTCTTAAAGTTACATTAGCAATCAAGTTTTCTAAAAGATCTGCAGTTCGAACGATTCCGATCCAAGATTGCTCTTCTACGAAAGATTCACTATACCGCCGCCCGTACCGCCAAGATTGCCCTGTCACGGACGCAAGTTTGTATTCTATGGAAAAAACTCATTATATCGCATTTTCTTTGGGTTTTTTCTGCATTGTAATATACCTCCACTACCATCAGCTTTGCTGTTGTAGAAAGGAAAATTGTCAGGCCTGAGTTTATTTCACAGACGTCACCGCAACGAGTTGCAACTCACCGGAACTCGATGTAGATGTAAATAATTTATTTTCAATACACCTTGCTCGAAAAATTAACTTACGAAGGCAGTAAACTGTGCGGTAAATACGTTTTACCGCACTAGTGCGTTTTTTTTTAATTCCTACTGTCTTCAAAATTATTATACAGCCAGGATCATTTTGACAATAAAAAATATTTAAATCGATTCATACAATGAGAAAAGTATTAAATATTTTTTATTTGAACAAATTGTATCAAAAATATTATCAGCCAGTAATATTTACAAGCTTTTTATTAGCTTGTACCGTACTGCCGTCGTAACAGAGAACACAGTAACATACAAAAAGTCGTTTCGAGAAAAACGCGCGTAAAGTTTTTTGGAAACTATGTTCGATTGTGACAAATTTATGAAAGTTAGCAACCTAACTAGAATGTAGAGTGATAAAAAAAATGTTGTTCTATAAATGTGTATTTTTAATTTTTATGTATCTTTATTATATTTCGTGTTAAATACATAACTGTGTTCTTGTTGGTAAAATAAATAAACAAAAATTTGTTGTACTAGAGTAAATAACAGTAACTGACGTAGTTACTGTGTACTAGCTAAGATTTACGAAATACTGTGATTAAGCTATGTAAAGACACTGATAAATTATTTACTTGATCGCAGTTGCTGTTATTTTGCTGTGTTTTAACCTAATTTACTTAACGAAATTTAGTTAATTGTGAATCTAGTAAGTCAAATTGCTGTATTTTAACATAAAATGATAAAGGCTAGCGATGATGGTTGACTAATCCAGTATTTTGAAATACTGTGTTGTGGACTAAACTTTGCAAATTATTATATCTAAGGTGTTGACTGAAAATCAGTGTTGGAAGTATTTTTACTTGCAAGGTTAATGCTGAGGCAACACCTTTTCACATCGCACTGCATGTTGCTTTGCGCAAATGTAAATTGTTTTGTTTTGTGCAAATTATACGTAAGTTATTATTTTGTATCTTAGTAGCATGCATTGAGATCTGAATAAATGTATTTTCTTTCTTTCTTTCTTTCTATTCATAATGATATAATTTTATTTAAAAAAAATGTAATTATTACTCGTTCATCTCTGCTGATCCCCCTACAGGTCAGTCAAACCAATGATGCCTATCAATACCTTCTTAAAAACATGAAAAATTAAGTCTTAATTGTCCCATTTAACTTAACTACCTATCTAATAAATTGTAAAGTTTGCTGCTTGGGTACAAAAAAGAACTCCAAGCATATTTTCTTTGAATTATGAATGCAAACATTTCACGAGTAAGGCATACATTTATTGTAAAAATAATACATTTAACCACAAGTTTTAAAATTGCTTTCGTAATTCGCGAGCGAACGCACGTGTCCTCTAACCCTGTAAGTAGTCACAAAGTAGGTAAAGCGGCACGCGCCAGACATAACAGAGAATCCACTCAGAACAAAACGCCATTTCTCGCACGCACAAATTGTCGCTACGTTTACAGACGTCCTCAAACAGTCTTAAACAGAGCTCCATCACGTTTGACCAAAGCGTTTGTTGCAATCGCACGCAAGTTTAGATTAAAAACTCATTCGCAAGATTTTTTCATCGAGTCCTAATGTTTGTCACGTAGTATTATCAAAATAATAGGGTACTCATTGGTCTTATATTCATAATCATTAAAATATTATTTAAATTTTATTTAAACATCCAAATATCCAAACATCCAAACTTTCGCATTTATAATATTAGTAGGATATATATAATGAGAATCTCTGAAACGGCTGCTACGATTTCGATGAAATTTGGTATATAGGGGGTCTTGAGGGCGATAAATCGATCTAGCTAGCTTTTGTTTTTGGTAAAACAGTATTTCCCCATGTTTTCGGGCTTAAAATAATTTGTACGCCATATCATTAAAAGAGAAGGTTAATTTCGCCGCTATCCATAACGACGCGGTGGTACTGTTGGAGAACCGGGAAAAAAAACAACCGGGCAATAAAACCGAAGGTCAGACGATCGAATCCACATGAATGTACTTTTATATTTTTTTGTTCATGTTTCTTTTTTGTTTGTTTTTAACTTTTTAATTCTTTCATTAGTTATTTAAATACAAAAATTATTAAATTATTTTTTCGTGGTCTAAATTTTTTCCAACAGATAGAGCAATTTTTATAGGTATGTTTTTTTATTTATTACTTACCGTCGTCGTCGTTGATTAGTTCAATTAAAATACCTTTACAGAAAATCACTTCGTTTTTCTTACACCGAAAGTTCTGCAACAGATGGCACTACAACTCACATAGTGACGAAATTTTCTTTTAAAAAAGCATTTAAAAGTATTTTACACAGAAATGGAAAATGCTATTTTATCTACGGAGACGTTATTTAATCCTTATTACTTTTATATTTAATTTTATATTACTACTAGCGCTGCCTTTACCACTGTTAAGCATGGGAATAATAATTTATTTTCCTTTCTATCCAAATTCCGATTTATTGTCAATGCAGGGAAATACTAAAAATTAAACCTAGCTAGATCGATTTTTCGCTCCCGAAACCCCATATAATGCTAAATTTCAAAACGTTATTTCCTAAGAATTCTGTTATGCATAATATAAATACTAGAAATAGGAATAAAATAGCGCACTCAAAATTTAGACTGTGTAAGGTTAACATTCATTCATTCATGGGGAACTGTCCAGATGACATTGTAAATCTGTCCGATAGCCAATTTAAAACTAAAATTAAAAGTATTTTATGTTCTAAGGCTAACTATACGATAAATGATTACTTAAATGATAAAAACGTCTGGTGTTGTACCAAATCAGCGGAGTAGATTATAATTTATGATTCAATGACTCGTGTATGATTCTTTAAGACGATAGCTTTGACGTCGAAAAATTATTTGTAAAAATCTTAATTCGAATAAAATTGTTTGATTTGATTTGATTTATGTGAAGTCATAGTTTTTATTTACGCTAATACCCTAATTTAACACATACCGTTCTTATGTACATCGTGGTAGGCCCCCTACAAGGTGTATTAACTGACGATCTGGTGGTCGCGGAAAGCCGCTAGATGCGGGCGGCTTGTAGTGGAGAACCTTGGGGAAAACGTTTATCCAGCAGAGGACGTCATTCGACTAATATGACGATGATTTCTTATATGTGTAATGTTATACACAGATTGTGCTGCTAGGAAATTTAGCAGCAAAATAACTCATAAGTCAATGCTATAATGTGCTACTATGTTTAGCCGCGTGTGCTTTCGTCTGAACGCATAAAGTAAGTAAAGTTATTAATCTAAATGCTTAGGTGTCTTACAAAAAAAAAACGAGCTAAGCTCGGTCAACCAGGTACTGAGTGATTAAGTGTTTATATTTAATGATAAATGTGAATAGTAAAGATACTCTAACTGCGCGCGATATAATAAAGATTAATTTTTACAACTTCTACATGATCAATTTTACCTGTAGTATCATAGCTTTTTTAGGATACTATGTACCTTTCTTAACCATTTCAATTTAAAATTTACTATCAGTTTTCTCACAAGTGTATTGAAAAAGTCACCTCGTTTGTAATATGTCACCTACGATCCTTGTATCGTAATATACTATTATACAACCCTCTAATGTACAACCAGTCTACTTATTGTTGGTTGTTTTAAAATCTTGTAAGAGTATTGATAAGGCCTGACCTATTGGAAAAGCAACATTTAATAAATAAATGTTGGTTTCAGCCACGTATTTCAAAAGAAATGGAAATGGAAAATTTTCTACCGGAGGATGACTTCTAAGTAGAGGTGCTTCGTTAAAAATAAGTGGGTACCTACCTACAGTCTTTGTTTGTTGCTTCAGCAGTGTTTAATTTGTTTTATTTTTTATAAAGAATTTATTTAGACAGGATCGTAGCAATTTCCTATTTTATTTTTTCTTTCGTACAAATTTTATGTCTGTTCTAAAAAACATGTCTCACGAATAATCATAAAAACGGTTATGTATCAATCATTTGGACCTTATCATTCGCTCACGGACGATCGCCTCCCGTCTTCATTGTCATCAATTTCACGCATTTTTTTTATTGTGCTCGTAAAAACAACTCTGTGGTATTGGCAAGAAATGAATAGTACGTGATCAGCCACAAGATTAAATAAGGTAGGTACCTATGTGGTAGGTAGGTAGATAGGTAAATAATAAAATATAAACATAATCATTGTGACAAACTACCAACCCGTTTCAACTTTTCTGTGCGATATTTCCGTAGCCTACCGTACCGAGCTAGTGAACTCACCCAAAAAAATGTAATGACGGATCTAAGTGATGTAATAACATCCTATGGAACTAAATAATTTTGACTTTGACTTTGACTTTTGACTTTAAGGTTGCCTGGAAGAGATTGCTACCATATCAATAAGACCGTCTTTTGACTCCTCTGTTTAATTTTCTTGTTCTTTCCTTTTGTTAATTTTAGTTGTCAAAAAAGAATATTGTATTGTATTGTAAGATTGTTCAATAATTTTAAAATGCATGGCACGTATCAGAACTATAATGTCACACTACATACAACCGTCGTCGTTGTGTTTTAAATACCTACTACTCCATTCATTAGTAAAGTGTGCGCGAAGGTTCTAGAGTTATCATTGCGCGCGCAGAATGCTAGGTACGCTGCACAACAGACAAAGCGCGCGCGCGCCGGATCTCCAAACAATCGGGTCACAGGTTTGTATATGGAAATCATATGCAACATCATTAAGATACACATGACATCAGCGCCTTTCTTCTGATTGGTAAACTAGGGAAAACTAGGTCAATCAGTCCATTATTGGTTGGAAGTACTTGACAGACATTATAAAAGTTTGATGATTTGAAATTGAGACACTCTATATTGCACCTGCACTTATATACGAGTATAATATGTGTAACGCCAAAAAAAAGAAAATGAGAAAAAGGTATGAATTCAAAATATTTTTTAAAAGCTGACCTTCATTTCCATTTTTTCAATATTACCCGCGAGGGTTCTTGCAAAATTTGGCAAAATATTAAAATTACACAAGTTTGTTTTTGTTGTTGCATATTTTAAATAAAATAAAATATATAAGTATATTTTTATTTCAGACCAGAGAGTCCATAATAATTAGTAGGTAACGAGGGCTGCTATTTATGTATCCGGAATAACAAAAAATAACAAACATCTATAACCACATATACTTTTATTGCTTTTCAAAATATTCCTCGTGATGATCGATGCATTTTTTCATACGTTGAAACCAACTTTCGGAGCATTTTTTCCATTCTGTATCGGGTATCTCCAAAACATGCATTTTGAAAGCATCAACGGCTTCTTCCCGGGTCGAAAATCGGTGTCCACGTAATTTGTTCTTCACGCTTGGGAATAAATAAAAGTCGTTGGGTGCCAAGTCGGGACTGTACGGCGGATGACCCGTCAATTCGATCATTTGACTATTTAAATACTCCGTTGTTGCGGCCCAGGTGTGAAAGCTGGCGTTATCGTGGTGAAGGATTATTCTTCGTTGTCGATTGTTCTTGCGTATTTCTCCAAAGACTTCTGGCAAGCAAATGGTGGTGTACCATTCAGAATTAACCGTTTTACGATTCTCTAGTGGTACTGTAGCCACATGTCCACTAATACCAAAAAAGCAGGCAACCATTTGCTTCTAAGTGCTTTTTGCACGAACAACTTTAGTTGGGTTTGGCTCATTTTGGAACACCCAAACCGTTGACTGCTGTTTAGTTTCGGGATCATACGCATATATCCAAGATTCGTCTGTAGATATTATGAACAGCTTTTGATGTACCACATTTGTATTTTTCTATCATTTTTTGCACCAATCAACACGAGCCTGTTTTTGTTCAACTGTTAAGTTGTGCGGGATCCAACGAGAACAATTTTTTTTTACAGCCAAATGTTCGTGTAATATTTTATAAATACTCGTCATACTAATGCCCAGAAATGCCTCTATCTCGCGATATGTAACATGACGGTCTTGCATTATTAGTTCGCGCACAGCATCAATATTTTGTGGTACAACAGCCGATTTAGGGCGACCTTCTTTAAAATCGTCCGCAAACATACGACGACCACGATTAAACTCACTGAACCAGTGATACACAGTGGTTTTCGATGGGGCTTCCTCGACAAAAGTTGATCCATGCACTGTTTTTGAGTTAATCCACGCCGAAAGTCGTAATAAATCATAGCACGAAAATTTTCACGAGTCAATCCATGGTGATGATAGACAATGAATTTTAAAAATGGCGCCACAATGTAAAAACAATTGACAGATGAATGAAACAAACTTTATTTTACAGCCAAAGAGTTCTATTTTTAAATGTTATAACTTCTTTTTAAATATTGTTTATGTAAGTGGCCAGTTCCGGATACATAAATAGCAGCCCTTGTAATAGAAAAGGTTAGTAACAATGTGCTTATGCTAGGGTAGTACTGTTAGTAAGCGAAAATACAACAATATTTTAACAATTTATTTTACCTTGCCCCTGCGGAAAACACATACGAAAATAAAATATTGAAAACAATGACGCAGAAAGTGACCTTAATTTTGCACCTGTGTTTATTTTTACAAAAACAACTCGTTGGTATAGTCCACCTAAAATTTTGTTATTGATACGGGGCAGGTGGTACCAAAATGTTAGGCAATTCATTTGTAATAATTAGATTTTATAAAAAGCGAAATGTTACCAGAATTGTTAGGTTCGTTTAGGTCAAATCATGGGTTAAAACGTGTTTTGTTTTGGAGAATATCATGTACCTAATTATCGTCCGCCTAGTGACTGATTAGTTAAGAAATTCTAACCTCTAATCTAAAGGCTCGATAAGCCGTTGTTGGCTCCAACTTTTGTCGCAGAAGCTTACTCAGAAGAACGACACAGACCTATACGTACTACACCTGGAATTTTTAAGCAGAGAAAGGCCAATGTTCTCTATGCTGGCTTTGCTGGGTTTGTTACCACGGTTATATTTAGTGTTGTTCGCGCGCCATCTCACGACGAAAGAGGAAGCGCTGCGACTAGCACGAAGTTGCAATAAAATGCGAGAGACTGACGTCACATCCGCGGCTCGCAACAAACTTCACTTTTTTTCGATTCATTCTTCTTACATACACGCTGTACCTTGGTTCGTTTTTTTTTAACGTTAAATAAACGAAATTATTTTCCAAAAATAATAAAATTTCATCGAAGAGGACCTTCCTGCTTTCTACACATTGTCGAGTAGCCAACAAGTGTAATTACCTCAATATTTCGGAACGGTTGCACGCTTCATGGTCACGAGTAGACACAATTTTAGTGTATAGTGAACAACCACGAAAATCTTAAAACATATGTCTGCAATAGTAGCTTACCAATCTTCAAAAGCTTACCCGTTAGCTGGCCCTGCTGTAGCTAATGTTTCGTAATTGCAATATTGCTGTGCTATGGACACACGTCATGTAGTAATTATCAATGTTTTATTTTGTTTAAAATAATTAAATGTAAACAAAAATAATTTCATAAAACGATAAAGAAGTTTGGTTAACAATGGAAGGGCAGTAAAAAAAATTGTTTGTACTCTCTGAGTAAAACTATAAAATTATCAAAAAAATATGTAGTTTTAGCCGTGTGGTGACGGCAGAGTAGAATACATTTGTCACCAACCCCTACTCTTACCGTGGGTGTCGTAAGAGGCGAATTAGGGACTACACATTGAACAGGGAACGGGCAGCGGCGCTCTCTGATACAGTAACCTTTTAATCTGCGATCTCCAACCCGCCTGCCAAGCGTGGAGATTATGGCAAAACCAAACACTTAAGTGGAGGAGGCTCATAGTCCAGCAGTGGACTGTAACGGGCCGTTGATGTTGATGAACATTGTTTTAATACTGCTTTGTGCGGAAAATTTAAAAATGTTTTCTTTACGTCTGTATTTCCGAAAGCGTATCCTACCCAAAACTTCGTCGTCACTTTCTATCAGTAGAGAGGTAGAGCCTGGACCTATTTAACATGAAAAAAAGACCCATTAGTTGTTTAGCTAAACCATCTGTTAAACGCACAATTTTATTTTTCTGAGTGCATTCCACCCTGTATTTAATTTAGGTTGAATATAATTCTTGGTAATGAAACACCGGACGTTTTTCAATGAGGAATTGCTTTTAGTAAGCTAGAAGAAACAGTTGAAGGTATAACTTGCAAGATGAAATCTGTCATGTTCGTTTTCTTGGGGGTAAGAAAGTTTATTTAAATTACCTATTACTATTATTAGTATGCCTAAGTGTAAAAGTTAAATAAACAGAGTACATTGTAAAAGAATTTTAAGCATTCTTGGATTGTAATATAAGTTCGTATTGCACATCCTTGTCTTGTATAAAGAAAGATTTAATTATGTCTTCTGAATGTCTTGTTTGTCGACAGATATTAGTAATCATGACAGCCTTTTTCGTTAGCTGCTATGGTGCTGGTGCCAGTCGTCATGAATCTGGTTAGTATAAGTTTAATACAAGTTATCTTAACAGAATCTCTGGAAGGAACTCATCGTTGGAAGGTTGCATCCCTATATAGAGTTTTACAGGCTGTATTTTGTTGAGCTTGCGCAGTACATAGTGCCATCTTCTTTCTTCCATGGGGTATCCAGACGCACCGTGGGATATCTTCGCACGGTCGACATGTCACGTACTTTAAATCATCTATGTTATGTTCACATCACGGCTTAGGAGTAGAAATTGTTTGCTTAAGGGATCAGATGGCCGTGTGCTACGGCCGTGTGTGAGATATGCGACATACTCGTATTCGTACAACCCAGATCCTTTAAAACACAATGAACAGGCACACCTAGAAAACTAGAAATCAGATTGAAATTATAAATTTTTTGTATTAAATAACTTTCAACTTAGAGAACAGTGTAAGTTGTAGTTGCGTCTACAGCGTAACGTAAGTTTCAACAAAATCAATTCACTAGTAATTCATCATTATGGAATATTATTGTAGAACGTTATAATTATTCGTTTAAGAAATGAGAAATGACATTCCACAGAAATACGTACAAACTAGTAAAGCCGGTAAATTTATTTATTTTTATTTTATCTTGATGCTTAAGTTTGGCTAAACCAACCGTTAAACGCACTATACTTACAAATTTCTAAGCGCATTTCACCTTGTATTAAACTTAATTCAACGTAAGTATTGGTTTATTTATTTAATGTAGGATACAGATGTTTATGAGTGATGTTTAGTCAATGATATTTTAAGAAAGATACGTCACGTTCATACTGCACGCACAACATGAATTGTTCCGCGACACATAGATGCTATAAGTGCGACAGGAAATAGGCAAAGCGTAAGAGTGAAAGAGACAGCGATCACAGCTCGACTCAATGGTCACAATTAGGACCAATTCACGGCACGCGTTTGGTGTGTTAGTGGCATATCTACCTCTTGTATGTATATAATATCATTGTGTTTAGTACATTTTAGTAACAGACTGAAAAGGTTAGAATTTGCGAGATGAAACCAACGGCCGAAGAAACTTCACAGAATTTCTTGTTATCTTTTTTTTTTCAGCCAGCACAGCTGACGAGTTAGAAAAGCTTGGTTGGTCAAACGATTGGAATTAGAAGGATCTACACGCGCTACCAACGCCGAAACAACAGCCAACAATGCAAACAGCACCATTAAGCGGTTATGTAAATCAAAAGTATTTTTATAATGATTAAACCAATTTCTGATTCGTGTTTGTTTATCTTTGTCGTATTATTGTTATAGTCTTCAGATTTTTTACTTTTATAGCAGAAACTGTATTAGTAATGTGCATTCGACTGCACAGCACGTGGGGCAATCTGTGCATTCGCTTAGGAGTCGATATGTTAACAACAAATTAATTTAGATTCGGATTCGAGAAAAAAAGGGACAATGGTCTCGATTCGGGATGTCACGCTCTAATTATTAATTTAAGTTAGTCCGTCCGTACCTTTTATAGATTGAAAAGGGACAGGAGATGGCCATCCTAATATTAGAGCTGTCAAACATCGAATTTGAACCTTATGGCCGTGTCTATTGCACAATTTTAGAGAGCACTAAAACATGCGACTTAAAAATCTCTTAAACTGACAGCTACGCCCTTATTTTAAGTTATCATTCGTTCAAATTAATATAATTCGTTCATCACCTCTCTTTCATTGATCATAAAAACGAAAGGGATAGCTGGATTTTAAAATTAGATTTAGAGAATGACATCCCGAATCGAGGCCAATATACTTTTTTAAGTTCCTACTCAGCATAATATTGCCGCTGACTAGGACAGTGACGCTGTTATTCTGTCGGAACCAATTTATACAGAGTAGACATTGGCATTGATGAACGAATGAAGTTAATTTGAACGAATGATAACCTAAAATAAGGGCATATCTGTCAGTTTAAGAGAATTTTAAATCGCATGTTTTAAGTGCTCTCTAAAATTGTGCAATCGACACGGCCATAAGGTTCAAATTCGATGTTTGACAGCTCTAATATTAGAATGGCCAACTCCTGTCCCTTTTCAATCTTTAAAAGGTAAAAAGGACAGACTAATTTAAATTAAGGATTAGAGCGTGACAGTGTGAATTGGGGCCATTGTGACGTTTGCTCTTGCGATTAACCTTATAATTTATTGAATTTAAAATAAAGTCACGTTCTATTCACTCGATAACAATTATTCAAACATTTTTTTCTCGGTTACGCACAAATAAACGTGAAATTTTTAATTATTTATATCACATTGACCCTCCGATATTTTTATACCGAAATATTGATATTATTATATCGACAGTGGAAGAGTAAGCGTTGACATTTTCGCTCCGATATCATCGATAATACCGGTTGACCGATATATCGTTGCAACCTAAGGGCGCATTCCGAATCAGACTTTCAGCGCTGTCAGTGATCAGAAAATAAAAAAAATATCTTCAAGCGACTCTGCAGTGTTAGAGATACTATACATTGGGCGTGGCGTTTACTGAATAAGTTTTCAAAGTACGCACGGGCTGTTTTCTGTTTTATTTTTATGTCAATAAAATTAGTTCTCGCCAAATATTTCTGACGCGTGAAGCGATCGTCTTTTGTTCCACTGAGATGTACAAGTAAAGTATCTTTCTCTTCTTGTCAATCTATCGTCCACAAATCACTACCCGAATAACGTTGTGGTCTCAGGTTGTGGTATAAATCAGTTTGACGTCGTCGGAACGTCAATGTTTTACTGCTCGGTGACAGAATGGCACGTCGGTGTTGTAGTGGCTAGGGCTGGCGCCTCTCGTCCGGGAGACGCGGGTTCGATCCTCACGACTTTTCAATGTGTTTTCGAATTTTGAATTCATATGTTATGTACGTTTATTCGATGCTCTTACGGTTAAGGTAAAAATTATGAGGAAACCTGCACACTTCTGCAAAGAAATTCAAAGGACGTGAATCAAGTCAATCAGCCTATTGCAGGCCGCTGCTGGATGCAGCCTCCCCAAGCGCACAAATCTTAATAAATGTGAATATTTTAGATTCATACAAAACAACCAAAAACGAATAACCTCCGGCGGGACTTGAACCCACGACCTTCGGCCTATACGCAGCCAACGTGTTACCAACTACACCACGGAGGGCATAGTAGTAGCACCGAAATTCGTTCTTGCTTGTTTTCTTTGAAATCATGACGTCACCACAATGGGCAACCACTTGGAACGATGCAGCGTGCGTTTTTTGGCAAATGTTGTTTTAGTATGTACTCCTTGGGAGCCCACTAAAGCTCTGCTCACTCCTTCGGGGATATGAGCGCGATGTTGTGTGTGTGAATACTGTACATAAGTACAAGCACTAATTAAATAACCGTAAAGTATGGTAACGTGTACGGCAAGTTAGAAACAAAATATCAGAAACCGCAACCTTCACAAAGTTTTGCTGTCGAGTTTTTAATCTTGTGTACTTAATATGTACTTATTTTGTTTTCCTTTGCCATGGAATCCTCTTAAAAACATCAAACAGTTTTACTGCCAACTTGACTTTTTCAATGGTTAATACAATATTTTTCAAAGTTGGCCTTTCAGTAATGGTTGAAAACGTTTTTCATTGAAAGAGAAACAAATACAGCTTAGTTGTTATATTCAAAATATTATTCGTTTAATGTTATAGTTTTTTTGTCTCTTGTGTTTGTGTTTGGTTTTGTTTGTCTATCTCGCTTACTCGTATAAAGGTTCCGGCAGAATAACAGCGTCACTGGCCTAGCCAGCGACATAATACTGTGTCGGGACCCTTTTAACGTAGTAGGAGATATTATTGTTACACATGTTTGTTATCTAAATGATATGTACTACGTTAAATAAATGTTTTTCTATTCTTCTATTCTATTCTATTTATCTGCTGAGGGATCTAAAGAGCGATCGCTTTGTCATGTTTTAATAGTTTGTTTCTTTGCTTGTTTGTTTGTTTTGTTGTTTGTTTTGTGTTTTATGTGTTGTTGTTGTTATCCTGTTTTAGTACAGTCCACGCAGCACATAAAAGGGTACAGTCTCCATCAACAGCTCGTATACGTCCCCACCGAGGGACTCGAGCCTACCCTGAATTAAGGCAATTAGACTTTAGCCGACCACGCTGGCCCAGTGGGGGTTAGTCGACTTCACACACAACCTTTGAATTTTTTCGCAGAAGTGTGCAGGTTTCATCACGATAAAAGCGTCGAATAAACGTACATATGAATTCGAAATTCGACAACACGTGGCTGGGATCGAACCCGCGTCTCCCGGACGGGAGGCAAAGGCTTTAGCCACTAGAATGCCGACGCTCTTACTGTCTAAAGGTACAATCACATATTATTATCAAATTGTCTCACTGCTATGGCGTAGTAGACTACGTTCGTAGCAGTGTAGACAAATGCTACAAAAAGGCCGGGCACCACGGATGAGGTTTATTCTACTGAGTACTTGTTAGATGGATGTGTAAATTTTAAATATAGTTTATATAACTTGGAGGAAATTCCGAGGTTTATAATGATACAATTTTTTCCGAATCGACTTTGGTATTTAGATAATCTTTCACTTTTAGGTGTTATGCCTGAAAGTACATGGAGCAAAAAGGCAATCTAACTTTCATGGTGTAATAGTTCGCAAAAATGTATGTATTCTATTTTAATTATTTGTGGTAGACATATTCAGTTCAGTTTTGGATTGAAAGCGTCATGCTTTTCCGATATAACTTGAAGGGTTAAATTTCCTTCCGTCTGCTGCAATCGTCTCCATAATTCATACATTTCATAGCACTTTATTTCGACATTCAAACTAGGTTAACGATTTCAAATTGTTAATGCTGGCAGCTGACGTTTTACTTTTGCAGCAATTATATTAATTTTATAACTTACCTATGTTGTAACAAAAAATAACGAAATTTATTTTTGCATGGCGCAGCTATAGTTTTAATAAATGTTATAAGAGAATCGCATTTTTTTAATTGAAATTCTTTTAAACACACCATTTATTAAAAAATAATAACTTAATACGGTTTTCTAACAAAACAAAACAATAGTGAGATAGTAATTGATGATCTTACCAGCTTTTTTAATTTTAAAACTAAATGCTTTCTCTTAAAAAGAAAACCTCAAAGGGGTTCGAGTAACAACTCAAGCCAAATAGTAGTTAACAAAAAAAATGTGACTCCAAGGAATTTTCATTTCATCCCAGTTATGAGCAAAATGAGTAATGTCCTATGAGTAAGTACACCCTTAAGTCTTAATGGGACATTCCGAGGATCCAATTAAAAGAAATGCGTCTATAAACCGACCAAATTGAAGGTTCCATAACTCGCCGCGGTACTAAGTGGGCGCGTTAAATTTAAATTGGTTGCGTCATAACTGCCGTTACAGAGGCAGTATTCAGGTGAAAAATTCAAACATTTTGGAATCAAGGACATAACGCCACAAAAATTACCAGTAAATCCAGATTCTATTGCTTTCTTATGCGGGGAAAATGCACGATCTGTTTTTGTTCTGGAGTTTCTTGGCTCTACTTTTGGTGCTCGTCATTGCTAAATAAAATCAATTAGTGGGAGCGAGATGACATGGTTCGGAAGGCTTAAACCATAGGTCCCAAGTATTATCTACGGTGCCTTGTTACTCGTAGTACTTTTTTGTACGGTCTCAACACCGTACATACTTTTATGCAGACGCGGCAGCCTACTTTCGAACATGTGCTGCAGTGTTGCACAAATAAAAATCGATTGCCAAAATTCCAGACATCGGAGTCTTTTTAAAGTAGGTACCGGTTTTCGGTCCCAAAGAAGGGTAAAAGAAATACCGTGCTACACCGCGATCAACACCATCTATTTTCATTCAATCGCCAAACACGTACTTCAAGATGTATCACAACAAAAGGAACGACTGTAAATACCGGCATATACCTCGGTAAGATATACATGTAGCTACGGTTGGCACGTGTACAAGTAAATACTTGTAAATAAGTAAACAACATAGAAAAAAACATTTGCCGCGCGTGTCGCGTCCCAAATGTATTCACTCTCCGAATATTTCTTATACCGCCCGCTACCGAAACTTCGCGATATTATACATTTTTGTACATACTTTCCTTATAATATCCTTATAATTCTACTTAGAGTATTAGGAACAAATTCAAAGGGGCGTTTGTTTGTGTCTGATGTTCCTGTAAGTTTTTTGTAGTACCTAGTAAGAAACAAGAAGTAAGTAGACCAAACAAACTCGCAAAACCCATTTTTACGTTTAATAAAGATTTTTGACATTTAGACCGATATATAATGGGACCGGTATTTAGGCTTAAAAGTCTTTATAGTTAATACGAGTATAGGAAGCGGGCGATATGGAAGCTGGACGAGATAGAAATATGGACGACTTAAGAAATGGACGAAATAGGTAAATGAATTAGAGAAAAAATGTACAGATTAAGAATATTGACTTCTTAGGAAATGGACTTATGAGAGTGGGCTACGTCCACTGAAATGGCTAATGCCTAAGACATGTTTTTAGACATCTTTGTAAAATATGACAACTTAAAGTTTGTTTTTCTAAAGGTACTTAAGTTGCAGTTCAAAACTTAGTAACACTGCCACCAAGATTTACACTTCGTACAGTAATCTTGATAATTTATTTATTTATTTTATTTTATTCGGAATACCAACAGCATATTCTATAACAAAAATAGGAAATATATACAAAAAAGTTACAACGTAGCCAATAATAGGTATTCGCAGATAAATTCAGATAAGCTGGAGTCTGGAGTAGTAGCAGTGGACAAACAAATATTATGCAAACTAAACAGGGCAACTAATAATATATTGGAATGAACATTGAAATTTACGCTCGCGAATGGGAGGGCCCGAAGAAGTCTCTAGTGTAAATACGCCTTATTTTTAGGGGTTTTGTACGAAACAATTCTAATTGCGGTTGCTCTCTGACTAAAATGTAATTGTTATAATAATAATAACATAGAAATAATAGTATCATTATCTCCAGATGTAAAGGCTTTCAATTCACTCCGTACGTCTTTAGCGCTTGTTCAACGTTTATTGAGAACAATATTTCAAATGCCAGCAATATAATTAAATTCCTACATTTAGCAAAGAGTATTCGTAATATTTACGCTGAATTAATTATGAGTGTCATCTTCGTTGTTTGCCCGAACAGTAGTAATTTTGGTTAAAGATAAGGAAATAAAGAGACAGGAATACGAGTAAAGAAGCGTGGATAGACAGATGTTTTCTATGTTTTTGCTAGCTTGATTTTTTCTTACTTTTGTGATGACTGATAACCCCTTTAAATGAGATTATAAATTTAATATACCTATAGGTATACCAAGTCGGCCGAAGTAAGGAAAATTTGTACAGGTGGGACTTTAGCTCGGATAGTGCATGTCAGTGCGGTGTCTCTCCCCAGACAATGGCACACCTGTTATCCTGCCCAGCGTGTCCTAACACCTGCACACGCGAGGATCTTTACAATGCTAAGGATAATATATCCGTAACTGCGTACTGGTCCGCAAGTAGGGTAAAATTGGGGCTTCTGGATCAAGAGTTCTCCGAGAACTGATAGTTTTCAGAAAACACGAATTCTCATAGAACAAACTTTTTCAGAAAAACATGAGTTCTCTGAGAAAACTCTCGCTTCAGAACCCCCAATTTCACCCTATTATTTTTTAATATTGTAATAGTTTTATTAGGTTTATTTATCTTACAATGGTTTTCATTCTGAGATTTCTTGATTCAGAAAAGTAGTGAAATATTGTTAGTTCTTGACACTTAAACATGGTAATATTTAATTTTAGAAAACCACATTACGTATTGCACCCATGAGTCTACAGCCAGCCAATTATTCTATCCACCTCAGTAGAGTATGATTGAGGAGGACTGCAATCAGTGCCTAAGTTCTTAGTAAGTAACCAATATTTATTTTTTTAATCTTTCAACCGTTGTACAAAGTTACACATCTGTATACAGCCTGTCCCAATTTTCCCACCCTATCCATTCTGACCAAACACTTCTAACATTGATTTCAATTCAAGGTATTTCATTGATTTATAATAAAAGTCAAATGTTTTATTCATGTAGTTACAATAATTTATTTTTCATACACCATTTTTTCAAGCAAGTTACATTTTTCAAAGCACAAATAGTTGGATGATAAATACATTTATAAATATCACTAGCTGAACGATACTCTTCATATAAACTTAATAAAGTGGGACAGTTCTTATCTTCTAGGTTAATGACATTATCCGTTAAAAAAATATCTTTTATCTACTTCAGTTTTTCAAGACCTTTACAATAAATAGTTTTGTCAATCAAAAATTCATCATCATACATGGACAACTTGTCGTACGGTATGAAACCATCGTTCCAATACATTTTTCTATTCCTCTGAATCCAGTTTACTTGTTTTCTCTCAGAGATTGAAAGATTATAAAATGGACAAGGAGGTTGAAGCAACAGAACTTGCAGTTGATCATTGCATAAAATTGCAATTTCTTTGAGTATAAACTTATTATCATCAGTTTTAAATCCTTGTACATCCACAATAGCTATATCAGATTTCATGATAGTTTTCGTACTAAATTACTTAGAGGTTTGTATACACTGGTATTATCTGGGATATTCTTCAAACTTTCTATTTCCAAGCGAACATCAACAGGTGCCAGTTTTCAAATTCTCGTTTTGCCTTGAACAATCTATTACAAACAAAGGCGCCTTTTCTTTGAATTTTTGAAGATCAAGCAGCGGATCGGATGGAAGGTTGTAGAACGACTGACGGAATTTAGCATACATATCGTATAATATACCGTATTTGTTTTCTTTAAACTTTATGTTAAGAGAATCGTATGGGTAATAGAATGAGTTTAAATATTATGTGACATTTGTTATATCACAATGATCGAATGCTGAATGATCTTCTTTTTTTTATTTTTTTTGTTCGTCTGTAATCCAAAAATAATATATCTTGGTTTCTCTAATTGCGATGTAGTTTTTACAGACCACGAATGTTTCGTAGTTTTAGGTAACAGTGGATATTCATAGAGATCCCAGTTTCGAAAAGCAATTTGAATTGGTTTATCTTTTTTTTGTGCATCTGATACTTTAACGTGTGGCATGCGCCATTGAACCTTATCAATATGCAATTGTACAAAATCTTCTTCGTCAGTTATAATACTATTTAAACAAACTTTATTTTACAGCCAAAGAGTTCTATTTTTAAATGTTATAATTTCTTTTTAAATATTGTTTATGTAAGTGGCCAGTTCCGGATACATAAATAGCAGCCCTCGTAGTTTGATTATTTCTTTCAAAATTTTTAATATCACTATGAGATGGTGGAAATGTCATACCATCTACATTCAAGACAGAAGAATAATGTGAATAAGAATTTGTTCGGCATACATTCTGCTTAGCAGAATGTAAAGCAGCCACAATACTCCACAAGAAACAATGATTATCTCTATTTTTTATGTTTAAACCACTTTTTAATTTCTTCATAGGCACTGGCAAATCAATGTAACTTCCACCTCTCATAGGAGTATATTTATTTATATTGATTTCGAGATGACTTACAGACATAAAAGACCAACCAGACTCGCATTGCTCAAATTCTGTTAATTTTTCTATAAAATGATTACTCACATTTGTCAATAATTCATTCAAATCGGAGTTTTTGTAAACAATTGTATATTTCGTGTTAAACGATTTTAATTGTCGATGTTCTGATTTCGGTAATAAAAAATAAGCAAATAATTCAAAGTTAATCTTTATGCAATCATATTTTTCCAGTGATAAATTAATTATTTTTTTCAAATCATTCTGCTTGTAATTCAGGAATTTCTCAGATAAGAGATATTCATTTTCCTGACCGACATTTAGACGATATGTTACTATTCTATTTCGGAAAGCAGTGGCAATCATTTCAATATTCTTAAATTCAGTTTTCAATAAACAGTTCGATTTGTGCAAATTGGTTCTTTTATGATATATGTATTCATTTCGAGACATTTTCATTTTACATTTTTCACATTCCATTATTTCATTTATAGATCTCGAAGAAATAGGTGATGAAACTGAAATAAAAGAAAGACACACTTAATAGAAATATAATATTTTTTCATAAATAATATCAATTAGGTAGTTACAATAAATCTTTATATAAAGTAGGTATATAGTCCTACATTGTATAGAATATATTAACATGGCCATAAAAATCTAAATATTTTTATTTACGTTTATATTTTTATATTATAATCATTTAAGTATTATTAGGTTATACGTGCACATTAATTTAACAACCAAGAAAAGTTGGAGGACAGTTCTTGAATTCTCTACGGGTAGCCGAAATAAAATTACTCCAAATATTTTTTCTAAATAACATTAGTCATCTTCATTAGTTTTTAATTGTAATTATTGTAAATAGACCACTTTCATCTCATTACATTTTAAGTAATTTAATATAAAACGAATCGGCCTGGAAATATAAGATCTGACGACGGGTTGACTCTTTTCGTACAGTAGTACCTACAGAAAAAAAACGTGTGTAACTCACCAGATTTACGAGAGTGCATCTTGACAACTTGATCCTCATCGTCCTCGCTATCAGTTCCGAATAACTCGTACGCAGTTGATGGTTTAGAAGAAGCAGGATGAATATTGTTTTTGCGGTTGGTTCCGCCAGTACCACTCGTCCCGGGCTGCGCAGGAGCTCGTACTGGGTCGTGGAGCAGTGGCAGTACTCGGGTGAAGGACTTCGTTCGTGCAAGGCATCCTCTTGTTATGACGTTGGTTCATCTTCTCCTGTTTTTTGTCAACTTGGTCCTCAATTTCAGTTTCTGAAGTATAATGGTTCGGCCTAAAAACAAAGAACATAAACGTTAATATTACACTACTCAAAAAAAAATACTACCATAAATTTAAAACAGATATTAATTCATTGTTATTTTTTTTTACCCTACCAGGAATCAAGCAAACAAATCAGTGGGCAGACTAACAAAGTCTTAAACACTTTGTCAAAACTAGATCAAGTATAAAAATTAAACAATAAAAATACTTACATGATTGAATGATGAAAATTCTCTCTCACTCACACACAAACACCAAAAAAATAATTAAGAAATACTTTTATAGAATTTCCAAGGCACTTAGAAGATCTGTTACCTCAGGATTTGATCTGTGCCTCTATCAGCTGTAACGCCCCTAAATTATGTTAAAAATGCATAGTAAGAGAAAATCCTTATATGTTCCCAGAGAGGTTTCTTCATGCAGAGAGCTCTGTTGTATGAATTACATTGCCGTTCCCTAAAAAATCTTGTGTTAAAATATATAGTTTCGCTTCAATGTATATCGTTTTTTTCTGTTTAATCATTAATAAGATAGTGACCGTCAAAAATGTAGAGTAAGGGAAAACCGTATATGTTCCCTGAGAGGTTTCTGCATGCAGGACGCTTTGTAATATACGATTCATTGCTGTTCCCTAAAAAAAATATTATGATCAAGTATAAAGTCTCGCATCAATGTATATCGTTTTCTTCTGTTTGGTATAGTAAGATAGTACCAAGTGAACTGTTCCGTAGACTAACCATTGCAACTGGATTTGCTTCTATTTTTTTTTGCACTCTCTGCTTTAGGTAGCAATAACAACAATACAGACATGAATAAATTTATTTATTTTGTATTAATGGACAGCACAACACTCTCGAATAAGCTTGAAGTATATAGTAGATTCGTTTAACCGAAAATTATTCACATCTTTATACCTAAGTGCGTAATAAATAATAGGCAAATACTGTCATAAAAACACTACTCACATTTACGGTTTATTTCCTCGACTACGTTCAACGCTTTTTACCTAAAACGTTCTATAAATTTTCAATCATTTTACTTTCTTTCTTCATCTTTTTTTTTTTTTTGACAAGGACCTAATGCTTGTGTCGCAAAATCGACGTATCAAGCGTAACCGGACTTTTGGGGCAGCGGAAGGCTCTTACCCCTAGTATTATAGCAACAGCCTAAGGGCGCCCACTTGGGGGCACGGACCTCGGCCTAGGACGTTGCCATGGCGAGAAGCGCGCGGGAGAGGAATGACCCTGACGGGGTCTTCCAGGATTATGCAGAACTTGATTGGGTCTACCGCGTCCCCGCCGGCGGGTGCGGTTGCTACCAGAAGGGCATTCTGTGGAGTGTACTCTATTGGCAATGGCTATCTCAACAAAAGACTGGATGGGATCGACAGGATCGGACAGAACATGCTTAGGCCGACGTTTTGTACGCGTAGCGGGGAAAGGGAAATAACCGGCGGTTTTCACGACCAGAGGATTCGGGTGGTGAGGCGCGGCATCTAAATAGCGACGTGAAGCGTCTATCATAAAACCTTTAATGGACGGTAGCTCGAGATCTACATGAAGGTCGACGTTACGAACGAACCACGGGCAACCGGTTGCCCGACGTAAGAAGCAATTTTGAATGAGTTGAAGCTTACGAATGTGAGTGACACCGGTGTGAGCGAAAACTACACTAGCATATGTCATGATAGGACGAAACTCTTTCTCTGGAGCCATCTGTTGTCGAGAGTTTTTAAACCATGCAAAGAACCTCTGATATAAGGTGCCATCCGAAACACCGAGCGCGTGATAATCTGGTTAGAAAAGATCTGTATTTGAATTTAAATTCAGTGGAACGGGTCGGGATACGAACCCTAGATGTTCGGATCTACCAACTAAGCCATCACTGCTCTGCCGTGCCAGTTATTCGCCGACAATAGCACTTTATCCTTTTACGTACCATGCGTTTGAAGGTTCGACCGTCACTCATCTTGCTTACCATTTAGATCGTAAGTTAGGGAGCCACTATTCTCGACTCTAATAACGTCATTAAAATTGTATAAATAAGCGGAGACAAGAATTAAAATATAATTTTCAAATTAAATTTTTTAGTGATTGGACACGTCTACAATGAGCGTAAGAGAAATTTTAATATTTTTAATTGTATTTTGTTTATCTATAATATTTTTTTAGCTGCGAATGCTTGTTTTCTAAAAACTAATAGTTCTCTGAGAACTCTTGATCCAGTTTATTATTTTATTCAATAATTTATTGTATATATTATTCTTCTAGTATTCCGGTCTTCCATCGCCTAGTTATTCACCGATGATTGATCCTGCGACACTTCACGGCATCACTAATTATTTAAATAGCATAGATAGTCCTCATAACAAAAAGAAAGCTGTATCGTCTTTTTTTAAGACTATTTCTCACGGAGCAAAAGTAATACGTATTGAAATATATGACGCAGAGCAGTTTGAAAATGTTGAAAAATCTATTTATCAATGCAATGCCAAACTATGTGCACAACATGTTGTTGAAAACGTATTTAATGATAATATTTACATACGTATAAGGGATATACTAAAATGCATGGATAATACTTTATACACGTCCTTCTTATAGTTCCTAACTTGTAAACATTTCTATTTAATTGTTAGCTGTATTTTATTCTATTGTCATTATTCAAGGTGGGCTCGAGCCACTTTTTATTGTGAGTTATATTTACAATGTAAAATAAATAAGTAAACCTAATAAAATAAAAAATAGGGTGGAATTGGGGGTTCTGGAGCGAGAGCTTTCTCAGAGAACTGTTCATGTTCTCTGAGAACTTCTGTTCTCAGAGAACTGCTATTCTCTGAGAACTCTTGTTTTCTGAAAACTAACAGTTCTCGGAGAACTTTTGATCCAGAAGCCCCGATTTTACCCTACTTCCGCATATATTTAATAGCCGTGTATGAACCGATACGCTCAGAAATAGAATAAAAAAAAATATGCAATACTTGTAGAGATTCTCCAGCGACTTCAGAGACCGCACATTGTGCTTTTGAGCTTAGTAACACGTCCTAATGTAAAAATAAAGATAATTAATTAAGAAAACTTACCATAGTTATGGCAGACGAGGTGCACCCTAGCGGATTCTGGTCGGCAACTGTGGAGCTCCGGGAGAAGTCCACCTTCTTTGCGCTTGAACTCGAGGAAGTTCTTCTCCACGCCATGACGCGCCCGCGCAACGCGCACGCTGGCCGCGCTCCTGTTTACCCATCTGTGATCAATGGAGGAGTGAAAGAGAAGGAAACAGTAGAATACAGGGGCTCATAGCAACTGACGATAATATTACGAATAGGACGGGCTAACTTCACGAGAAACTAGATATTTTGTATTTATTTGACAGATCGCCTAATGTGGTTTAGTGAGTGCTCCTTGGGGGCCCACTAAAGCTCTGATCACCCCTTGAGAATATGAGCGTGATGGTATGTGTGTATGATACAAATCAAATAGATCGATTCATTCAATTCATTTTCATTCATTGAGGCCGCCTAGTCTTTCTCATGTTGGTAGTATTGTACATTAATTTTGTATTTATTTGACAGATCGATTCAAATATTGCCTAATGTGGTTTAGTGAGTGCTCCTTGGGGGCCCACTAAAGCTCTGATCACCCTTTGAGAATATGGGCGTGATGGTATGTGTGTATGATTCAAATCAAATTGATCGATTCATTCAATTCATTTTCATTAATTGAGGCCGCCTATAGTCTTTCTCATGTTGGTAGTATTTTACATAAAATTTTAGTCTGAGTCATTTCAAAATGCGTCAATGCACACTTCGTTAATGCACATCGTTATAGGATCAAAAACCACCAGCCCGCACAACTGCATCAGGTTATGTCCTCGTGAATAACGAAATAACTATAATTTATATCTGGGCCTTTCTATGGACCTTTAAAACGATTTTGGTTAAAGCTTTTTTTTTTCTATTTTGTGAATATTTTATTCCATTTGTTGTATCGGTGTCATAGAAAGGGAACGTCTTTGTTAGATGATCTTAATTCTATTCAGATTGTTAGGTTTTAGAAGTTATTTTTTTCTATTGATTATAACGTGTAACAATTTATCGTTTACATAATGCTACCAATATACCTGTCTGCAGAGAACCGCGCGGTCGCCGTGAACTTCTCAAAGAGTTGCAACGTCCGGTCGTGACCGCCACCGCCGCCCGCAGGAATCGCGCCTTTTACGTACCGCCTGTGAGGGAATTAGAAAAAAAAATCTAAGCTTTTTGCTGTTCTGATATAAAATGTAAGCACATTTTATAAAAGAACAGCAAAAGAGAAACAAGAAAATACCTTCACCAGCCATTTTGTATTTTCTTACCAAGTACTGGCACTGGAAAAAAACTATTTTTAAAGCTTAACATCGATTTTCAGAGAAAATGCTTAATTATTGTCTTTAATAAACAGGCATCTTCTGAAAACTATCTTTTCTTTATTAAAAAACATTGTTATTTTTATCAGGTGATGATAAACCTTAGCATCTCTTATAATAAAACATACAGATCGGTACAAATAATAGAGTATAGTAGTTTGTGAGTTCTTCTCCTACATCGTGTGGATTTGTACAGTAGACAATGACCTCATAAAACCTGGTGTCAGTGTTATAGAACCGCCAAAGACCACTGACATGGCTGAGTTCATACAGATTCAAGATAGACATGCTGTGGCATAAATAGCTGAATACTTACGAATATCCAAGCATGGAGCACAGCTCTCTAGCAGTGCCGTCGTCTAGTGAGGATATGCAGGCTGGAAACCAGGACTGGTTGGCAGCGCGGTAGACTTGCAGCTCACCTCGCCCCTCGTCTCCGTTGGCTTCACTAAGCCTCACTGAAAACAAGGGCTTTGTAACCATTTTGCACCATTTTAAATACATCAACAGCTCATATACGTCCACACCGAGGGGCTCGAGCCTACCCTGAATTAGGGCGATTAGGCTTTAGTCGACCACGCTTGCCCAATGTGGGTTGGTCGACTTCACACACAACCTTTGAATTTCTTCGCAGGAGTATGCAGATTTCATCACGATGTTTTCCTTCACCGTATGAGCGTCGAATAAATCGCCATTTTAAATATCTCTTTATTATTATTATTTTGCACTAGTTTACCAGCTCATAAACATCCCTACGGAAGGGCTCAAATTTACCCAGATTAAGATTAAGAATATGATGATTAATCTTCACAGGCGTGTGAAGGCAGGTTTCTTCACCATGATTTCCATGGTCGTTGAATACGAGGAGGGATCAAAAAGTAGTGAGAATGAAATAGAATATAATGACTATTGATAATTTAATAATTTATTTTTCTACATAGTCTCCGAGTCTCTCTACACACCAAGTCCAGCGCTTTTCCAAGGCTTCAATCCCTTTAAAAAAAAAGTTTTGTCTTGCTCCTGCAAAAAGCTCTCCACGGCATCCATCACCTCGTTATCGTCTTCGTACCTGTTTCCCCTTAAGTATTCTTTCAATTTGGGGAACAGATAAAAATCGCTAGGCGCCAGATCTGGTGAATAAGGGGGGTGGTCAACCAATTCGAAGCCAGCTTGCTGAATGGCAGCCATCGCAACTGCAGACCTGTGCGCGGGTGCGTTGTCGTGATGAAACAGCACGCCCCTTTGAAGTTTCCCTCTCCTTTTCTCTTTGATGGCATTCCTCAACTTGGGAATTAAAGCTGCATCATATTAGCCTGTAATAGTGGTTCCACGCTCCAGGTAATTAATCAACAATATCCCTTCTGAGTCCCAAAATATTGAGGCCATAACCTTGCCAGCCAATGCCACGGCACGAAACTTCTTCGGGGTCGGGGATGATGGCCGTTTCCATTGCGAAGATTGCTGTTTTATCTCAGGATCAAAATGATGGACCCATGTTTCGTCCATTGTTACGAAACGAGACAAAAAGTTTTCAGAATCTTCTTGAAACTTGTCCAACAATATCTTCGAAATGTCAAGTCGATTTTGTTTCTGACTGTCGGTTAACATTCTCGGCACCCATCTTGCGGAAACTTTTCTCATATTCAAAGATTGTTTCAATATGGATTGGATACTTCCATATGAAATGCCCGTTTCTTGAATTAAGTATCGGATGGTAACTCTTCGATCGCTCAATTCAATTTTCTCGACTTTCGCAACATTTTCTTGGGTGACTGACGTCGATGGATGGCCGCAACGATGTTCGTCTTCCGTGCTCGTTCTCCCTACTCGAAATTGAGAAGCCCACCTTGCGACAGTAGAATACAGCGGAGCAGACTTTCCTAATGTTGCCTCCAAATCGCAATGAATCTCTTGAGAAGTTAACTTTTTAAACAGAGGTATTTAATAACGGCTCGCACTTCGTTTTTCTCCATTTTCGAGAACACGTTCCGACACGAAGCAAACAAATGACTACATTCAGAAAAAAACAAAAGAGAACCGAACATTTTTTTCTTTATTAATATTACAAATATGTATCTGAGCTATGCCTGCCAGTATTTTTTTTTCTTACCAAGGAGTATGTCGTTCTCACTACTTTTTGATCCCTCCTCGTAAACGTACATTATGATTTAGAAATTCGAAAATACATTTATACGATCACAATTTGTACCAGTGTCTCGCGGACGGGAGGCAGTGGTCGGTTAAACATTAGCTGCAGTAGCGCCACCAATTGAAATAAATCATTCACCTTGTCAGTGACTTCGATCGAAATTATTATGTGTTTAACGACAATCTAGAAGAGTTATATATATATATATATTAGTTATTGTTTTATAGTCTTAAATATAATCAATAAGTTATGTAAGTCGTAACTGTTAAAAGTGGCCACTGACAATAAGTAAATGATTTATTTCAATTCGTGGCGCTACTACAGCTGATGTTTAACCCACTACACTACCGGCACTCTCAAGATTTTGCATATTTAATTATTAAATCAACTGCTGCTGGAGTTGGAACAGATTCTGACTTATTTTTAGGCACTTTTTCTAGTGAACTATACAGACTAGGTTCCATAGGCATATGCACTGAAACTGTCCATTATTCGTTTGCTGTATAATCTGTGTTTCTACTTACAAAAGTGGCCGTCACATTACCAACATAACGAAAAAAACTCACAGCAATTCCTTTCATCCTGCCCCCACGTGCAGTCCTTCCTGCCGTCACAAATGTGCGCCTGTGAGATGCATTGCTGGTTCCCGCAGTGCACGTCTCCCGAGTGCTTGCAGACGCGACAGTTGAGCTCGTCGGAGCGGTCGGCGCAGTCCACGTGGCCGTCGCAGCGCCAGTCTAGCGGGATGCAGCGCTTCTCGTCACATTGGAAGCCGTTTGGGCACACTGTTGGGGAGAAAATATCACAATTACTTAATAGAAGCGTCAGAGACGATGAATATTTTACAGAACCTTATTTTTATCTGGTAAACTCTTATCGCTTACTATTTAAATGCAGATGCGGTCAACCAAAAAGACTACACTTAGGTCGTCATTTTGTCTAGCCGTTATGTTTGTTTTGTTGGCCATAATGGTCACCAGCTCCTATTTATTGTAGTATATTCTATTTATGTGACGCCCTTTTGATTACTTATCAGTTATGTCGTTACGTAATGACAAGAAAAGTTCTCAAGTTGTTATATGAAGGAAGAACTACTTACTTATCTAATCTATCTATTGAGATCAAAAGAAATGACGCGACCAGTTACGGTTGCACATGGATCTTTCTATTTATTCTACGACAGTAAATTCTTGCTCGCATACACACATAAGTCTAAAACAATACATATAGGGGGGTTTTTATGTTACACGTGTACACAAAAAACCATCTGCCATTTGCTACTCAAATGACATAAGTTCGATATTCAAGACGTGACCTTGAGTTGGCTCGAAAATATGGTTGGCTTTCAGCCAAAGAATATTATGTCGGTTATGGGAACGTTTGTGCCAGAAGCCGCAGCGACCTGTTACATCGCAATTTAAGTTGGTTGGGCAGCTTCAAGGTTTGGAACCTCTCGAACTTTTTGTACAGATATAATGATGACCTGACTTCATAAATTGTATCACATTTGATGATTCTCTTGGAACTTACCACGGTTAAGAGAAACTAGATATTGGTGTGTTTGTGCTGAAAACTGTCGTTGAACCTACACAAGTCTCAGGACTGCAGACTTCAACTAGTTTAGAAGCACACTCCTCTTCTTTTACATGCCAAGGTCGGTATTGATTTAGGAATTATAATTGGGTAATTATACTTAGGATGAGTTCTGACAGCATCAAAATTCTTCATACGACGTTAACGACTTTTTTTATAATATTCAGTTTAAAAACCATAATATAGCTATAAATAAAAATAAAGTAACTTCACCTCTTATTTTATCATTAAACAGTATGTAATTTTACTTAATAATAAATAAATAAACGAAATAATATTAAAAAGTATTTAAAATTTTAATCTGTCAGAGCTCATCCTATAGAAACCCAGTAGCTTATTTGAACATTTAGATTATCTTGAATTTTCGTTGTACGCAAGAAGTTTGTACCGGTGGTGTGATGCTTGTCTAACGTGGATTTATTGTTGATAACGTACCTGGTTTAGATGCTCGGAAGCGCGCTTCTTTGACTTCTTTGTTTCCGAGGCAGACATCGGTGTCAGCTGATTCGGGAAACATCTCGCACTCGAGGTAGTCTGGCATCGACAGACCGAATACTTCCAGAAAGAATCCGCAGCGGCGCATTGTTTCTAGACAAACACGAAACGGGAATTTAATGAACTTGTTATTGGAGTTGTTATTACCCGCTATCTTGAATAAGAGTATTCAGGACTTAGTCGATTACGCTTGTCAATTTTGAATTGGTTACCTTTGAACTTATTCGCAGGCGTGAGCGATCAGTTCTTTCACAAATAAATTCGAAAACGTGTTGGTACGTGGCAGAGATTGAAGCAGCAACCTCCCTCAGACGTGAGACAATGGCCCAGTCACTACACCAAACAAAACGACACAAAGACAATTTTAATTCAGTAAGTTAAATAAAGTAGACTGCAATAGGATGATTGAAGTTAAATAGGTAATTAATTAAGTTTCTACTATTCAGCTACCGAGATAGTTCTACCTAGAAGTTAAAGGATTGAATCTCGAGAGAATACAACTAGATTTGGTGACAAACTCAGACCACAGTCGGCATTAGATACGCATACTGCTAGCAAATAAGGAAACTGCAATTTAAAGTTATCCACAATTAAAATAAGGATATAAGGTAAGGTAAATGTATTCGCTGATAATTTGTCAGTTAATTAAAATTTATGCACAAGGAATAGTAAAGAATTTCTTCTTTTCAAGCCGTTATTGACATCAAGCGAAGCGAGTTGTCGTAAAAGAAGGTTTTTTAATATTACAGTCCTCTTTGAACTCCGTGGTCGAAAACAAGCAATAAATTTGTGAATAAAACCAAAACTACCTGTACATACTCAAGTGACTTTAATAAAAACATTATAAATTACAACTCAAGACAGCAGGGAATAAATGTCTAGACTTGAGCGGCGGTGAGCCGAGTGGTATTAGCGTCATATCTCATGGCGAGAGCCGCCCCGAGTGCGGAATCGAGACACTTTTCACAAATACCTCAATTTATTTACCGTCTCCTGCACGTCAAATTACAGGATCCTGACATCACCTTCCACGACGTAAAGGACAACCTTTGTCAGCAGACATCTAGGTATTTATTAATATATATAAATTAGTGATTTTGAAGATAAATAACTGTTCATGTATAAATCTTGATGTTCTTATAATTTTGACACCACTTATAATTATTAACCTTAATGTTATCCTACAAACGCCACATAAAATATGACAAAAACCTTTATTCATAACACACATATCTACCGGGTTATTACCACGATTTTGGTTTAAATAAGCAGAACTTATTCTGCCCGTGATCATGACGATTGCAACACCAAAATCGTGGTAATGACCCGGTAGATACGAGTATATGTGTTATTAATATTAACAACCGCGAAAACCTAAAAGTGTTAAAACACTTTATAAAATTAAGTGCTACAGTAATCGCCGTACCTCATATAAACCAATTTGTTTCTGTAGTACGGCTTAGACAATAAGTAATGTTTGTATCCTTTCCTTGGATAAAAAAAAAAAAAACATTTTTTGCCCTACTCGCATTCTGCGTATTTCTGCAACCTTTACAAAGTTGCTAGTCCACGAGTTTTCCAAGGTAAACAGTGCAAAATATAGACAAGGTTTACTTTATATTTGCCAGTATTGCGATGGTATGGTATTGACAAGGCAGCGGCAGCGGTGGCGCGTAGCGTTCGTTACGCCAAAGGCACTTCCTTTGCAGGCTTTTGTCAGTTGGAAATGTTGGATTTTAACACTGCAGCTAGCATACAATATGCTGTGGTTTTCCTGAGGGCAATTTTATTTTTTATGTTTTAGCATTCATATTGATGACTAGTAAAATCCCAAACAAACATGACATACCTAGGTATAATTAGTTATTTTTGGGGGTAATTTCATTTCATTTCATTTATTCAATTCAATAACGGTTTCCCGTGTGCGAATATTATCTTACATTACTAATAATAATACAGAATAACAAAAAACTACAACTTACAGCTGAAAAAAATAAATAATAATACAATGACGAAACAGAAAAATTAAAGTCTCTCATAAAAATAATAGTAATATCGTTATCATACATCATCGGACGGTCGATAGCACAATAATTAAATCAATAAAATTTACAGTCAAATAACATTCAATTCAATAAAACTTACATTCACATAATATTTAAATAAAAGTCAACATAAAATTAAAATGTCATACAAAAATTCATCCAATATAAAAATTAAAATCAATTAAATCAAAAATACATACATACATAGTCCATACTACACAATAAAATCACATGTCATTGACGTTGTATAAAACCTTATCCAATAAAAACAGTTTTAGTTTACTCTTAAAAGTACACACATTGACAATGTTTTTTAAATCTTTCGGCAACCTATTAAAAATCTGAACAGCTTGATACCTAGCACTATGTTTGATTACTACTAAATTGGGTACTATAGTGTTGCAAAGATCAAGTCTTCTGGTGCACAGCCTTGATTGCATTTCTTGTTCTGATTCGTACTTATATCTATTCTTAACTATGTCTGCCAATAACATCATAACATAGAGCCCCGAAACTGTTAAAATCTCAAAATTTTTAAAGTAAGCTCTACATGATTCCCACGGAGGGATCCGGGCTATTGTGCGTAATGCCCTTTTTTGTACCGTGAATGCTTTGGTAATATTATATTTTGTAGCTGTTACCCCAATACCTGATACTATAGCGAAGCCTAGATTCAACCAAAGCATAATATATGGTCCTAAGCTGATCAATATCAAGTACATCACGTAAAACTCTAAGGGCATAACAGGCAGAGCTAATGGAACCTTCAACAGCATTCAACTCGACCTTCCAATTTAACAAACTATCAATTTCTACACCCAAAAACCTTACAGAATCAACCAAATCTATTTCTTTATCACAAACTTTCAATTTTAGAGTACCTCTATTATTGGCAGTAGTTTTAAAAAGTATGGCGTTAGTCTTCTTTATATTAACTTTGAGATTATTTGTTTCAAACCATACATGGAGGGCGGCCAATGAATCATTTGCCAATTTTTCAAGTTCCTCTAAATTGGTATTAGATAAAACTACATTAGTGTCATCCGCGAAAATAACCATTTTTGCTTCTGGTATAGCATTATTCATGTAACTTATAATATCATTTATAAAAATAATAAAAAATAATGGCCCTAAAATAGACCCCTGTGGAACGCCTCTACATAAATTAACAAGTCTAGACTTTCCTATTGTTTCTGAGCCATCCGAATTTATTTGCTTTACCTCAACATATTGCTTTCTATTTCTCTTGTAGGACTCAAGTAAGCATAGAACTTTACCTCTAACACCATAATGTTCTAGTTTCCTTAATAAGAGCAAGTGATCTACCATGTCGAAGGCGGAACTCAAATCGAGAAATAATCCTACTACTTTATATTTCTCATTAATCTTAGTTATAATATCGTCTAAAAACATGTCAATCGCATCAGAAGTCCCTACACCACATTGATATGCATACTGTCTTAGATTCAGTACTCTATATTTCTTTAAATGGGCTAACAGCTTCTTTTTGATGATCTTCTCAAATATCTTAGATATTGAAGGTAGCAGCGAAATCGGCCTGTTATTTAGTGGATCAAATTTTGATTTTTTTTTGTATACAGGAATGATTTTGGCTATTTTAAATTCATCTGGGAATTGACCGTTTTCAATACATTTATTGAATAAATATGCAAGTGGCTCAGCCAGGAGATCAATGTTTTCTTTTATGATGGAGACAGGGATATCATCGCAACCAGAGGACGTTTTGTTTTCACACTCTCCTACAATTTTTATAATCTCCTGAGCTGTAACTTTCTTGAAGTCCATGCAGTCTGATATTCTTGCCGTGTTCTCTATTAAAAATCTTAACGCTAACCCAGAATCCCCATTTGATGACACACACCTATTACTGAACTCTTCACTAAAAATATTTGCCAGCTCAGTTGAATTCACTATAGTTTTATTATCTATTTTGAGCATTAAGCCGTCTCGATTGTTTTTTTTAGAACGAAGACTATTGACAATCTTCCATATACCCCTAGATTTACACTTTTCCCTGCTAATCATACACTGCACTGCCATAGATCTCGCTTTGATAAGTACTTTTCTATATATTTTTATGTACTTAGCCTTATAAGTGAGTAGACTAGGATCATTGTGCGTACAGTCCAGATTACACAGTAAACGTTTCATTTGACTAGAAACCTTGATACCGTTAGTTAACCAATTTAGTTTACCGACTGAATTTTGCTTAATTTTCTTCTTCTTTTTTTAAAAAATAGTTTTAAAATGCCTAACAAATTTGTTAACGAAACAATGTATGCCCAGATTAGTCCAATTTGTATTTTTGACGAACTGTCTGAAAATATCCTTATGATTATTATTGAAAACTCTACGCTCTATGAAAGCAACATTTTCTTTCCAGTTCACTCTATGCTCTCTATCTACAATTATACTTGTTAATACGGCTGCATGACCATCTGCTAGCCAATTGTGATCTACCAAAATATCATGCACTAATAACTTAGGTTAATAGGTTCGTTTTGTTGAAAATATAGTCATTTACAAAATATACTTGTTGAAATAGCTAGTCATTCAAGAAACCTATTCTCATGAATATCTGTACCTATAGTCAGATATTCTATAATAAGCTGTTTTATACAAAATTTGCTTAAAAATACCTTTAGATACGTTCAAAGCTATAGGTAGGGACATTATTGTAAATACGTACTCAATTGCCTTTATAAGAATGTGTTATTCTACACAGTCGGCTAACATGAGCAGTCAACTTATCCTTATTTCTAGTATTAAAATTGTGTTCATCACCGTTCTTTTTAAAATTATTGATATTTCTTTTTACATACACAAGATAGTCGATGTAAGCGTGTAGCTTGGTCAAATAAAGTATTGATTTGTCTAAACATAGATAAATGTAAGTATCTATTTTGGTCTCCTTCTCTGTCTTATCGAGTGGTTCAACTAAATTGTAAAATTGTATGTTTCTGGAACGAGGTACTGAACCATCTTAATTTTTCATGTCCGTGTGTTCGCAGAACCGACGAGCGTTGCAGACGGGTTCTCAAATGGAGACCACACCTCGGGAAACGTAGTGTGGGAAGCCCCCCTGCCAGGTGGACTGATGACCTGAGGAAGGTCGCTGGTGGTGGCTGGATCAAGAATGCGGGTGATCGTGCGCTTTGGCGTGTCCTTAAGAAGGCCTACGTCCAGCAGTGGACTGCAATAGGCTAATTGATTGATTGTGAGTTTGTGAGAGAGGCTTACCTTGGCAGAGGCTCTTGCAAGGCCGCACCATGTGGCCCAAAGGTCCGCACTTGGGCACGAACATGGAGCATAAGAACAGCGCTGTGAGCTCGTAGCAGCGGACATCCACCACTGCGTCGTAAATCTCCAGGTCCTGAGGAAGATGAAGAATTGTTAGACGATTGCTAGACAAAAAGAGAGGACTGGATATAATTTTAATATTTTCGGTTTTTAGAGAGCGTCAATATTGTAACAGCTAGAGTAGATTCCCATTTGAGATGCGATGTTTCTATATTATGTTTCGAATTTTTTATTAATTAATAGGTATACGTACGTTTATTCGAAAATATTGTTCGAAAAGTTTGTATGTGAAGGTGGGGAAATCGATTAACTCACACTCACCATGATCGGCTAAAGCCTAATTGCTATAATTCAAGGTAGGCTCAAGCCTTTTTGTGGAGACGTATAATAATCATGAGCTTATAACTAATGTTGTAGAGCTAAGTATTATCAAATATTGTTATAAATAACGACATTCGTCTTAATTTAGGTAACGTTCCATGAATACCTACATTAATAAAATATGTTTTCTACAAAAATTACATTGGATTTTTTAAAAATTATAATTATACAATATTTTACGTCAGCTAAGTTTTTACTTCACATAAAAAAACAAGAGAAAGCCAGCGGATGGAAAATATCTAGTAGCAGTACCGTTATATTTTAGAGGTTGGGCGATGGATGATCGATTGATTCAGCACTACAGCGCCGAGCACTGAAAGTGCTTAATTACTTTCGACGCCGTCATCAAGCTTCCATTTCGCGCATACCAGCGTTGTTCTAAAGGCAATTACGGGTATTCGCAATGGACACAAAGTAGGTGGCGCGGCGCGGGGCCCCAGACAGAGAGTCCACTCAGAACATAACGCCAAACGCAAAATTTCAAGCACGCACACATTGACGTATCGTTTATAGGCGTTGCCACGCAGTTCCCAAACAGTGTACAAACAGTACTCCATTGAGAGAGTGAGTGAATCGTTTTTGAAGAAAGCGGGAGTGGTTTTTCTGTAAACTTCTTTTTTTGCGCTATGGAAATTAGACCCATCATCACTGCATGCACATGTTATAACACTTGGTGTAGTGATAGTTCATTCATTTATTCATTCATTCATTCAGTAAGAGTGAGTGTAGGCAACTTGTGATCTTTGACAGATTCTCACAACTTACCACACGAAGAAGAAGAAGAATAAAGTCGCATTATAACAAAAATCTACTCCAAGCTCTCTGAGCAGCTTAAGTTGCTACAACATATCCAAATTCATATTAATCCCTGCCTAGACATCCTTACTCGTATTTCATAAAATTGATTCCTAGATATATTTAATAAAAGTCACTTTTACTATGTAGTTCCATTCCTAGATATATTTTTTTACTCCTACTCTTGTTACACCAGAATCCAACGAAATGCTTAAAAATCCTCTAGTTACGATGTTCCATGAATCTCTCCATTGCGGCACATCAAAGAGATTTTTTGCCGAGTCACGCCCGTACCCTCCCAATACTGTCACCGAGGTTGATTACAGGGCAGCGGCCGCGATTCCGGCAAATACCCTCTAAGAGCGAAGCAGAGCGATAAACAAAACTCCACGATGATTTTTAGAGACAGATTTTCATAAAAGGAAACCCATGATTCTAAATCAATCAAAATATTCTTAAAAAAAAGATAATTCTTCTATTTTTTAGTTTAATTCATCATCATGATGAAGATCATCGGTCCACCTTGTAGGGGGCCTACCCACGCTGTGTCTTCCGGTGCGTGGTTGCCGTTCGATGACTTTTCTGCCATAGCGCCTGTCAGTTCTCCGTGTAATTTGGCCCGCCCGCCGCCACATAAGTTTTGCAATTCTTTGGACTGCACACATTAAAACCAACGTTTTAAAATTAAAACGTAATGAAGACCAACTTTCTCCGTCCACATCTATATAATTATATAAAAATGAACCCCTATAATTTCTCCTGGTCACGCTATAACTTGGGAACGGCTTTAACGATTTCATCTTTTTTTTAAAGTTTTCTAATATTTCGTAGAAGCTTCTTACATAAAAAATAATAATTTAAGAAAAATGCGTAGGGTAGGTGTACGATAGAATATGTTGGGAAAATGGCAGGACAACATCTGCCGGGTCAGCTAGTTAACCAATAAATATGAATTTAAAAATAAATGTCCGCTTCAGAGTGTCAGCCAGAATCACAACTAGCTGTCTATGAGGTTGATAAGGCAGTACTCGTCTCTACTCGCTATAGCCAATCACGTCAGAGCGGCGCAGATCAAAAGGCTTCAGGTCCAATTAATTTGTGTGCCGAGACTCACTTGCCCCCTAATCTGAGTAATAGATGCCTTGACACGTCCTATATTATGATGAGATTGTTCTCGGCTAATGGCCCAACGTTTAATTAAATTCTGGAGAATATGTAAGTAACCAGTCGGGGCTCTCGAGACAGTTTGCGGAGAATTATTGGAATGAAAATATATTATTTGTGTGCCTCTATGTAGACGATAGGTTAGTCTTCTTATTACAATACAATACAAATATTATTTATTGACACCAATCACAATCTTTCGTGTATCGAATATTAACAGTATTGATTTGTCTTAGTGTGTGCTCTCTGTGAGTCAACTAAAGCTCTGCTCACCCTTTTAGGGATAAATGCGTGAACTTCACGTCATCAACAGCTCATATACGTGCCCACCGAAGGGCTCGAGCCTACCCTAAATTAGAGCGATTAGGCCTTAGTACCACGCTGGCCCAGTGCGGGTTGGTCGACTTCACACACAACCTTTGAATTTCTTCGCAGGAGTGTGCAGGTTTCATCACGATGCTATCCTTTACCGTAAGAGCGTCGAATAAATGTACTTATGAATTCGAAATTCGAAAATACATTGGTACGTGGTGGGGATCGCACCCGCGTCTCCCGGATGAGAGGCAGCGGCCCTAACTACTAGACTACCGACGCTCTCAACGAACTTCGCGTATGTTTATAGTATATAAAAATAAAAGTGGGATTGGACGATAAGGCAAAGTAACAGAAAGGTAATCTTGTCTAGATAGCAATTACTCCTAAGCAACCTTTGTTTAATGGGATAACTACTGACTCCGTTTCAAAGGCTGGCATTAAGTTATTGTAGCCAGATATTACTTTTACGAGTAAAATACATACACGATAACATCTTTCAAAATCATTCGGATTGACGATCGAATTCAAAACCACCTGGCTCGAATCACGACTCACATTCTTTTGAAAGGGATCAACTGTCTGTCTATAAGGGTCCAGAACGATTCGGACACCGTCGTTCGCGCCTCCATAAAGGCCTATTTGAATGCGGTATAAAAATTGATGACTGAGTTAACTACCGCCGCGATCCATCGGCTTTGAAAGCCTGTTAATGTATTTTTAACGATTTCACCTTCGATTAGCATAATCGCTTCGGCCTTCAGGTGAAACCTTCCAAACGGTAATTAATCTGTGGAGCAAGCGGTTATATCTATTTTTCAACTATTTGTGTATGACCAGTTCTAGGCACAAAAACACTGACTACTGACATAGACATAGATGAAGACAACACGCAACACAACGCGCAATGCACGCCTTCTCAAGCGTGTCGCATTTTGTTATTAGTTTGCGATTGATCTAGAACTATTACCAGCGAAACAGGCGTCGGGTTCACTCGTGATATTTTCCTTAAATTATAAAATAAACGTGTGCCGTGTGGTGATGGCACAGTAGAATACATTTGTCACCAACCCCTACTCTTCCCGTGGGTGTCATAAGAGGCGACTTAGGGACTACACATTGAACAGGGAACGGACAGCAGCGCTCTCTGATACAGTAACCTTTTAATAAGCGATCTCCAACCCGCCTGCCAAGCGTGGAGATTATGGCAAAACCGTCCACTTAAGTGGAGGAGGCTCATAGTCCAGCAGTGGACAGTAACGGGCCGTTGATTTAATTTTC
This sequence comes from Carpatolechia fugitivella, assembly GCA_951230895.1. Taxonomy (NCBI): domain Eukaryota; kingdom Metazoa; phylum Arthropoda; class Insecta; order Lepidoptera; family Gelechiidae; genus Carpatolechia; species Carpatolechia fugitivella. Next base: position 20,489,056 of record OX579646.1, on the reverse strand, counting down.
GTGATGTGAATCAAAACAACCTTACACATGAGTGAGACAGAGGCCTTAGCCGCTTTACCACATCGACGACACTCTGCAGGGCGGCCGGAAATAGAATATCGTGGTCTGGGTGACTTCACAGTTTACACATAACCAATCTCGAAATTTTTACTCAGTGTTCGTACGGCGTTTTTCATCATAGAAATATAAAATAATATTTTAAAATCTGAAGGATCCGACCATGTGGATTTAATCTGACCGTGCGAAATGTAGCAGGAGCGAGTGCGAAACCTTTTAACTGACTAATCTTCAGTAATTACTATTGCGGACTTTTAAGTTCGTTCGGTAAATTTCGGTAAAGCAGATTAATTGTGCTTCATCGACTGATTAAATATCGATTCTCTGTTCTTTCATTCAACGGTTGGTTGGATTTACAGAAGTACGAGTATGATTAGTAGTTTCTGTTAATAATGGAAAGTTTTCATCTTCAAGCCCCAAATCTAAATCTAAGTTTGTCACTTTGTTTGAATCCGATTAGAATTTTGAAATAAAGGTATAATGTACAATTTACACATAAAGCAATCCTGACTCAGGAAATTGTAGCGATCGTTTTGTTAGTTTTGGCAATTGTTTCGAAGCTGAATGTAAAAAATATTTTTTAGGCAACACGGCAATGCTCATATTATTTTTCCGTAATGAGAGCTACTCATATAATATTTTCAATACAACGTTTATAAAGCCAACAGAACAAGATAGTAGAAACTTGTCATCAAAAATCTTGGAAAATCGCAGAAAAACAATAATTAAATTTAATTTAAAAATTTGCTTCTTGTCCAACTTGAGTCTGAAGTCTGTTGAGACTGTTAAGAGAGACTTGTTAGGCCACGTTAAGTCGTGCAAAGGCCAAGTGAAGAATCTAAAGAACTTTAATTTAAAATGTTGCATCTTTGCCATCTTGAGTCTGAAGTCTGTTGAGAGAGACTTGCATGACTCGGTTAGACGTGCAAAGGTAAAGAGTTTTCTAAGGAAGTATTAAATGCTATTTCAACTGTTTACCTGCTGGGCGTCTCTCTGTCCAAAATGGCCGATGTAGTTGGGGAACACGGTGTAGTTGTATGAGATGCGGTGCTGATGGCAGAAGGACACGATGACTGGCAGGCAAACGCCCGGTGCCGGGTTCTTCTCCGCCGGGGGTTGAGGGGACGACGGCCACGTGACTACCGTCCGGTTCACCACTTGGGACACGTACTGAAAATAAATAAATATATTTAGCATGTTAAGCGAATGCGGCAAGTGTCATACTATGTTCAGTTTTTAAAATGTGTTTAATTCACAATAGAAAATAAATATTTAACTAAAAACTATGTTACAATTTCCATGTAAGGAATTTCCCTGTATGTAAATTATTTACTTGTATTGGGAGGATAGATCATGTCAAAAAAATAGAGCTTTTAAACGGCTCCTGATTTGGGATACTTGTATGTTAACTGGAATTTGTTATTTGAGTTTTAGCATAAATTCATTCATAACAGGCCTAGATATAGCGCGTCATACAAAAATACACTAGAAACATGTCACCTATTTGAAGGTTTGCTGGGATTAAAAAGTGACATGTGTATTTTATTAATTGCAACCTTATTGTCTATCATTATGGTAGTATTTTTATTGCCATGTACTGCGGTAATGAAGTGCTTGAGCACCGCTTTGCCGGCTCATTTTTTGAGCATTCATGTTCTATCTAGGCCTGTTGTAAATCAATGCATAAATTACTTAAACTTAACATTATATTTGAGTTAAACAAAATATGCGGTCCTTTTTAGTATGAAATTAGAAAACTAATTACGAGGTCTTAAGCAAGGGTGCAGGTAGCGCCCTGGATGAACCCGAGCCTACCCGCATTCCTGCAAGAGGGACGGCAGACATCCACCAGATATGCTGGTAATTAAAACGAGGCTTCATGTAAAAACCTCGGGCTCCCAGACCCTGCCAACTTTTAGGCGCGGGTATTACGTAATGTGCTGAAAATAACTTCACAAAAAATAACACAGGCCAGACCCTAAAATTAAACGTGTTTTTTCATGAGTTGAGCTTTTTGTAAGTATTTATAAAACGTTTCGTAATTTTTTTTATTTTCAGATAAAGAAGGCAAATTGGTATTACATAACATGTTGTTATGTATGCTAATTACATTGTTTCAGCTTAGTGATTCACCAACAATATAAGTGGCCGTAAAGATCATCATCAATACAAATAAGAACATAAGACATTTTAACACACAATGCAACAGTGACAAACTCATATATATTTTTAAATTAAATAAGTAAATATATCTAGGAACATCTCACATACGGCCATCTGATCCCAAACTAAGCAGAGCTTGTACTATGGGTATCAGACAGCTGATATACAATACTTAAATAGATAGATTAATACATAAATAGATAAACAACACACGAATGTTTGCCCTGGGTGGGATTCGAACCCGCGACCCTGTGCTTCTCAGGCGGCAGGCCTCAACTAGGCTACGGGGCCGTAAATGTAAATAAATGAAAGTCAATCTCCACTATTAAAAAAAAATTATAAGCCCATAAATAGGTATTTTACTTTATCTAATCGATACTTGGACGACCAAGAATCGGTATAAAGTGAATGCCTCTATCTCTATCATCAATGTTAATGGAGACGAAACCCATGTCAATCCAACCCCACATTGTTATCATTGGTACGCAATTTCCAATGTAAGTTGACATACGATGCTATTTAGAACATTACTAGAGCAAGATCTGTATAAACTGGGTTTGATATTTTTACCATATTATCGTCGACCTTACAACCCACACGATGATGATGATGACCGTATTATCAGGCTGACAATGGTATGTCCTCAATTCAACACAAAAAAGTGACTTTGAATAAAACTAAGTATTAAATAAATGTAATAGTTTTTTTTTCTATTGCTATGTTAATTGCACGGTAGTTGAATGATTTAGATACGCGTCACTTACCGGTATTTTCAAATTTTTCAGACGCGCGTCGCCTCGCACGCGATTGTCTTTTGTTTCTCTGAGGGTATTTTCTCAGAGGAACAAAAGACGATCGCTTGCGACGCATGCGTCAGAAATCTTTGGGTATTTTAGTCTCCATAGACTAAACCTAACATTACGGTTCTTTTAATTTTGATACTCATTTTAATTTTTGGCAACACTTAGTTTGGTGAAAGCATTGACATATTGAAACATGCTTTCCCAAGAGAATCTTGTCTAATAGAATCATCATACCCCAAACATTGATGCCTCTCTGTTACGGCAGCCATGTTGGTTTCGATAAGCTTGGAGATACAAAAAGGGTTTCCTATTTGAGGAAATCTTTCCAATGAATAACATGTAACTTTTTAATAAATTGTGATCTCGAACATGACGGGTGTTTTTCTTTTGTACAAAAGCTTCTGGGTTCTGGTGCCCTTTAGTGAATAATAAAATGAAGTTGAAAAACATATTTCTGCATTTGCATTAGTACATTTTTTTATTTAGATCTTATTTTAAGTCGGGTGACTTCGGTGGTATAGTACGAATATCAAAGTGTAATACATATTTTTTGTAGTTGCGTACATTAATAACAATTTGACCTTCATTGAGATACATACATAAAAACCCTGAACTGTTAGTGTCAAAATAAAGACAAATATTATTTACTATAACAATAGTAATAAATACCTATGAAATTTTCCAAGCGATAACCAATTTTTCTTACGGGATGAATAAAAAACAAAGCTAGGTAGCTTTGTGTTTGTCTCGAAGAAATTTGTTTATGTAAACAGAAAAATAGAGGCTAAAAAGAACAATTGCCAAAAATTTGTTTTAACATACAATTCTACTGTACGCCGAGTTCACAGCGCGATGGCTTCCCATTCTCCGTTATAAGTTTACAAAATGGCGGTTTTTAAAAGAATGGCTGACCGTTATAACGGAACAATAGTACTTATCAAGCGAAGGAAAATTTTTCGCTGCCATAAATATGGAAATATACTATAAAAATAAAAATAACGATTCAGATCACCGGAGCAGTGAAAAATAATGTAGAAAGTATTTTATTTGCGACTTTTTATGGTGTAAAGTATTAAAGGATTATCTGTTCAAAAATTGTTAGTAATACTTTCCAATTACTTTGCCTTTATATTTCTTAAACAGAATTAATTATAGCAAAAGATTCCGCATACTTTTTCCTCAATTCCTTCCGTTATTTTGTAAAACGAATTATAAAATCAAAGCTGTTTTGTGTCTTGTTATTTCTTAATTTTATCTCGAATTAATCAAATTCCTTGCTCTTCCTAAATAAGATGAATTCAAATTAAACATTTTCCTTTAATTTATTAAATCTTTTGACCACTTCAAACCCAAAAGATAATTAAGCCGATGATTTCACGTCAGTAAATAAGGGACTCTGTTTCATATTATTATAAAGAAAATCGTACTTTGAGCTATTGCACCCTTGTAAAAGTTTTCTCTCGCCACACCTTTTTCGTTTCGGCGTTTTCTCTTGCCATGATCGCATTAAAATTTCAGTTACAGCTGTTTTAAAATATTGTGGAAATCACGTCACATCACATCACACTAATATTATAAAATGTGAAAATATATTTGGATGTTTATTCAGCTTTCACGCCATAACTACTGAACGGATTTGGATAAAATTTGGAATGGAGAAAGTTTGTCACATAGGATACGAGGAAAAGTCTTATTCCCACAGAAAAAGTAAACGGAATAGTGATTGCCCGGTTCAGGTATTGACACAAGTTTTGATTCCAAAATGGCCTTAATCGAGGCTACGATTATGGATGTCATACTCTAATTCTAATTTTGAATTCCAGCTATCCTTTTCGTTTTTATGACCAATAAATGAGAGGTGATGAACGAATGATATTAATTTGAACGAATGATAACCTAAAATAAGGGCATAGCTGTCAGTTTAAAAGATTTTTAAGTCGCAGGTTTTAAGTGCTCTCTAAAATTGTGCAATCGACACGGTTATAAGGTTCAAATTTGATGTTTGACAGCTCTAATAATAGAATGGACATCTCCTGTCCCTTTCCAATCTTTAAAAGGTAAAAAGGACAGACTGACTTAATTTTATTTATTTTATTTTATTATTTATTGTACATAATAAAACGATGACATAGAAAAAAAACGACACAACAGGTACTGCTTATTTCTAAAGAAATGTCTTGCCCTGACTTAAATTAAGGATTAGAGTGTAACAGTATGAATCGGGGCCATTGTTACAATATATGACTTAAAACTAATTTCTATGGTAACTTAATATTTGTTAGAAAGGAACATTAACCAATTATTGCAGTATATTTTGAGAATGAGTGTAATTTTTAATGTGTGCTATCACTGTAATCTGGGCAATCACATGGTTTACCTTACTACACAACGCGAACGTAGCTGTGGGTGGACCACTAGTCTAATAATAAAATCTAACTAGTCCACATTTGTCCACACTGCTAGGTCTATTTATAAACCTCTTCCATTTTGCACCACTAACTCAAACAGCATGTCAATGTCACCTAAAGTGGCGACTATGTCATCTGACCATTGCATCGGGCGGTCGGTATGCCACATCTGCCCGCTTTTGACCAGTCGGATATTGCCTTATCTTCTGTCTTCCCGTCTAGCTAAGAGCTCTACCCACCTTGTCATCCACGTCCTCTACCTTGGTACAACGACGGAGAGGAAATAGGTGCCCCGTAATTAGTGTCAAATATTTTCGGGGCTGAATGTAGTAATCGTATTAGTCACAGTAGTTAGTTAAAAAGTTTTTTTTCTAACAAAAAAATAATTATAAAATATGACAAAAAGAGATCAACCTCTGCATGTACATTCACATTACTCTAGATACACGTAATAATGTTGCAGCGCGTGCGTGCGTGCATGAATGAAATTCTGGTGTGCTATTTGTTGTAAATGTAGTAGTGATCTGCTGGTTGAGGCTGATGTTTTTATAATTAGGTAACCAAGTTGTTTCGCTTAATTACTCGAAAACTAACGTATCAATAGATCTCATTTTTTATAAAGTGAAGATCAGGACGTCTACATTCAGCCCTGAAAATATTTGACACTAATAATGGGGCACCTTATATAAATGTATACAAAAATATTGTATGTCACTGGAATGTCTGAGTCAGTTAAGGCTCATCGTGGCCTTAACTCAACACACATGCGTTTTATGCGTTTTGCAGCTGTGGTAAGGAAATACCGTGATTTTCATCAGTCACATTGCAACCTCTCAAGATAAATACTATAAAAATAAGTAAGAAATGTAAAAATTTAAGTTTTTTATTTTGCACAAAACATAGTATAAGGCTGATATGTTACATAATAAGTGCATTCAAGAATGAATGAATGAATAAATTAAATATACTTTACGAGTATGAAAGAAGTGAATGATTGATTGATTGAAATTTAAAGTATAGAATTTAACTGAAATTGAATTGAATGATTTTGTAACATATTCACCTTCTTTACAATAAGCATTTTAATATTATCTACCTACCAAACCAAATCTCAAAAATTCTTAAAATATTTCAAATGATTAATTTGGGAATTTGTGTTGAATTTAAACAAATTAATTTCGCTCTAAAAATTCCAATTTTGGAATTACAAATAGAACCAGTTCATTGAAACATATTTCGAACGAAACCTTCGTATCACCCGTCAACAATAAATTTTTACCTAGAATTAGAAAAAAAGTGATGAGAGTATTAAAAACGTGATCTCGGAAACCATTTTTAATATGATGTGTACTAGCTAGAGGGTTTTTAATTGCTTTTTTTTGCCCTTGTTTCTCCTTTTTGTATTAGCAATTCAAGGCCCCCGAAGGCTTCATAATGAGAAGCTAACGCTCTACCACTCGATCACGGAGGCTAACCATGTTGTGATTAATGTATTTATTTTTATGCAAGCAATAGAAAACTTCTTTTGTGCCTGTATCTGTCCCGGTTTACCGAAAAAGTGAGGTTTAAATCCTGTTCTAAACCCATTTTTTTTATTTTGTACTTTATTATTTTTAATGTATTCTTCTGGCATGTTAAAAATTACAACATTTTACTAGAACGGTTCGTATTTCTTTGAAAAACCTAGTCCGCCTTAATTCCACTCAAACAGAAAAATGAATGAATCGTTCGCAGAATGAAAACAATTATTTAAATACTGTTCAAGGGATTGAATGAATTCAGTTAATTCAATTGAATTACTGGTCTAAAAATATTGCTGATAAGTTTTGTTACTTTAATGAAATTTGTATGTACTTGTGCTTTTCTATTTAAAAATTTGATTGATCGATTGAAGATGGTTTTGAGTAACTTATGGCAAAAATGTTTAAAATACGTGTTTTTATAATTTGAGTATCTCAAAACGTACGATTGTTGAACACAATCCTCAAGGGCCGTAGCAAAGTGCTACGGCGTAGCAAAGCGTAGCACTTCCTAAGAACCGAAAGTAAGAATGTTTTTACTTACTTGCACGGCAGGGTTGGCTCTGAAGTAGGCGAAGAGTGCTCCGGTGATGGCGAGGAGAGCCACGGCGTTCAGGGCCAGCTGCAGCAGCCGGAACCGATGCACGGAGCCACCAGTGCTGCCTCCGCGCATGTCTCGTAACATCTGCGCAATAAGGTCGATTCAAATGAATGGCTGCCGTGAGCTGTGTTATTTTTGACTTAAGAAGAGCCATACCTGTGTTTCCGTAGGTATCGTATATTAACTCAAAATTGTTATGTGTGATCGTTGTTTTTTACAAATTGAGTAAACTGTTACAATAACAGTGTTTATTCGAAGGTAAATTCCCTTAGAGTAAAGACATCTTCACTGCGCTCCGTAAAGATGTGCAATTTATCACCGTAGCCACTTTAGTCTTTCCCATTTTAAGAATTGGCTGCTGTCCAAATACGAAGGGCTTACACATCACCCTTTTTGTAGCGCAGCGAAGGAGGTTTCGAATCTGACTAAATTCCCATGCGAATCTTTGGAGGCGTGCCTCAAAGTCTTTGAGAAATTTTTAGCAATGTTTAGACCGTGGATTGTAAAGCTAAATGCATCTTTTAAAATCATCATCTAAAATTCTAAAAATACAATTGGACCCACAAAGTCACCTAGGTAACTTTGTGAAAATAGCGAAAATGCGGTATAACAGTTTCCTAGTTTAAGCGCTAGGCTGGCATCGCGTTCATATTTTAATACAATAAATTTTTTTAGCTCGTAAGTGACCTAAATTTTACCGTCGAGATAAAAAAAATCCCACCACAAAATCTAAAGCAAGCAAGCTAGCTAGTCTGAACTAATTATGACAAACATTTTCGTAGTCAATAAAAACATCTAGAATGTTTTTAAAATGTTTCTTAACTTTACAAAGCATTTCACTTTGTCGTTCCAGCTCTCGTAAACGAATAAATTAAGCAAGGAACGGAGAACAAGGGTCTGTTTTAGAGTGCCCTCTGTCCATTACAAGTATTTAGTTTGTCTTTTACAACTTTTTGATGGGCGCTGTTACTTTAAAAGGTTTAAAGCATGTCTTTAAAAGCAGATATAACTGACAAGAAATTAAACTTTAGTTAAGTTTAATAGGCTCCGTGGCCGAGTGGTAAAGTGTTCGGTTCTCATCACAGAAGTTACGGGTTTGAATCCCGAAAAAAAAACACTACATGAACGATGAGTTAGGCCTTTGGCGGAAATTTAATAATAATTACAAGGCAACAAAACTGTTGTTAATATTTTTTTTTCTAAAGCACTACACTCATGGAATTAATCCACTCTGTAAACTGCAATAGCCTGTTTGTTTGTACCAAGCGGGACGTGAAACTCAATGTTACAAGTGTGGCACGCGGCAATTTGAGCCCTTCCAATTACCTATATATTGCTCTAAATCCGTAGCAGTTCCATCCATGTTCCAAACTCGGCAGAAATTTTTACGCTTACAAAGTTTTGTTAAAATTTTCGATCTCTTGTGATCTCCGGTCGAGGCGATAGACAGAAGGCTCTGTCTTGGGACTACAGTTGATTAGAAACCTCGGAACTGCTCTTGACTAAGACCTGGAATATTCTACCCAGGACTGAATACCGGCCACCCGGAATGTGCTTGTGCGAAAGACTAACTTTGCTGCATAGTTGCAGAACACAGCTTTAGACTAAGTTTGTATTGTAGCTAGATAATTGGCGGGAAAAAATGTGCCATTCTAAGCTATCCAGGTAAATTTAATAATACTTGGGAAGTGATAAAATATAATATGATTCGCGTAGCAGTATACTCGTCACATTTAAGAGATTGTTTTGTTTTACTTTGGGATGTATGAATCGCGTCACATTTTGTTACGTATGAGTACATACCCATAGTCCTAAACCTCGTTAGATACTGCTGACGACTTATTATTGCATACTGGCAGTCAATATGTTAGAAGCTTTGGGATTATTTGAATGTTTGAATAATTAAGAAACAAAACTGTTTCGAATGCTGGAGCGCTCATTCATATTTGGACTGTCTTGCAGAACAATCTATACTTGCTAATATAAAATATAAATAAAACAGTCAAACTTGCATCAATTCAAAGTATATTATTTCCTCCCACCTCATTAGTCATTTAATGGTTGTGAATTCGTATTTTACGATTTTTAAGCTGCTTTTAACGATGAGATACAAAATATTGTTTAACAAAATGCTGTTATATGTCCAGAAAGTTATGTTATAAACCAACGTGTTAACCCAAAATCTTATGGGTCACCATTTCAAATTTCAAATTTTCACGTATTTAGTATGTAGTAATTGCTCTTTTTAGCACTAAATTAATTTCAACAATTAACGAGTCTTCATTAGAGTTTTTACTAAATTCCAAATATTTAACGTTAGAAGCGAACTAATTAATTTGACGTCAGATAATGCAACATTGTATCTGTAACAATACTCATAACGCGGCTTCTCAACACATTAGTCTTACCCTAATATTGACACATAGAGTTCGTGCTTTTGGGCAATCATAAAGCGTCATCGGCGCGACGAGTCTCTACTTCTGCATAATCATCATTACATCATCATCATCATCTCAGCCAAAAGACGTCCTCTGTTAGACAAAGGCCTCCCTAAGGATCTCCACAACGACCGGTCCTGCGCTGCCCGCATCCAGCGGCTTCCTGCGACCTTCACCAGATTGTCTACTCCTACAAAACGGCATAATAATGTTCTATTCTTTCAAAGAACAGACAGATCTATATACAAATGTACAGCCTGAATGTTGTGAATTTCATTTGTCGCCAAAACAATTTCATTTTGATACTTGCAACCTATAATCGGATCATGCGCAGACAGAAAGTAGGTACTTCACGGTAAAGCTGATTTTACAGAAATAGGTAAAGTAACAAAAGATTATCATGAGTCTGTGTTTATTCCAAAGAGCTGGGTTTGGTACTTAAGCTTTCCGACGAAGACTAATGCCACTTTAATACAAAATATTTTATTAAAACCTACTGCGATAAAATTATAATGAAGTAGGTATTTTTTAAAGTGACGTCTGTAAGCAATAGAAAATATGAAATATGTAAGGAAAACCGTTTGTATTTTTATGCAAATCTTAATACTCATAGACAGCGAAGATGATACAGACAGGACTGTGAAATTTTGTATCTAAGTTCTGTAATAAAAAAAAAACACTTTCGCAGAAGGAAATTCCAGTGGAATACTCGTATTATTCAGGATCATGTGTGTACTATCTTGTGGAGACCTGTCACTTACAGCTATATTGTATGTAACGAACTGAAAAATTCTTATTTCTTCGATTACAACAACAACAATGAGTGTATGTGTGGGCGCCTAACCTAGTAGTCCAGTGCTCTACCGGTAGTCTACGAACTGGGTAAGACCCTTGCGGAATTATATAAAGTCACTGAAATAGCGCTTGTGTACAGTCGAGTTGCTTCAGAAGTGGTTTATTATTTCTTCTTGCTTATCGTGTTTATTTAGTAGCCCAGTCAGGTTGACGACGCGACCCAAATTTATTTACCCGCTGAGACGTTGTTTTTCTTCGGCAGTCTGACACAAGTGATAAATCCTGATTAGGTGCTCCGCCGTTTTTACGCTTCTTTAGATGAAATTGGGGCCTTACTGTCTGCCGGTTTCAGTTCGAAACTCCGAATTTTTTTTTGACGATTTTATTGTGTGTTGTGTCTTTTGTGTAAACGAGTTCAAAAAATACTACATCATAAATTGTTTGGATGTAATTTTTTTGTTTTTTATTAGTTGATGGGATGACCACAATCAGGTCTGCGAGGGACGAGATGCGGTCGATGATGGAACGAGTTCGCCCAGAAGGTGCCTGTTCACTTTAACTTTGAAAATGCTTGGGTTATAAGCACTCGGAAAAACACAAGCAGGCAAAGAATTCCACTCCTTGGCCGTGCGCATAATAAAAGATGATTGAAAGCGCTTCGTGCGGTATGATGTTATACGCCAACATTCGTCTTATTCATATTTACATGTTAATTAAAGACTTAAAAAGGGGTGTTTACAAAAAAAAATAGTTTTGTTTGGGCGTTTAACAAAAAAAATGTATCAACAAAATTTTGTTTTGTCTTTTTATCTTGTTTTCTCTCTTTTACTTTTTAGCTGTTTAAAATTGATTTAGGTACGAGTAGGTACTTCAGTGAAGCAGATACGTACAAAATGGAACCGAGAATTGAAAATGGAAACCGTTGGAAATTATTATAAGCTCTTCCAGTTGATTGCGACGACAAAAGCTCACGATGTTCCAAGGCATAGAAGTGAAAAATGTACTGTCTGGCTGTGTATTATATTTTCTTAGAATACATATTATTATGTACTATGTTAAACAAACACGCCAGTTTCCTGGAACGGTAGGCAAAAACATCTTTTTTCCACTTGCTACTTTTATATTTTCCTGTGGTTGATATTAAAGCAGAATTAATAATGGTGGTCTTTAGGAAACTTATAATACAAAAAATATTTTTAACAACTTTACTGCAAAGAAGTTTTGAAGGAAAGCCTAGTTATACAAAATTATTGTGATATCAGAATCGAATGTTCACTTATACAAACTCATTGTAATAAAATAAATATCACCAGCTAAGTAAATAACCATGTTCCTGTTCAGGAAAAAGAAACTTATTCCTACCCACGGGATAATGAGAAAACCACGCGGGCAAATACATGGGCAAAACATTGGTCTGTCTATCTATCTATCTATCTTTGCGTGCGCGCTGGTTCCGTCGAGGCAAATGGCGGCAAATGAAGCGCGCCAACGCGCACTCGACTGTGAAATAAAGTATTTTTTCCAACCACACGGTATAAGTCACAGAATTACGCGGGTGAGATAAAAACGTATCGCATCCTAGCCAGAGGTCTAGCGAGATCCTAACAATTTGTATTGTGAAAGAGAAAATCTAAAAACAAACAAGCAACGCGTTTTAAACGATACATACTACACTTATTAATTTTAGTAGTCCTTCACTACGGCATAATAACTAATAATAATATTTTCTGGACATTTCACATGGAACGATCTAGTATTTTTTATTATTTGATGTAGAAGTACTTACGATGAAGAAAAATAACATTTTGCACATATCTCCAAAAAAACAATCATTTGTGAGGATTTACCTGACCTGATAAAAGATGGGGTTGAGCCAACGAAAGTTAGGCACTCACTCACCCTAGGTAAGCCAGCTTCTACCCCTTAGGGATAAGAACATGATTTTATGTATTTATGTTAAGCATATCGACAAAAACATGATTATTTTATTGATACTAAAAGAAAGTAATAAAAAACAGCATTATTTATTTTGTTCCGTCCAGTTTCATGTAGCAGCATAAATAACAAATCGCTCCCAATTTATTTACTTTTAAAATTTATACCTATCTCATTCAATATAACGTTTAATTTATTTATGTTACAATCCTGATGGACATAATATTTTTAAATCTTTCTTTTTAAATCCTTCTGGCTTAAGTCGCCGGTGATGGAAGTTAAGCCACTGAGTACTTCGCAAGGCTTAATTCTGTAAACGTGTTTGTTTTTGTTTACCTCGAAACCTACGAGAATTTAAGCTTTTCGAAATGTTTTGTTTATACAAATATATAATCTATTTCTGCGAATTTTACCTTACATACTTTATTTAAAACACTTTTTACTTACTTACAATAGATACTTAAGTATCTAGTTTCGAATTTTAAAAGCACTTGGCCCGTAATCTAGTTGTCAGTACTAAATCCTACTGATATCACATCATCATATTTCCAATATCAAGTACTCGTAATACGTCTCCTGTACTTTAAAAGGCACACTATGTCTTGGGCCGGTCTGATTACGCAACAGATAGCGACAGCAAAGCAAATAATCTGAGAACTCGTCTAGACTTTCAATAATATAGGTACATCCTCAGAATAAAAACTCCTTCGCTGCTTCTTACATTGATTATTTCTTTAACTTGATAATGGGACAAAAAAAATATTGAAGACGACTGCTGCATGGCATTTGCCTTTGCCTGCTCAAAAAGGGGCGAATCGAAAAATACATATACCTATATATAATACTAGCTGTTGCCCGCAACTTTTGCCCGCGACGACCGAACTAAGGCAACTAACATACCCTGCCCACGCGAATAAAAAAATAGACGTTTAGTTGGCTACAGATCCAATACTTGATTTCCACGAAGTGAAACACAGCACAGGACGCCATCGAGCGCAAAGTAAAATATTGTTCCAACAGCTCCTTGATACAAATTACAGGATCTAGTGAACACAAAATAATGATCAAAACTACGTTGGTGTAGTACTAAAAACAGACGAAAGTCTCTCCAGTATTTATTAGCGGCCTAGATAGTGAAGTTCTGAAACACTTTTATATTGTATTCCCAGTAGGATCCAACTGATTGGTTGTATGATCAAAGTTTCTACTGGGTCGAAGTTTGCCAATGGTTGTTTTCTGCGAGTTCACGTCAGATGTGTTATGTGCTTCTAGAGGATTCTAGTACTGGTCTTGGGTCCTAGTTTGTTGAAGCTATGGCTCTTTTTCTTTGAGAGTCGATGGTTTGCATTTAGCCCATTGGGCAGACACCCGACGAGCATTGTCAGTGTCCTCCTAAATGTCCTGTATCATGCAGCTTAAAGCTACGCTGTGGTTAAACATTGTTTTACACATTGTTTTACATTCTTAAACAAGGCTACCTGGAAGAGATTGCTACCTAAGCAATAAGGCCACCTGTTGACTCTTATGTTTTATGTTTCTGTTATGTTTTCCTGTTTTGTTTTCGTTTGGTGTCAATAAAGTATATTTGTATTGTATAATTGCATTGTATTGTTTTTGCATTTCACTGCACAAAGCCCAAGTTTGCACCACAGGTCGCCGTCAACCAACACGCAAGTGGTGCGGCTATAAACATTGCAGTTATATTTTAATTGCAACCACCGCCTGCGCGTGACACTTAATCTGCTGCACTTTGTGCTTTAAACTGCGGCTTCAGAGAGCACTATGTTTTAATAAAAAACTTTTGTGGTAAGGAAATCTTGTTTAACCGAGACTGGAAAACGGTATAGTAAGAGATTTATTTTCCAGTTTAATCAATAATATTGATGCCTTAATTGTAGATTTCAATAAACATTTCACTTGATGTCACTGATTGCGATGTTTGTATTGGTTAAGAACGCATTTAAAAATCTTGTTTAGGAATTTGATTTGACTCACAAGTTTATGGTATTAAAGATCACACAACGAGCTATAACCTCTAACCTTCAATTTTACAGTATAGTTCTTTCTTTTACTCACTTCGTAAATGCCTTACACAGGGGCGAGATGAACATTCCCCACTACTTAAACAAAGCGCTTATAAAACCGTTACAGGGACTAGAAAATATAACTTACCCGATGGTGCAAGGACATATTGCTTCCATTCTGGAACCTCACGATGGTCTGCAAGGAAGCTGGCGTCGACATGCTCTTGGTGATTTGCTGATTGCCAGCCTCTTTTTCCTGCTGCTCTTTGAGGAGCAATCCTCGAGCAATCTTCGCGTTCAAACTCTTGTTCACGTGCTGGTGTGGGAGCAGAGGAGCTTCCATCGTCTTCGTCGTATAAGAAGGTGACGACGTCTGACTGAATGAATCCGATGACACATTAGAGTCTTGTCTAACGCTTATATTCGATCCCGAACTTGGAGATCGCTTTATATTCGTCTGTGTCGTCTGTCCGTTCGCCTGTTGCGGCGGCGTATAAGGAGTATCAGGCATTTTTTGTGGTGGTCTTCTCGGGACTGAAGGCTGAGGGTTTTTGTTGCAGTCTAAGCGAGGGAGGTTGTTGGCAGCTGTGATGCGGCGGTTTCCGTTGGCATCGGAGTTGGCGGTGACGGGTCTTGGTGGTGTTGGGGGTGGCGCTCGTCTGGGAGGAAGGGGGGAGCTTCGCCTGGGGGGTGCGGGGGGAGCGGCTATGTTTGTGGCTATCGGGATGGGGTTTGGCGGGGCCCGGGAAGGTGGCGCAGCTGTACGTTGAGGAACTGGCGGCGGTGAAGGCGCCTGTATCTGCGGCTGTGGCGCCGTTATCGTCAGCGGTGGAGGCTGCAGCTGCAACAATTTGAAATCCATTAGTGTAATAATAGATCTAATTATTGGAAAAGCTACTTTATTTAAAGTGTAACAACTTCTTGTATAAGGCGTCTTTTAGTACACATTTAAAACACATTTTGAATTATTATAACGCTTGTGATGGCTTAGCAACAAAAGAGTATCTTGATGAACATATCTCAGATCTCAGTCTGATTAACCTTATTTTCCGATAGCCAATGACGCAGAGGGTCATCCTAGAATGGAAGCCGTAGATCTGTTTGCGTTGTGTGTGGCGCCCTCTGACTAAATAGTGACTGAGAAAAGTCAAGATCGTGCTCAGATGCACGCAATGAAGAAGCCTACCTCTTGTTGATGATAATTATAATAAAGGAGACACTTAGCAACAGCAGACTTACCTTAATATGGTGGTGTGAGGGAGGTGGCGCGAGACGCGATGGCGGGCAGTATGGCAACGCGTCTGATGGGCAGTAGAGTCGCGGCGCCGGCGCACATGCAGCGGTGGAGTGTCGCCGCGGTGAGCCACTCGTACGCAGCAGCTCGAGGAGACGCTCGCCCGGCGCCGCTAGGCTGCCAGCGCGGCCGCATCTGGGTACAAGGAAATAGGTGGTTTATTGCGAATCTTTTACTTTCGTAATATACCTATACAATGTTGTACTAAAAGCGACATTTTTTTTAAGTTAAAATTTAAAAAAATAACGTCGCTTTTAGGACTAAAGTAAAAGATACTGGGACAAGGGTCAAGGGTCCCAGTACCTATAAAAATCACCCTCATGTATGTTCCGCAATAACTTGTAGTTTTCAATTTATGATTACTTTCCCGAGTTTTTGAAAGATTTCATGGTCTGCATTAAACTTGATAAATTCTATGCGAAACATACATGAGGTTGAAACGGATATGTAATGTTAAGTTAACTAAAAATTATTATTTTTTACGTGGCTATTTGGGACACCTTTTACCTTTTATCATTTCGTATGGCGTCTGTTAAGAGCAAGGTCAAGGAAGAGCAGTAAAAAAGGTCCCATAAACCAAAGCATAGTTCAAATCAAATCAATTATTTTATTCGAATTAAGACTACAAAATAATTTTTCGACGTCAAAGAATTTTACAAAATCACAGTGATATCAAACGCTTGTATACAAATTTTGTTCTTGATGTGTGCTTAAGTCAGTGTGCGAGAATTTCAGCAAATGCATCTATCAAAATGACCAGTCAAGCATGTTAAGTGTCAATATTGGTGTAGTTTCTCTAAAAACCAGAGAAGCAACGTAAAAATCAATCAATACGTATAAGAAAAAACTATTGGCAACTAATGTAATGATTTGAAACTAAGCACTATTTGTATAATAATTTTTTTTTTTTTTTGTATTTTTTTTTTGTTTTCTGTATTTTTAATTTTTTTTTTTTTTTCATTTGTTTGTGTGAGTATGACACATGGGTATATGTAGGGTTTTATGTTGACAATCTAACGCTTCTCTGAAGTTTGGTAAATGGCTTCAGATTTACGTAGATAAAACTGACAAAGCAATACAAAATGCTCTGTTTATTTCGATTATTCGGTGAAACGAGACAATCGTACATTGACGCTGAATGTCATGAAAAGCCGCACAACGCCGGATCCAACGCGGTAATGTAATCACCATTGCATGCCCGCCCGGTAATGAATGGGAAACAACAGTCTCTCTCGCCGGACGTCACTTGATTACAGTTGACAGCCATGAGGTGGGCGATATTGTGTATGAGGGCGATTTTAAAATTAGAAGAAAAACAGAGAATTGAAACTTGACTGCGGCACAAGTGGCTAAGGTAAAATGTCTGATAGATCTTTTATTCCCGTATGCCACCCCACTACCACCCCCTAGCTTGCCACCCCTTGTTATACTCATAAAATTACGCGCTCATTTCCGATCAATCGATTGTTTTTCTTTATATACCTGCTACAGTACCATCGATAACCATTTTTTTATTATAAAATGGGTTCGCGTTAGGCCACAGTTTCTACTGAGAAATACATAGATGAGAAATTAAGAATAGTTGGCACAAGTGTACGCCAGCCGATGAATCACGGTCCAGCTATGATTTCTGATCTTCCAATGGTCGCGGTTGACGACTGTCGGTCGATAGTGTCAAGTTTGGGAAACTAAACGCGCTTAAATAATATCAACGGAATAATTTGGAAAAGACAGGACAGGGTAGAGGTAAACAACAGACGAAAATGACCGACATGCAATGACAGCCGAAACGTGATAGCGCTGTCCTCGTCTGTCATTAGTCATTTTCCGTCTGGTCAACTGCCGACTTACGATGGAACTCTACCTTTACTCTCACTACAAAGGCAAGGCTCTGTCTAATCAATTTAACTTAAAATAACACAGCTGTGCGTGTACTTTTTAAGCATACAAGTCGATCTTCGCTTACGTAGGGGCCGAGCGAAAGGCATTTAAGCAAACAATAGAGACACCGGTCTGTGGGCCACCTCGTCTCTGCGATCCTGACCAGGCGACAGATGCCTTGTCGTGGATTTCTAGGGTAATTATGATAATCTGTGAGGTATTAGCAACCTAAACTGGATTTAGAAGTCAGTGTCGATTTGAACTTAAATAAACAAGTTGATAATAATAACAACTCATGCAAAATAAAAATGTAGATGGTTCACTTCCAGCAAATGCTGTTATTCCGTAAAAACGTCATACAGATGTTATAAATATAAACGTATGTTTAGATGTTTGGATGTTTGTTCCATTTTCACGCCTAAAATACCGAACGGATTTGGATGAAATTTGGAATGACGATAGTTTGTACTCGGATTTACACATAGGATACTTTTTACGGGAAAAGGTCTTATTCCACAGGAAAATCTTACACAACGTGAGCGAATGAAAAATGCAAACTTAATTAATCTCAACCGTTTCATTTAAAATTATATTTTTCAAGAAACTCATTTGACTGGACACCAAAAAAATAACAACTAAACCTACAGCTTCAAAACAGCTTTATAACAATTTGCTCGAACCAGCGTATTCTTTGGTTATAAATTAATAAATCTTGTGCAAACTACAGCAAACTCTGTTTCAACTGTGCCCGTCGATCGTTAGTAACGGCTTCGAAGCAAAAACGGGTTTAACGGGTTTAGTTACGCTAGTTGCGGCACCGCAGGCGTTGGCTTGATTCTGGCGGAGCTTTGATTTAAAGTTCCTATAAGTAATTAAATAAATAACTAGACACAATTCACACATTTCTTTTAAGAGTGACACTAAATAGTTCAAAGTTAAATCGAAATGTTTGTGCCACAACTGAAAAGACGCGTCGCGTCACGTCGTTTGCTGCCGTTTTAGGCGAAAAAGTATTTTCCGTACCTATTACTCATACCTACCCATTTTGACACTAATACTCAGTCTTACTATTAATTATGTGTAAGTAAAAATTAATTAACCTTTTTACTTGGATTTGATTTGATTCCATCCTCAAACAGTGCAATCAACACGTTTAATCTTACACGATATTATATTATAAGATTAAACTTATACTGAATTGTCTTTTTCTTTCTAATTACCTCTGGAAGTCCTACTACTGGGCTGGGCAAAGGCCTATCCTATCTCCTTCCACTGGTCACGATCTAGTGCCAATTCTTGCAATTATTCTTCAAAGGTATCTAGCCATTTCTTTTTAGGGTTTCCTCTTCCACGTCGGCTATTGAGAGGGATTTACTCAACGGTGACATAAAATATAAGACGTACGTCATTTATGGATTCAAATTGTGACAATAAAGTCATCTTGATTTAATTGATTATTTGTAGAATAAAACTTATTTAGTATTTTTTCGTGTCTGCTTGAATCGGGAACTTTGCGGAGCTTGTAATCTGCGCTAAAGATTGCAAGTATAATAAACGATTTCCTGGCATCTTCCAAGTAATAAGATTTTGAAGCAAAATTACTGTCTACCATGTTGTAACAACAACTACTGACGACCCTAGTGAACTTATCTCGCAATTTCTGAGTTGCTTGAGTATTTTACTAAGAGTAACTAGAATTTTACATTTATCTTTTCAATCGTTCTTTCATCTGCCTGCGACTTTAATCACCTTTGGGAATTACATGTTTTATCGAATAGATTTACTTATTTCTATTTTGAAATGGAAATTAAATCTTGATTCAATATTATGATGCATGACTACATTTGTGTATATTTTCAGGATTCCGTAGTAAAAGAGGAACCCTTATAGTTTCACCATGTCCGTCTGTCTGTCTATCCGTCCGCGGCTTAGCTCAAAGACTCTTCTTAATACTAGAAGGCTGTAATTTGGCATGGATATATATATTCTTCTTCTTTCGAGTCGATGGCTCGTCAAAGATTTTATATTTTATTTGTCCAGTATGCCGCCACCCTGATTACTCCATCTGAGGCCTCCATGAGCTCCTCCAGGGAGCACGAGTCAAGACAAGCAGGACACGATAAAAGGTGGGCCATTGTCTGCGGAGTCGCGCCACACTCGCACCGAAGGTCCGCCCCGTCTAAAAAACCCCACCTGAGACGGTTTTCTTTACTCCGACCGACCTGGGTACGGATCTGTTTAAAGACTTCCAAAGAGTTCTTGGAAGTTCACACCCAGTGGGGAGATTTTCCGAGAGCGGGACGAATGGATGAGACAGCGAAGTTTGCGCCCGCCAGAGGTCACATCTGGCTTGAGAGGCCTCGCCATGAATCGGAGCTGTACATTTGTAAAAGCTTTTGCGGCTTTTCAGCCTTTGTGGCACAGGAGAATAATTGTGCATAGGGTGCCGTTGGTCCGATTCAAGTTTGGCTCTCTCTATGGCACACGCTACGCTCCTGCGGATATCTGGAGGCGCAATACCGGCCAGCGGATGCAGCATTTGTGCCGGGGTCGGCTTGAGGCAGCCAGTTATAATCCGGCACGTTTCGTTCAAGGCTACATCCACCAGCTTGGCGTGTGCGGAGCGGGTATATAATAATCATGCCGACAAAGTTAAAGAATAAAATCTCTTCTTCTTCGTCCTAGCGTTGGCCGGCCTAGTGCTGGGGTCCGCTTTCCTACTTAATCTTCTCCACTTTGCCCGGTCTTCGGCATCCTTATGTGCGAGATTGTTTTCTTCCATATCCGCTAAAGCGTTAATGATTAAAATCTAAAAAAAAATTTTTTGGGTTCCTCTGGTACACGTGAAGTGGGGGTTATTTTTTTTATTCACGTTAACCTTATAGTGCGAGGTACTGTTGGATAGGCTTTTTAAAAATAATGAGGGTTTTCTGTAACCATTTTTCGATGCTAGTGTACGTTTCAGAAATATTTCGTTTTAAATTGCTTATTTTTTTAGAGTTAAGTTTAAGTTTAATATAGCATTAGCAGGAGACATAGGTATATTTTTTGCATTGACCTATACCTATATATTTAGATAGAATAGCAGACGCATCAAATTATAAATGCCAAACTATTAATGAGTTCTTTATGCTTTGAGCGTTAAATAAATAGAAAAAATACATAAATAAATACAACTTTTCTATGCAACCTATTCTAAAGGCCCATTACGAGACAACTCCATCAATGAGACGTTTAAAAACGAGTTTGTTTCACACGGCCTTGATCTTAGCATTACATTAATAATGTCAGATTCCACTTCAGCGTCAAATTAATTCAGAGTTTTGTGAAATTAATGAGTTCCACTCGAGCCTCCAAGGGTTAGCGTGTGACGTCACGGCGATCCATCTTCAGACGCAAGTGACGGCTGTTGTACGATATGTCAAAACATAAATTAATTATGATTTGTATTATCTAAGTTAAGATAAATTAATGTCTCTTATACAAGAAGTGCAGTTAAAAAAAAAAAAATGTACCTACGCTCTAAGCTAAGAGCGTCGGTGATGGGTTCGATCCCCACCACGTACCAATGTGTTTTTTGAATTTCGAATTCTTAAGTACGTTTATTCGATGCTCCTACAGTGAAGGAAAACATCGTGATGAAACCTGCACGCTCCTGTGAAGAAATTCAAAGGTTGTGTGTGAAGTTGATCAACCCGCACTGAGCTAGCGTGGTCGACTAAGGTTTATGTAGCCAATATGAGCTGTTTTTGATGATGTAGCTATGCTCATTTTATTTTTTAACTTTCCCGTGGTAATAAAGTGTTTCCAGTGGTAAAATTTGTAATGCGGTTTTGACTAAAAATTACGTCGGTCGAGCTGCATCTTTATAGGGCATATTCTTTAGTTTTTAAATATTCATGATTTTGTTTTAATTGTATCTAAAAAAGAATATACCTACCTTATATAAATTATTATTTAACATTTTTTTATGAATATGGAATAATAAAATCTGCTCTGAATTCATTAACCTATAACGTTTCGCATGATAAATGCAATATAAGAAACACATGAACAAAAGTTCTACAACATACGATAAACGAACAGTTTTACAACGTCTCTGTGTAGCAAATTGTCTACGAGATTGTAGGTCACGCTCTACGAGACTGCTACGCGCTACGATCTTCGTCATTGCTATGGGGTTTCGTTTTTAATCTTCTATGAGAGAAAAGGCATGGCGCGTCAGTTTATGGCGTCCTAGTTTCCAAATGTCTATGGCATCCTAGGTTTTTTATTTCGTCAGAGGTAATATTTATGTTCTAGACTGACATGTATAGGTAGTTTGAACGAGTCAATAACATTCTGTTCTTCTTATCATATCTATTCTCTGGCGTTTATATTTGAGACGTCCGGTGCAGGGTGCACAGCCACCAATATTGATTTTAAGTGATATTGTTCAGGTACACGGCATGGAAAGACAATGGGGCTAATTCGGGATTTATAATGTAATCCTAATTTCAGAGCTGTCAAACATCGAATTAATTTACGCGTCGATTACACAACTTTTAACAGGACTAAAAATGTCCCAATTTGGAAGATAAACCTTAATTTTAGGTTATCTTATAATTTATTTCAAACAATATAATTTGTTTATTTTATTTTATCATCAGACATAAAAAATAAAGGGATAGCTGGATTAGAATTGTACCCTGAATCGGGGCATTATCCCTAACAGACTAATACACTGCACACACTGCACTGCTCTATTTAGCACCGATTACAGTGCGCCATTATTATCTGGAGAGAAACCGCACCAATATCCAAGCCCAGCCTTACTCGTACCTACAATATTGTTCTTGTTATTTATGAATTTCTTGGATTTTATGAAGCTTCAGTACTCGGAGGCTTAGCGCGCGCGTCGTGTGTCTAATCCGACAGATTAAGATCCTCTTGACGACGTGTCGCGCTTACACACACCATTGTATATCCTTGCTTCTTAGAATTCACTTTAAGTTTTATTTAAAAAGACTTTTATATAAATGAAGAGAAAATGAAAAGCAATCAATAGAAAACTTTTTATGATATTTTTGTTGTTATCAGCAGTTTTTTTTAAGACTGTACTTGTATTTGTTTTATTATGTTTTTTGTGTGCTTGAGTGCTTGAGTCTACCATGAATTAAAGCGTTTAGATATCACTTTTATCCTGAAACAGTACTTTTAAGACGTTAAAAATTTCACACACACACACTCACACACAAGACAAGAAGAAGAAAAAAGGGATGGGAAAGGAAGAGAGATGGTTAAAAACTTTAATAAATTAAGTAGTTAGGGTGCACTAAGCGTTGAGGGTTTTTGAGGTTGGTTGTCGACCTTACAACCCACATGATGAGGAAGAAGAAGACTAACTACTGCTACTGCTGTGTTTTACTTACTTATTTACTTACTTACTTACTTACTAAGCCTGGAACAGAACTTCATTAACGCGTAGTTCAGCACATTAATTCATTACGAGGATAAGCTTGTAAGTAATTAAGGAACACTTAATTCAATCAGTCGAGTGGGTGGTACGTTTTTTTATTTAACGGCTCTTTTCATGATTAATTACGACTTTAATTCTTGGACTATTTAATTAATATCTAAAAAAGCGAAGTTACATTTACATTATTAATACAATATTATTTTCAGGTCTCTTTTTGGTTTTAAAGTGTTATAGAATAAAATGATTGTGTTTAAAAACAAAATAAATAAAAAATAATAAAAAAAGATTTCCAAATAAGACACATTTTTCTATTACAGTAGTTTCTTGTGTACATTTGTCATTTTTCATACGCTAAGTATATAATATTTGTATTGTATTGTATTGAATTAATCCTAATCAAACAAATAACTCTTAATTTAGCATTTAAGGCAACCTTGGTAGTAGACGCCAAAGTAAAAAAATAAAATTAAAAGGGCGAATAAAATAGTCAACCGGTTTCTTCAACGCAATATTAGGATGTTGGATTTAATAAATAGATGAACAGAAAAAAAATGTTATATGCCCTCTTTAAGGTGCTTTTCCACCAGAGATGTGCTTGCTATGCAGCTATGCTGCGAGGATTAGTTGAATCTGTTTCCAACAGTGCTGTGCTATGTGGCCCAATGAACATGACTGGTGGATATCAAACGCATCTATAGCAACGTAGCATAGCACATCTCTGGTGAAAAAGCAGCCTTAATCTTACGTAACAACGACGACGCTGTGTGTAGGTGTTGGTTGACACAAACAAACCCCAACCAAGTCTATTTAGAGAACAAAGGTCTGGACCACAGTGAACAGCCGTCTGCCTTTGTATTTATACTCAAAGCGTACCATACAGCTGATTATGTACCGATGACGTGCCGTTTCAGGTTGCTAGGTAGATGCCAAAATCTTACAATCCTGTTACGCCATGGCTCTATTTGCTCTTCTTTTTCATAAAGGTCTTCTGTATCAGGCAACTTCCGCAACATCTTCCCAAAACATACTTGTAAACAAACATCATTACCAGCTCATATACGTCCCCACCTCGGGGCTCGAGCATATCCTGAATTAGGGCGATTAGGTCTTAGTCGACCACGCTGGCCCAGTGCGGGTTGGTTGACTTCACAGACAACTTTTGAATTTTTTCGCAGGAGTGTGCGGGTTTTCATCATGATGTTTTCCTTCACCGTAAGAGCGTCGAATAAACGTACATATGAATTCGAGATTCGAAAACACATTGGTACGTGGTGGGTATCGAACCCGCGTCTACCGGACGGGAGGCAGCGGCCCTGGTCACTAGACTACCGACTACATAATAATGATAATAATATAAACAAACATATTCATTTAATTAAGGGGGTACCCTATGTGAACACTAGCGCCACTTAGATAAAACATCATAACTTAGTGAAAACACAAAATATCAAAAATATGAACGATCAAATTGTTTCATATTAGTCTTGTTGTATTTTTAGAATTGATAAATTCAGTTATCTATTGTTAATTGTAGTAACAGATAGCGAAAGTGCTAATAACGGCCGTTTTTATCACTTTCGATATCTTTTACTACACCGTATAAGATTTTATGAAATTCGGTATTTCTAAAAATACTAAAAAACTTTTACACTTTAAAATTACCTTCCACTTTTTTAATATATTTAGTTTTTTCGGAGTTATTATTTTTTTTCGGAGTGGCGCTAGTGCGCAGTCAGGTAGCCCCTTAAAAGGACTATCAAAGTATGATTATTATCGTGTTTTGTAACGATATTCATAGAAATTTGATGTTTTATTCATAAAACCTTGACAAAACACTTGAAATGTTTCCTTGGGCTGATTTTGATACAGTAACAGCACCTTAAAAAAGTATCTTCAAATGTTAAGTAATCACAAAAAAAAGAAAGCTACCAATTAACATTGAGCCCCATTCAAAGCCGGATCTAATTGGGTTGGATGGAATTTTCCTCAATTTTTTCAAACAACCTGCGCTAACCTTTATGATGACACAACTTATTCTCCAACATTTATAACGTCCAAATCTACTTAAATCAATCATTTCATGTATGAAGAAAATAGGCGAAGATTGCAGGACACACCAAAACCGTGTTTAAAAGAGAGCGTGAAATATTGTTTTCAATTTTAATAAACTAAAATGCTTAACTTATTTAAAAAAAAATTGTCGGTCGTAGTCTTTCACCTGTAAATAATACCCAAAAGTTAGTACTACTAGGCCATGACATAAATCATATCGGTTTTCTTCTGAGATTTATTCTAGCAAAATAAACTGCATTTAACACTAATGCATTAAAACCTAAAAGTATTTAGGTACATGCTCGAAATAATCTAATGCGGCGCCTTACAACCACTAAATGGGGAGCCTCACCACAAGTTCTGCGGACAACTGGTTTGGCGCTTGCCTTTTCAACTGGCGAATTTGCATGCCCCGGTCCGCTCATGCCAAGCTAGAACGCACATGTATATTTTGTTTTGTATCTGTTAACTATATAGGTAGAACCTTAACTGTGTTAAACTGTATTCTTTGAGGAATAAATGGTTTTCTATTTTTAAGGTATTAGTCTTTGCTCCAATCATGCCGTAAATGGGCGTATTATGTGTTATCGGCGTGTTTAGTGTGTTATCGGCGACCTCTATTGCAGGGGCTATTGTCATGATACAAAACGAGTCGTTTTCGATTGAATCGGCCTATTAGAACAGTTTTACTTATTGTTTATCAAATTAGTCGAATGTACGACTTGAGGTCAATTGAAGAGTGCGCCTAGTATGGGCTTGACATCGGACTTTATTGTTTTATAAGGATTGATTCGTCCAAGATTTAATTTCATGGGTGTTTTTAGAGCAGATCTTTAAAGTCTTTAAACTGTCTTCTCGCAATTTACAACTGTACTGACAGTGATCCGGTACGCGATTACGGGTGCTTTAATCGATTTCAGCGCGTCTCGGAACGCAGGGTACAACTATTTAAGAGGACGAGTGCATGCGCCTGCGTGTACGCGAACGCTTGCGCTATCCAAATAAATCCTGCCTATCTGACCGCTTCCATGTATCATATTATTTAAGATTGATTATTACACACGTATACAAACAATCATTTATGTGCAATGTTCATTTTGCCACCCTATTTTTACATATGTAAACTACTGTTTTCGACTTTGGTTTTACTAGCCCTGTAACCCCACAACCCTAATGTAAAATAAAACTATGTCTAACAACGTGTGTCTGTTGAATGGCATAGAAAAAATCGAAATAAGGCTAAATAAAAATCATGGCGCGGAGCCGAAAATTTTATGTTTCCTAAAAAGCGAATTATTTATATGTGGCTGAGAGCAGATGATGCCAACGAACGAGCGATAGCTATCCCTGTGCATGGGAACTCCGAATATAAGGTTTAAAACCGTATTTGGACATTTTTCACTTCCGTTATACGTTCTTGTATTGAACTTTTTCGAATAACTCAAAAACTAAAAGAGATAGCGCCAAACTAAGAGCATATGTGTGATGCTGAGACCGACTTACATCTATATTGTGAGTTTCAGCAAAATTGGGAAACTTTGTTGGAAAATCCGTGTTGACCTTACGCGTACCGTCGATGCGACTCTCCCGTATACTCATGGGGAAGGCAGCCGTCGGCCAGTGATGGTCGGAGGCGACAAGTATTAATGATAAAAATCATAATATGTTAAAGTTTGGATATTGACTGAAAAGTTCAATATAGGTTTGGAAAATATGAAAATATTTGCTATAACCAAAGTTACAGGCGCTGCTAAAAACTTCCCCTGTTCGTCTCTTACGCCGCCTAGCTTGAGACGACGGCATCCTGAGAGGCAAAGGGGTCACCCTTAAACCTTTATTGACTAATCCAAACTAACCAGTGTGGTCTGCACATCCTGGTAGAATATATTATGGTGGCTGAGTGGATGATGCTAGATAGCGGATACAGATGCCGGCTGGAGCCTATACCTCTAGAGTTACTTAACAGAGGACAAGCATACGTAGACCATCGGCCGCAACGCATTATGGATCTGGAACCTCTCACGAATCCGCGTTGTCTCCAATGCCGCTGTCCTAATAAGAACCACCTCACGTGTCGCCCAAGCACGCAGAATGGGGAGAGGAAATGGCAAAGGCCCATCCGCAATGTATTCTAACTATTAACGAGGGCCATGACTAGGGAAGAGGATTCGCGACCCTTTACCCCGGACATGGGCACTCAAAACCATGTCTGACGCTTGAAGATGTGGTATACCCGTCATTAGCTGATGTTGACACTGCATGCCCAGCTCTGAACCGCTGATTGATCGAGACGCATATAGCAACTTGAATACATCTTCGCCGATGAGACTTGTCCACATCTGTGCGCTGTGGACCTCAAGATGCTTAGTATCGATGAAGGTCTTTCAAGTATTACCCCCGGTAGTGGCATCGGCGAAGGCTAATGACTCCTCTGAGACGCAAGTCTGCGGAGCGACTTTCTGTGAAGTTTTCTGCTCTGGACGTGAAGCTGCTCGAGTTATGCTCTAAGTAATGTATAATCACAAAGCAGAATAAGACCCGAATATCGTAAAGCGATATCAGTGCATATGATTGTAAATGCATCTGCTAAATGGGCTTTGGTGAATGAATCTATGACCACATGCTGCTGTGGCTTAGATCACGCTAGACAAGGGATAGTTATGCAAGCCCAAAAGAGTAGTGTCCCAAAAGGACCGGGTGCATATAGCACCGTTCCCTTCAGAGAAATATTGTTGCACTCAGCGAAGGGAACATGGAGCATACTCGAACCAGTGGATCAGTTCGGCAGGAGATGAGCAGAGAGTTGGGAGTTATTTAATATGTTTAAATAAGTATTTAAATGTATATATAAGGGGTTATATTCCCTTCACTCCCATCGAACGCAATACGTCGGACACTTCGGTGGAAGACCAGGATTAGCCTCCTAAAAGGTTACCACAGCGGCTCAGCCGTATCGGGAACGCTACGGCTAGTATCGATTGGACGTAGTCCACTAGCTTCGGCTTACCACGAGAAGCTTATGCTTTCAACGAAGGGACTTTGGTCTCCATCCAACGCTTAAGGCGCACCGGTCGGACCAGAGTCCGCTGTAGACAATCCTTCGGGATTGTCTATTTTTTAACCTTTTCCTACACCTCTGTGGTGAGGGGAGGTCAGGAGCGTTCTGGAGGACAGAATGGGCAGTGTCTCACAGAGAGCGCGTTGGCGGGGCGTTTATTCTCGCTCGCCTCGTAAATGCTTTAACAGTTGGTTTGCTGTAAAGGTGTGAACGTATCGGGTCTTTGCTTCTGAACTGTCGTCTTGCTCGGGATCTGGGGCCTAGCAATCAACTAGCTGAAGGAACTAAAACTAGTTCCTTCGTCAGGGCTGGATCTTGCTGGATCTTGCTGGATCTCTTGTGGGATGGTAGCATGGAAGACACAGAGAGATTATGTAACTGTATTTTTCAATACGGTTGACATAGCTTAAGGAAAAGGTTGCCCAGGGCGAGGGCAAGAGTGGCCGTCTCCGAGCAGTATCATTAGAGAGACTTGGAGCACGGCTATTCTGTTGAGGAAGAGAGACTCAACGAAAGTTCTTATGAGAACTAGAAGCTCATAATGAGCTAGAGCTTCCTAGGAAGCTCAGGTCGATAAAAGACCAAAATCTGGGGCGATACGCTATGTAGGAAATACATTGTTCATTCAATGATATTTCCTACTTTTTATAACTTCCCTGATGATCGAGCAGGGAGGAATTGATAGCTAGGAATTACATAGATGTTGTACAGAGACACTTTGTTTAATTTTGTAGTTAGAATGCCCAAGAAAAACGAGCTCACTGTAATCTTCTAAAAGAGCTTGGGTTACTCACACAAAGTAGTACGATTCCGCTACTAGATGATCATTGGCCAATTTTAATTATTATAGAGATCAAGTGTGCAGTTACAGCCCTATAGTGAAAGGTTTCTTGTCACTATACTTTTTTTTATAATACAATGGAAACAGCAAAACACCCACCGACAACCTTGACATGAAGTTGTTGCTGTTGTTGTTTATCTTCATAAAATTCACAGAAAGGTTGCTCTAATATTTCAGATTCTTGTCGGGATTATTTTTAAAAATTATCAATTAATTTTAGCTATATTTTGGCCGAATTAAGATTTTATATTTTAGAGTAGACTTGAGCCCCTCGGTGGGGACGTTTATGATGTGTTAATGATAAATAGGGTTCATACAAACGACTTTCCAGGCATCTTCGTCACAAAAAGTTTTGAGTCGTGAAATAATAACAATCAATTTATTCAATGGTTCTTCCATTCCGGATTAACATACATATAAAAGGTTATATTTTACCTGGCAGAGAGCTTTTTTTTTAATTTAGGGAATAATTGGAATGTTTTGTTGGAGTGAAAGAAATGTTATATTGATAACGGATCGTACTAAATATGATTGGGAAGCAACGAGTAAATAAAAATAAAACCCTCCCCTATAAACCCTCAAAATCTCCTAAATACTAAATTTTCCGAGATTCTTACTACTTATATATATTTATACAAGAATTGCTCGTTTAAACTATTAGAAGATGAGTATAAAAAGCATAGCAATGGCAACATTACCTAAAGGATAGAGAAAATATAAAAAGTATTTTATTTATAAGCAAATAACAACTATGTTTGCGAGCACTCACTCACTCGGGTTTTATTCTATGTGTATTCGCCGCACGTGTGGAGGCATACAATGGAGCTCACTACTCATCTAGGATACCGATTGAGGAGTAGACAAGCGGAACATCAAGCCAAGGTACACACGATCATAACAGTAACAGATTGAAAGAGTATGGACTACGAGGAACCTCAGAACGACTCTCTTTTGAAGCATATTTCATTATTATGGAGTAGATTAGTGTTCTAGAATTAATGTGAAGAATTAATTCTGTACGAGAATGAAATGATTTATATTCAGGTGGCAAAATAACAACAGCTTTATCACAACAACAACAGGAAGAGAAGTTTACTTTAAATCAAATCCTAAACAAGATTTTAAAGAATTTATTAATTTTAGTCTTGATTGGAAGGTATATTTACTAGTGGCTCTGTGAGCTGTAGACCTCGCGAATCTGTATATCTTTTCATATTTATTTTTATTTATTCTCCACAAACATCCCCGACCCCTTGAATTTTTAAATTTTTAAATTTTATTTTATTGGTTATGAAATGTGACCCGTAGAGGAAAACAGCCTCAGCGGTAGACCTTGTAAGCTGGCAACCCCCATAACTGCGTCATTTTTTAAAATTTCCAAAAACTGACCCGACAAAAAAAGTCGATTAATTTATCGAACCTGCTCACAAAATTTCACGAGAATCGGTTGAGAAACGCGACCTGTAGAGTTAAACAAACAAACAGATGGACATACAAAAGCAAAATTGGCCAAGCTGAAATAGAGACGCTTCGCTCGCTCGGTCAATTAAGCTGTGCATCATCTGTCAGTTTTATGATTGACCGCGTAATGCTCAAAGAAATAAAAGTGGTCGCTACGCGCGTCCAATTTATTTGGTAGAGTGTTACTTATTTCTATTGAAGTTACTATATGTCAGGGCCTGCTCATGGCGCTGTGTATGTGTGTGTAGCTGTCCACCTGCGGCTACGCTCGCTTTATGTAAGATTTTCGCGTGGGAATAAGACTTTTTCTCGCAAAAAGTATCCTTTGTGTTAATTCAGGGAACAAATTATCTCCAAATCCGTTCAGTAGTTAAGGCGTGAAAGCATAACAAACATCTAAACATCCAAATATATTTTCACATTTATAATATTAGTGTGATATGATAGTGTGATGTGATTGTATGGTAAAAATAAATCTTTTCCAGTTTTGTGTTTGTGTGTGTGATCTTTCCCAACCATTTAGGAGATAGCAAGCATATTCCTGTTATTGCAATAGCCAAATCGTATATGGCTGTGTGATTTTGTGTTATTGACCGACCTTGCTTTGACAGTTTCGGGGTCTTCTGTGCCATCTCCCTGCAACTGCATGCCCCCCTGCGCCCACGTCACTGTCAGCCAATCTGCAAAAAGCAAAGAAATATTAAGCTTACAATCAAGCGCTTTAGAACAGTAGGCACGGATGTGATGTAAATGTGAACATGAAATCGTTCCGTCAGCAAGCCCCTTATTATCAGATATCGAAATATGCCGGTCATTCCGGGTCCGCATTGAAGTGATAGGGTTGGGGCCCACTTTTTAAATTGCATTGTGACAGTGGGGGCAAGGCTTATATGGATTGCATTTGTTTAGAATCTTGAAATAACAAGGAATTCATAATAATAAATGTTAGAACTTCTTGCATGATATAGATAAATGATAGCTAAAAGAGGCCCCAAATATATCCCTTTAATGGAATGTCCGGAAGATTCCGATGTCTACTTATTATTGAGTACTAGTGCACCGTGAGCGTCTTAGACAATTAATTAATTAAACAAATAGGAGTATTTTATGTTTTTCTGAGAAAATTTGTGAAATATTCAGTAAACTATTGCAAAAGTTCACAAAATTTGCCTACTAAAGCTGCCTACGCTGCGCACTAGATGATCCGATATGCTTGCTCTATAGGTTATTTATGTACCTATTACCTATATACTCTAACTACAACGGTATAGATTTTATTAAATAATATTAAATATCATAATCTGTATAAAAAATAAATTTATCAAAATCGTTAAGAAAAGAGAACTAGAAACAAACACCGCATCCGCGAGCGGTGAACTGCTTTAGAACAAATCGCCAGCAAAATTATACCAGCTTTGGATAACGAAACTGTACTCGACGCAACAAGGGTGCGAATTTTGAATTATCGATAACCAATATATAGAGACCCCTGGATAATTTCACACAACCGAACAACCATACGTTTCTGAAATAACAATAGTAAATCACAGGTCCACAATGCATGGCTAACGAGCCTATTGAACGAAATAAATCAGTATAGAAGGCGTGAGTTGAAACCAAATGGAAAGGTATTGCTGAAATGTAAGAATAATGAGTTTTTTTCAGGTGTGATTAAATAAAAATAATTGCTATTCTTATAAAAAACAGTTGATTGTAAATTAAACATATCATACAGCAATGAAACAGGACCTCGGTTATAGAATAAAACATAACATATTCAATTTTTAAAGCAGTCTTTTGCTGCGATGTAAAAGCACTGTAATATACCCTAAACGGGTTACCCTTTAGGGTAAATGGATAACACTTTAGAGTATTTCACAGAACTTTATATATGACACGTACCCAAAGAGAAATTAGGGAAAAGTGAACCATTGGTAAGCTGGGAACCACACGGTTGTAATATAAAAATAACAAAAGTTAATATTATAAATAATAAATACATTTTCACACACGACCATCTGATCCCAAACTACAACTGCATCATATAAAGTTCATACTACACTACAACTGATATACTCGTATATTCAAAATAAGTTAAGTTAGGCTAAGTTTATATTTATTAATTAAAATATGTTAGTTAGGTTTAGTTAATTGTTTATTAATTTATAGTTGTTTTTTTTTACGTCTTTATCTATGATATTAAGTATATTTAAAACGTAACGCTTTACGTTGCAGTATATCATATAAAGATAAAACTTTCTAAAAAGCTGTAGCATAACCATGACTTTGTCTGTGGCCGTATATTGATATTAATAGCTGCGGACCTCTCAGCCCATCGAGGGTTTATTGGCGTTTCCTGGGCTCTGGTCTCCAGAAACCAGATCTTGAGCCTTCAAAATGTAGTAGGTATAGAAGTTAATATTGATGATCTTTATTGTATTTATTATATTAAAACGTAATGAGATTTTTAATTGAGATTAGAGCCAGATTAGATACAAGAAAGTGTTGTTGTTTTATTAAGATTTTTTTAAATTGAATGAAGTGTACGACGCGTTGCTTACCTATGACTGTCCCTGTCCCTGTCTATGTTGAGTTGGATTTTTAGTCGAGTCGACGTAATGTGTGAAGACTTTTACAAGTCCCTTGTAACTCCAGATCGTTACTCCGCATGACGTCGCCTTACTTGAGTGACTCGCTTTGTTAACTGCATAGAATAGGAAGTCTGATAATCTTGCAGTTGGAATGAATGATAGATCGTGTTGTAAAATTGTTGTTGTTGAAGGCAAGTTATCGTGAAGGAAGGAAGGCTTGGTTGACCGAGCGAGCGAAGCGAGCGAAACGTCTCTGTTTCCACTTACCCAAATTTGCTGTTGTATGTCCATCTGTTTGTTTGTTTGTTTCACTCTACGGGTCGCGTTTCTCAACCGATTCACGTGAAATTTTGTGAGCAGGTTCGATAAATTAATCGATTTTTTTTGTCGAGTCAGTTTTTGGAAATTTTAAAAAATAACGGAGTTATGGGGGTTGCCAGCTTACAAAGTCTACCGCTGAGGCTATTTTTCTCTACAGGTCACATTTCTTAACCAATAAAATAAGATAAAATAAAATAAAGATTAAAAATTAAAAAATTAAAAAATTAAAAAAATCAAGGGGTCGGGCGGGGATGTTTGTGGAGAAAAACTAAAAATAAATATGAAAAGATATACAGACTCGCGAGGTCTACAGCTCACAGAGCCACTAGTGTAGTTTTGTCGACTACTACACACACACACAACCTTTAAATTTCTTTGTGATATTTTCTTTCACCGTAAGAGCATCGAATAAACGTATAATAAATTCTAAATTCGAAAACACATTCTTGCGTGGTGAGGTTGGGCCTCCCGCTACTCCACTGACGTTTTTATCGATATTGTGTAAGCATATTGTTCCAGTAGTAATACTCAAGAATTATCAGTTTTCAAGATGGCGACTGACTTGGCCTAAAGCGCAGACAAATATACAGTAGGTTTTATGTTTTATAATAGTAGATGGCTAAAAACTTGCTTCCTGCATACAATCTTTACGTGTCTTTCGATTCTTGAAGATGCTGTAACTCACCCATTAGTAAAGTGACTATTATTAAATTTTTCCTAATCGCATGTGAGGATAACAAGCCATTGTAACTATGAATATGATCAGGGGTATTCGTTCACCTTAGTAAAAGATAACAAGGAGCGATTGGAGAGGTCGTTGCCTTTATAATCGGAATCCTCTTTAACAAGCTCCCGTAATGCCTTCGACGGAATGAAACCATTATCTTCTACATCGATCGCTTTGTAATCAACTTAGAGGGCAATCTTTTGATAAACTTGTAGCAGTACTGCTATCCTACCTACTTCTGCTATTTTGTTTCTAGCAATTCAGTACTTTTAAGTACTGGCAGTCTCATCATTCATTTTCAATTTATTTTCAAATTTCGAATCCATTCGTTTCGGTTCTGTCATTTTCATCAAAATTCACTCATTTTCCACCTTAAGTCGTCAGACTGTAATAATGTTATTAACCGTATTTTATTGATTTTATTTGAAAGTAAGCCTTTAAAAGTGGTACGTTGATTTCTTGTACTAATAAACCGCGTGTGCAACTATCTGGACTGAACCCTGTTTTCTACTAGTGCCACGCTACCTCTCTAAAACTACATCATCTACATCATCTTCACCACCTTCAAACTACTATCCATCATCGTGTGGCCAGTTGTCCTGTCGAGGCAGCTGCTGGGCTACAAACTACTATATTGTATTATAGTGTACAAGCTTACCGATGCTCTAGACAGAGAAGGCTGGAAAGAAAAGAGAGCGGCCTTTGCCCAGCAGTGGGACAGCATAGGCTTAGTAAGATAAGATAAGTGTACAACAACTACATAATATTATATTGTGGCTACGCTCGTGTTGTCGACGGTTTTGTTTTACCTGCAGGGATAAAATTATTTCTCACGGTAAGCATTCCAGTTAATAAAATATTCTCATGCAGAAAATCACAGTCCGTTACTGCGCGAATGATAGATGAACTATTAACAAGGTGTTTGTAATTTCATTCATGGTAGCCATTATTTTAAACAGAGAGATTAAAAAAAAACGTACAACACGTATTGTTCGATTTTAGATATTCTTGTCTTGAAACAATAACTTTCAGGAATTGCAGAAAATGTTCTTAAGAAAATATGTTGCCTTCAAAACCTTTTAACATAAATGACATATAAATAATATTAAACCCTATTAGACGGTTTCATTGTGCGTTACTCTTTGTTAGTTAGCATAAAAGCAGATGAGCTGGTTTACGATGGAGGCACATCATTCTTTACATAATGCAAAGAGATAGGAAAGTCTTATAATATGGCTGGATCTAGACATAATAGAATAGAGATATATGACCTTAGCACACAATTCAGTCTAAGATAACACTGGCCCTCTTGTGTATATTGGCCAGGAATATTGGCACGCGTTCTGGCCGACATGCTCGCCATATTATGGGCAGTATGGACCCGATTAACTTGGGATGTCAGCATCGCCGCCGCGCGCCTCCACCTTCGCATAATGTGGTGTAATGTACACCTTATATACACTTGGAATTTAAAAGCTACGCTAGACTACATTTGAACTAAAACTCAGCTAAAATGGCAGGGGTTATGACAACTCACTCGTCTTTTGTCGGATGGCCAATTAAACTAGGCTGGTCTTTTGTTTTTTTTATGACAACTCACTCGTCTTTTGTCGGATGGCCAATTAAACTAGGCTGGTCTCTTGTTTTTTTTTATGACAACTCACTCGTCTTTTGTCGGATGGCCAATTAAACTAGGCTGGTCTCTTGTTTTTCTTTATGACAACTCACTCGTCTTTTGTCGGATGGCCAATTAAACTAGGCTGGTCTCTTTTTTTTTTATGACAACTCACTCGTCTTTTGTAGGATGGCCAATTAAACTAGGCTGGTCTCTTGTTTTTTTTTATGACAACTCACTCGTCTTTTGTCGGATGGCCAATTAAACTAGGCTGGTCTCTTGTTTTTTTTTATGACAACTCACTCGTCTTTTGTCGGATGGCCAATTAAACTAGGCTGGTCTCTTGTTTTTTTTTATGACAACTCACTCGTCTTTTGTCGGATGGCCAATTAAACTAGGCTGGTCTCTTTTTTTTATGACAACTCACTCGTCTTTTGTAGGATGGCCAATTAAACTAGGCTGGTCTCTTGTTTTTTTTTATGACAACTCACTCGTCTTTTGTCGGATGGCCAATTAAACTAGGCGGGTCTCTTGTTTTTTTTATGACAACTCACTCGTCTTTTGTCGGATGGCCAATTAAACTAGGCTGGTCTCTTGTTTTTTTTTATGACAACTCACTCGTCTTTTGTCGGATGGCCAATTAAACTAGGCTGGTCTCTTGTTTTTCTTTATGACAACTCACTCGTCTTTTGTCGGATGGCCAATTAAACTAGGCTAGTCTCTTTTTTTTTTATGACAACTCACTCGTCTTTTGTAGGATGGCCAATTAAACTAGGCTGGTCTATAGTCTGAAACTAGTTTCCCATATGATAAAAGACGCGTAAGATTTACTGTGTTTATTTATGAAAGTGAATAATGACTCACAAAATTATGTATTTGAAATTAGACTGCAAAACACGTTTTTATTAGGATCTAAGACATTTCAATTTCCTCGGACAGTTACCTATTGTTATAACAAGCACGGTCTGTTGTCTCATCCTGTAGATGAACCACCGATTTGAAAATGAAATAAAATTAATAGTTTATTAACTTTTGGATGTTATATGTTAGGAAATAGCAGAATATTGTTAGATAACGTGTTCGTGTAATCCGGGTCGGGTCGGTAACGGTCATATTGCGGGTCTGCCTGAGAGTAAAGGTGTGACCTCACTGGGGACTTAATTTTTATGGCTGTCATGGATAAAGAAACATAAAATTATAATTATGCTGTTGCTTTGTGGATATTTTTTTATGGATTTATGATAGTTGTCAGCCACCACAATAAAGCATCCCACAACCAACCAAATTGTTAAGCTGGATTAAACCCTTTATGAAGAACTTGAGTGACTCACATACAGCGAGGAAGAAGAAGAAGAACGAACGTGAGGATTAGAAGGAGAAACTAGATCTCTTGTCGCATGAATTTTTATGTAGATAGCTACAGAAAAAAATGGCGAATGGTCCAATTTTCTTGTAGTTTGAGTCTTTGGCTTCAATTAGCTTGACATATTTTTCTCACATAAGAATATTGCGGTCACGATGATATATTCTATTTTCAAATCTCAAAAAAAAACGTCAGATATACTTTGCTTAACAAATTAATAAAATCCATTTTTCATATTTAAATGCGTTTAGTGTTCTCACTTTTGAAGGTTTATAACCATGTAAACGCTCGACTCGATTCCCGTTGGGGACGCACCTTAAGGGTCCCAATATACACGAGGCCCGCAGTTAATGGCCTTTTCAGGTGCCACTCCTCTTCGCTTACAAACTACTATATTGACTCTTGACATTTCAACATACCTATACATTCATTAAATTCAATTTAAAAGTGATTTAGTGGCTCAAATCAGTAAGTATAATCCTTACTAATATTATAAACGCGAAAGTTTATATGTATGGATGTTTGTTACTCTTTCACGCAAAAACTACTGAACGGATTGGGATGAAATTTGAAATAGAGATAGTTTGTACTCTAGATTAATACATAGGATACTTTTTTCTAGAAAAAGTCTTATTCCCACGGGAAAATCTTACACAACAGGAGCGTAGCCGCGAGCAGACCGCTAGTTTGTATTATAATTTCACTTAAGTATTCTTGCATTTGGTTTGGTTATTTCTATCCAAGCCAATTGATCACTTCAATTGATTGCTTTATGATCACTTCCTATGATTATTTAATTGGAAGCTTAATGTTTGACGTTTTCCAAGAAGGCACCTTCTTGTTAATCATGATTTAACCCTAACTTGTTATATCCATACTAATTATAAAAATAGTAAGGGTTAGGGCTAAAGCCCTACGGTATAAAATCGGCTTCTTCTTCTTATAGTGCCTCACCATCTAGTGAAGGTTGGCCGTCAGTTCAGTAAGCTTCTGTCTGTCCTTCGCGAGGCGAAACAGTTCAGCGGCGTCGTTGACACCGGTCCACTCGCGGACATTGCGCAGCCACGTCTTTCTTCTTCAGCCTACTGATCTTCTCCCAGCCACTTTGCCCATCATTATAAGTTGCAGCAGTAAAATCAACTTAACGGCAATAATTCAATTCTTCTTTTAGAAAACATATACACGTGTGAAGAAGAAGCTCTTTTACTCTATAAGAAAATTTCCTTCTAACTAAATCTTTCATAGTATTCAGCAACTTTATCGATATTATTCAATTCCTAAAGACACTGAATGGATATTGAGGGGACCGAGTGATTAAGCCTTCGATATTGCCGAGCTAGAGCTGTTGCCTGTAGAACCTTTATGGAATACTTATAGAGCTTGAAGTAATAAATCTCCAGGAGCTATTCATTATCGTTCGCGGCTAAAATTGGATATTTTGGTGATTACAGCTGACGCAGGTGCCAGCGGTACTGATGGGCCGGGAAAGACAAAGAGGTAATCAGTATTACGCACCCTTTTAAGACAGCCTTATTTCAGTAAATGCATGATCTTCTTTTAGGTGGGTGTAAGTTGAACGTATTTATATTGGAAAACGTTAAATATTACATTACGAAGACTTAACAATAATAACGCACTGGATTTGACGTTGTACTAGTAAACTGACCGTTGTAGTTATACATTTTGTAAATAATAATTGAAAGTTATTGTGCAAAACTCAAAAAAGGGAAAATAATGCATGTA
Organism: Carpatolechia fugitivella; assembly: GCA_951230895.1. NCBI lineage: Eukaryota > Metazoa > Arthropoda > Insecta > Lepidoptera > Gelechiidae > Carpatolechia > Carpatolechia fugitivella. Next base: position 20,449,907 of record OX579646.1, on the reverse strand, counting down.
TAAATGATTATACAAGTGTAGTTAGGAGAAAAAAAAACTATAATAATAACAATTTGTATAAAGATAAAACTATTCATATAGATAGATAGGCTATAATAATGTTATAAGCAAATTAATAAAATATTAAATTACTCCATTTACTTACTATTAAACACCATCGCAAGCGTTGTATACCCCTCCAGGTATATTAAAAATATTTTTGTTGTTGTTGTTTAAGAGAATAATTGTTTCCGACGACAAACTATTCAAACATTATGTATTGATATAGGCGTTTTCCACCCGAATATTCCAGGTATGCGGCCATTATGGAACGATGTAATTCCACTAGTGGTTTCCAAATCAGATATGGGATATGGAACACCTATATTCAGTCCAGAATTCGCATATTAAATCGGATTGGAGGAAATTTAGATTTCCTGCGGCGTGATTTTGCAATAGGATTATTCCAAATGGAAACGTCGTCGGTGAGGTTGAGCTAAAAACTGCAGGTTGCTGTGCGGACCAGACGCCCTAATACGAACCCTAGCACGTACCAATGTGATTTCTTCGAATTTATTCGACGGTTTTACGGTATAGAAAATTATCGTATGGAAATCTACACAAATCTGCAAAAGAATCAAATGCTGTGTGTGAAGTCGATCGACCCGGCTCTAAGCCAGCAGCAGCGTGGTCGACTAAAGTTAGTTGTTGTTCCATTGGCGGCGCTAGTCGTCATATAAAATGGTATTTCATCACCGCGTATAAAACAGCGAACACTGAGGAACTGTTTTGAGGAACTGTCAAAAAAAAGGAGTACGAGCCTTCTGCTCCCCCGCAAGTCCGCGCCCACTATATTACCACTCTGGTATAAATAGTAATGAGGTCCGTAAAAAAAAAAAAGCTGTCAAAAAAATCTCATTTTCTTGCCACGCGCGTTGGAGCAGAACTCGCTTTTATACACGCACGATAGACTTAACTCTTCTTGCGTATGACCACTTTTTTGGATCTGCTTCTGGTTGCCTGCCCTTGCGTATATAATCAAGTAGAAAGATGCAACTTTACAGTTTATGTTCTGAATGAAAAGGAGTTTTGAACGCCGGTCTTGCATTTGACAGTATCTCTCTCTCTTTTTGTTACTCGGCTTTTAAAAAACTTGTTGCAGTACCCAAGAGAACTGAAGATCGAACTAAGTTTTTTTCTGAGGCGCTCCCAAAATGAAAAAAAAAAATAGCTGGGCTTAAACTGCGGCGTAATTAAAAAAGTTTCTCCAGTGTCCTGTCAGTTCGCCGCCATCTTTACGACTGACAAAGATGGCCGGATGAACTGCACTCCTTTATTTTTACCCAACTACGGCGAAGCAGAAAGAAGGGTTTTGATTTTAGCCGCTATGTATGTATGTATGTTCATCTGTTCCCGCATATCTTCTAAACTATCATAATTTAACAAATAATTATTGTAGTTGGCTCCAGGCTTTCAGAGCTCAAGTGGCTGTTTAACTACATGAAGCAAGAGATACACGTGTAGAAAGTTCTTGGAAATGTTTACTGTTAACACAAAAAAGTGACTACCAAACTTCTTCTCTACCAAACTGTATTAGTAGAAGTGTAACTATTTGATTAACAATTAAAAAACTCTAGGTACTGCAACTTTTTCACTAATTTTCATAGTTTATAGGTAGGTTGTAAGGTCGACAACGGATGGACGGTGTTATAGAGCCGCCAAAGGCTACTGACCTGGCTCGTGTAACGACTAGATAGTAGCCGGGACCAACGGCTTAACGTGCCTTCCGAAGCACGGAATCGTCTTTCTTTTCGAAGAATTCAGTGATTCAGCCTGCAATGTCCTAATCAAACTGGGGAAAGTCTCACAAAGAGATTTTTGCTTGACAGTGCCCCCACCGGAAATCAAACCCGGAACCTCCGTAATGCGCGTCGAAATCTCGACCACTCGGCCACGGAGGCTGTTACTTTTTTACTTACGCTTTTTTTGCTTACACGTCTTTTTTTTTTGTAATGTAACAAAGCATTTGTTTTCGGTGAAAATTTATTATTCGACGTATGTAGTTGAACCAGTTAATGCAATTAAGTACAATTTTATAGAAAATTGCAAAAAAATACTTAAAGTTTGCAATGAAAAAAGACATTTGAATACGAATTATTTTGCGGCTGATAATAGCGCACTAACTAAGGATCGAGTAAAACAAACTAGCAATATTTAGGCATAGTTTTGTAGGGTGACATCATATTAGTAACACGACAAAGGGACTATAAAGTAACACGTAAAAATAAAAATAATGTGTTAAAAATTATAAATAATTATCATAATGTCATGTGGATTACGAGGTTGATGAATGACCCTGTTGACAGTGTTATTGGGCCACCAAAGACCTCTGATTTAATCTATCGAGCACAAAAAAATATGAAATATTTTTAACATAACACAAGTTTAATGCATTTAATGCATATGCCGTGGTTGAGGTTAAAATGGCAAGAGCTGGCAAGTAGCAGAGAGAAGAATAGATAAGAGAGGCCTTTGCCTTGCACAACATGCTAGATTTAACTGGTTTCACTTCTTCTTCTTTTCGAGTCGGTGGCAAACCTAGACTGTCTCAGCCCAAAAATTGGCCACAAGAACTGCGCTGTCAGTGGCGTTAATCAAGTCCTCCCACGTGCAGCTGATGGGGCACGCAGGTGGTTCACTGGTTTCACTAAAAGTTAAATACTTCCATTTCCATTTTTATTATTCCTGGATCTTTAAAGTATCACGGCATTTAAGTTTATTGCTATAAAGTCTAGCGATAGTGTACTTTTAAACTGAAAATTAGTAAAACGTACCAAAAACGTACGTACACGAAGTCAATAATAATAACACAAGTATTCCCACCGAAACCTCGAGTTTACGTCTTTATATCAGACCGTTGAGGCTCCAGTTGACATTGAATACCGAAAACACAAAATTATTTTTCGGAATTTCCGTCCACGTGTATGACTAAGTTATTTATAGCAACGACCTTCTTACTAAAAATGAAATTGATTTCAAATCGAAAATAAATAAAGTAGTCGTAGTAAAGATGAAGCCGAGACTAGACATTCAGAGGTAATGGAGACAAAGAATATGAGTCCCTATATTTATTTATCGTCTATTTTTAACAGGGTTTCTACTCAGGGTTCGAGGATATATATCAATGGATGTTTTGTGATATACATATCGCTCATCTAGTACTACAAAGACGGAACTGTCATTTTACAAATTTTACAGGAGGGCGTTTTAAAGTTTTTTTTACTGTTCAGTTTTGTTTTATTATTTCACTTTATATTATATACAACTGGAACCAGGATATTTTGGATATTTAAATATATAGGTAGAGTACAATAGCAAAAATATTTTAAAAAATTAAGTGTAAGTATAAAAAAAAACACTTGAAATGATTTGACACATACAATTGTGTCATTGTTGCATTGAAAATGTTTTATTTTGGAAGTTGTGATACTGAAATAGGTACTAATTAATTATATTTAAAACACTTAATTTGAGGTAATCATTTATTACAGGTTAATTAAATACTGAATAATTAACATTACTTAATGGCACGTAAAATCACAGGTGAATTTGTATTTGTTATCTTAAATTTCAAACCACTTATTGAATAATTAACAGTCTTTTGAATAATTACGTATTGGTACATAAATCACAGATTCATTTGTTATCCTTATATCAAAATACTTATTGAAATAACCCAAGGCTATCGCTAATCACAGCTTTTTCATTGCTTACAAATAGTAGGAACTAAAATCGTAGAATCAAAACAAATGAGAAATAAAACATAACGAAAATAACGCTTTTTTAAGAAAAATAAAACCACGTTTCAAAATAAATCTTATTCTCCAAAGGAAAAAACAATGACAAAACGAAAACGACAGGAGCGGCTACCAAAAAAGTCTGGGTAGGTTTCATTCGATAAATTAATACTCGTAGTTTCGTCATGTACAATTTTCGCCCCGACTTCGAACGTAAAGTATAATTTGTATGTGCAAATCGTAATTGTCTAGTAGATCCTTAACTTATGTTCGGCTGTCCTTTTTGCTTTTTTAAAATAAAGAAGATCAAATATCCAAAATTAAACCTTATAGGCGCTTCGATTGCCTGTTTTAATGTCTTTGAGTACAGCTGCTATTGTTTTATTTTTTATGACTAATGAAAAAGAGGAGACAATTAATAATATTAAAAGGAGGAGGTTCTCAATTCGTCTGTATTTTTTTTTTATGTATGTTATTAGATATCTCCGCCAATTGTTAACCGATTTTAATAATTCTTTTTTCATTCGATAGGATTTACTCTCGAGGTGGTCCCATATTAATTTCGTCAAGATCTGATGGTGGAACATGAGGTAAAACTTGGAAATTCCTCAACGGAATGTAGCATTCGCGTCGTTATTCGTCTATTCTTTTAGTCATATTTCAGTCAGTTTTCAACCGATTTTGATGATTCTTTTTTCATTCGATAGAACGTGCTTTAGGGATAGATAAATTTTGTCAAAATCTGATGATGAAATAAGAGATAAAAGCGGAAACTCCTCAACCAGTGATAGCAACATGCATCGCGCGCGATACCGTTTGTGGTGGAATGTTGCTAGGCAACGAAATAAATTTGTTTTGTCAGTTTGCTGAAAATCTACGTTTCCGTTGTTCCATATAAAATTATATTGTTCGATTTTATCACATTTTTTGGCGACCGTGACAGGACAAGAACCTGCTCGGATATTGTATTGGATATCACAAATAATTTAGCTTCTATGGCCGAGTGGCCGAGTGTTTTACTCTCTTTACGGAGGTTTCGGGTTCGAATCCCGGTGAAGACACTCTTAAACGAAAATGTCCTTGTGAGACTTTTTTCAGTTTAGTTGGGACATTGCAGCCCGAATCACCTGATTGTCTGAAAAGAAAGATGATTCCGTGATTCGGAAGGCACGTTAAGCCATGTGTCTCGGCTCTAATATCTACAGAAGGCGTCGTTACTCGTGCTAAGTCAGGGGGTTTTGACAAGGGCCCGGTACTATATTAACTGTATGACCAGGGTATGTGAGGTTGGTTGTCGACCTTACAAACCACAATATGAAGAAAAAGAAGAAGCCAGCCTACGTTCACTATCTGTATGTAATCAGCTAACGACAGACTTTCAAGATACCATCTCAAACCTGAAACTCCTTACGAATAGCCCAAGTATCGGGGTAAACTATAAGCTTATTAAGAGGGAAGAATAGTACGTGCTCGTCCATACAAAAAGAGAAAACGTTTTTCCACTTCTAAATATTTTCCAATCTCCATGATTTTTTAGTATGTTATTAACACAATGAATGACTAGGTTTATAGATTTTTCTTTTTACAAAATTCGCTATAGATTCATACTTAAATAGGCACCTCAAGTAACGTAATTTTTATGATTAAAACTGTGTCGAATTAAGCAGTTTGTTGAATAAAAACAATGTTTTTTTTTCTAAACCAAACCCATGAAATTAGAATATATTGTGCTGAAACGATCGACATCAAAATAAAAGTGATTTGTTGAAATTTAGTTATTGGAAACCGTTTTCTCCCGAAATGGGAATTTCATCAAGAAAAGTACCTATTGTCAGTCGCGAGCTGCAACGCTCTCACTCTCTCTCCCGGGGGCATGAGCGCACGAGCGATAGCAAATGTTTTCCTAAATATCTATTTCATTAGGATCGCGAAGCTATTCTTTCCTCTTAGCATTGTGAGTTTAGTGGCCAGCTGGACTACTAAATGACCTCTTACTTCGTAGCCTCTTACCCAGTTTAACTTATGTTATTTTCGAAACAAACATTAATAATATAATAAACAACTAAACGCGCTTGCATAGCACGAAAGACGCAGTCTAAACTAAGCAAATACCAAAAATACGAGAGTATAATATCTTTGTACTGAAACTGTTAAATAACAAAACCTAGCTTTAGATAATGAAGAAAAATAATATGATATGTGTCGAGGTTAGGATTAATTACTTACATAAAATATATTGAATGAAACACTGAAAACCATAAAATAAAAATAATTTTAACATAAAAATAGAAACCTCCTTCAAGTTACCTTATATGGTTATCTCCACTAAAAAGTAACAAATAAAATAACATTCCAGATGGAACATGAAAAAAAATATTGCCAATATCCTCAATTAAGTAGATAGGTAGTGTATTAAGTAAATATTTAGAACTTTGTACTTCCTTTTGGAGTCGGTGCCAGCCAAAAAATCGTCGATTAGTCGTGGGCAACTGTTTTAAGTCGTCGTCGTCGTTAAGTCAGTACATTATTTCTATATGACTATCAATAAAATTCTTTGATAGTCTATGATATAATATTTTGTTGTGCTGCGCGGGATGCAATGCCGCACCCGACTAAACGCAGGGAAAACGACAGGAGCGGCTTCCAAAAAAGTCTGGGTAGGTTTCATTCGATAAATTAATACTCGTAGTTTCGTCATCTACAATTTTTGCCTCGACTTCGAACGTAAAGTATAATTTGTATGTGCAAATCGTAATTGTCTAGTAGATCCTTAACTGAGAAAGAGGGTAGACAGATATGTCTGCCCATAACAATGTTCCGTCCGGCTAACCACCCGCAAATACTTCAGTTCTGCCGTGATCATGACTATTGCAACATAGTCGAAATATCGGTAAGCTCATAAAAAAGCTTATTTTAAACCAAAATCGTAGTAATAACCCGGTAGATATGTGTGTTATTAATACATTACACCTGTTTTTATTTCTTTTATACTATGCTGACACAAAGTACAATCAAATCATGTGCTGTAGTGCTACAATGACTGTAAATACTATCACGTCATTATTTCATTCAATTTTAAGTTAAACACTGACACAAAATACATATACGGTATTGTAGCTCACAAAATATTATTATTTTCTGTTGCTACAAAGACTATAATACACATTTGCGGCATTGAAGGTCTCAAAATTTATTTTTTCTGGTGCTACAAAGACAAAAAATACATTTACGGTACTGTAGCTCTCAATAAAGGATTTTGTTTAGGTGCTACAAAGACACTAAATACATTTACGTCATTGTAGCGCTCAAAAAAGAATTTTGTTTTGGTGCTACAAAGACAGAAAATACATTTACGTCGTTTGGCACTTAGAAATAGAAAAAATTGATGTCATAATTACCTGAACGACGATGTAGCACTCTGACACGGTTGACCGTCACGGAGCGTCCCGCGCAACTGACCAATGTGGCGTCGTTACACTCGGGGCGAGTAAATTTTTGTACCGGTGCAACAAAGACAGTGGCGCTATCTTACGCTCATTTGTTGAACAATAAAAACGACTTTGTAACACCATACGTATTGAACATTTTGGAACATTCTGACATCATTAACTCATTTTTGCATTTTGTGACAATTCCGTCTTTGTAGTACTAGATGAGCGATATATCAATACAAAACCCGTTTAAAAAAAATGTTATTATTAAGTTAGTTTTCTTACTTTATTAAGCTAAGCTTCACAGCTTGGCTCATCGTCGCAAGGTTGCCTGCTTATCAGTTTTTTACAGGATGTACTCCGGGGAGTGTGCTCAGGAGTTGCATGAACTCATTCCGCCTTCCCCCTTCTTCCATCGGACGTCCAGACGCACGGCAGGTTACCATCTTTTCTTGGTGACTATTCCTCGCTTGCGCACCAAACGCTTGTCAACATATTTTATAATGCGTACCGCAAAGGAGTGGAATCTCCTGCCGGCGTCTGTATTTCCGAGCACATATAATCCGACTCTCTTTAAAGCCAGAGTGAATAGGCTCCTTCTGGGTAAGCTCGCTACAACGTAGATCCCATCCCTGCTCTCGGGCTGGATCGGGGTCAAGAGCAAACCCATACAATATAAAAAAAAAAATTGCAGTTTGCTACTGTGTACTTCTTAATAGTAAGTTTTTATCCTAATAAAAGTGTAATGGGCATCTCACCGGCGATTGATTGATTGATTTATGGCATCAATCACGTCAGTGCACTAAATGATAAATTCCGTCACGAAAAAGTTTTTTTTTTGTTTATACTATTATTTTTTTACAAAAAAGGTTATTGACAAAGTGCAGAAACGATTTTAGTTCATGATTGTATATTGCATTAAATAAATTTTGTATTTATAGAATATAACTGTTTATTAAATTATTATTTTTATCATAAATGAATCAATAAAAACATTAAAGTTTATTTTTTGTAATTTTTTATGTTTATAAAACACGTGCAAACAGTATGAATGAATGAATGAATGAAATATACAGTATTCGTAAATAATACAACAAAATAATAATTTGGCTGCCATACAAAATGGATATAATAATTTTTTTTATAATTATATCGGATATATATAATTAATATCCGATATTTTGATATTTATAATAAATATCGGATATTTTCGAACCCTGCTTCTACTGTATAGTTCAGTTAAACTTATGAGTTCAGTTACTACTTTTCAGTTACCCATTTTTATTTTTCTGTGTTGAAACTAGTTTTTTCAGAAGTTCTACTAGGTTTTTGTGGGATCAATCATAGACCACGATATTATGATGATAAGAATGATTACATATTAAAACATATTTTGAATAAAATACAAAATAGCCAAGAATACCCGACACGTGCGAGTATAATAATATGTGTCATAGTGCAATCTCTTATCTGAACAAAACCTCTCGATAATGAGTAAAATTATTTTATTATAAACGTTTTTTTTAAATACTTGAATAATTTGTAATATGACGCAAGAATGGCAGCGCTTTGCAAATACGTCACTGTATCTTATGCTCGCCTTGTTTTAAGATCTAGCATATGGATTTGATATTCCCTCGACACGACAGAAGGAAAATTGAAACAGCCACACCCAGTGCAAAAGAATTGCTTGTTCTAAAGCACAAAGCCTTTATGAAACAATCGTAGACTCCTACGCTAGTTGACAATTTTTAAAGCAGTTTCAATGGTTAAAAGGAAGCCGTTTCAAATAACAGTAACTTTGCGTTTTCAGGATGTTTTTGAGAGCAGTTGTCAAGTTGATTTTCTACATTTGCCAGAATCCACCAAGTTAGTTCGTGTTTTTGTGTGTAAATACATTTCATTCGCTGAAAATATTTGTTGAAACCTTTTTGGAAGGCTGTTATTTATTTATTTAACTTTGTTTACTTTGTTTTTATCGTTGTTAATATTTATTTCTATATATTTTATATATTTTCTATGTTAATAATTAGGTAGCTATGTTCATATAACTCGTTCTTTGTTATTAGTGTGATTATTCTGTTTTTGTTTTAGTCACTATAATATGGCAGATTGTATTTTATGATGCCGATACCTGCCTAGTAGGCAATGGCATTTTTCACAAAAACCCTAAGTTTTTATTAATTAGAATCCTAATTTACTAGAGCACCACAGGCACCCTGTCAAAGAATAGTTCACACCCATAACTCTCCGCCATACTGCGAGTCGAAACAATACCCCGATCCTCTCAACTTTGGCCGAATACCGCTCGATTATAAGGATGCTCTATTATGTTCAGTGGTGTTCAATACAATAGATTTTCGGTATTTAGTATTGTTAGTTTAAAAGTTAAACAGTGATGACAAAGTGTTTCTGTCACAGATTCCGCAACGCCCGCAGGGGTCGATTGGGATCAAATATTAATGCATAATTTTACCTTTAATTTTATTTACTGGAACGAGTACAATACTTTAGTGATTTTACAGATTCATAAAATATATAAAAAAGCAATAGTCGCCATATACTATACTTATTTCCTATGTAGGTATTTCAGCTCGATGTTTCCTATATATTTATTTGAAATATATTCTTTATTAGAACAGTACACTATACAGAAATTATATTATTAATAGCTCTCTTCCAGCCAACCAATATATTTCATACAGTCACATAGGAATTCAATAATATAATCCTTATGGCCTTGTGTAGCTTTGGAATTTTATAAAAATAATATTAATAATTTGAAAAACCAGGGGAACAGAATATTAACAATTTCAAAATACGCTTTCGTAATAAATTGATCGAGAGCTTTACAAATTTGCAAAATTTACTAACAGTGAGTTTTACAACGCTTGGAACCAGGTGCTACGCTCGGCTACGCTTCGTAGCCCGTAGCCCGTAGCGCAAGTACTCATAGCCGTAGCAGCGTAGCACCGGAGCGAGAAAGTGTTATAAAATAAGTTTTAGGAGTTTGGGAGAAAATGTAGGTAATATCCTGAGAAGATATGAAAAATTCTTCTCCCAATAGCTAACCGTGACGTCAGCTATTATTCTCTTTTCGACAATAGGTATTTTTTACGAGGAAAGCCATAGAAACTCATAATATCGTTTATGTTACAGGTAATGGCTTCATGTCAAGGATGTTTTATGTTTTATACATTACAATGCGTACAAAAAGTTAGTCAATACCGAAAATTTACTATTTTATATTAGTTTTTATTTTTATTTATATATTCAAAGATATTACATAAGTTGATACGAAGTTCATATTCGTATGTTATTGTCTTTTTGTTGCTTTTGTGTGCTACAAGTGGTTTAAAAAAAATACTTAGCTGAAATTAGGTTGTTTTATTAAAAAATATCGATTTATTACAACTAGCAGTGACATCCTATCGACTGAGTAAACTCAAAATTTTTACTGTGGTCTCGTCCAGTCAGTTACATACTCGAGAAACGATCCAAAGATATATCGCTACATGCGAACTTAACCACAGAGCAATTTGGCCTAAAAGTTGACGCATTAAGTAACAAGAAGGTTGAGGGGGGCTGAAAGAAGCGGGAGGGGGTACATTTGTCACCCCTAATGAGACGTGTGAGTACTTGCGGTGGTAAAACTTAAATGTAACTTAGCAAGTTTGAGATAAGTACTCGTTGATGGGTGCTCAGCTTAATAGTAAATTTATTATAAAATTTGCTTGTAAGAGCGTTTTTATTGTAAATTTCTTTATATAGCAGAATTTTTGTTTTAGAGGTTGGTTGACTTCACAAACAAAAAGACTCAAAATTCAATTCAAACTTACTTTTCCGTAAAAGCGATGTTTTCAGAATATCGAAATTGTCAGTCATGTTTCCTTAAAGGAATAAGGACATTTAAGGTTAACCGCTAAAATATTTTATATTTTATTTGCGGCGCGCGCGATATTGTAACGTTCCTTTGTCTGCGGCGCTTATAGTCGCCTACGCCGCTGCGTCAATACGTCTTGACAGCCGCATACAAGGGGCCATCAGCTGCAGTGGCGCCACCAATTGAAAGAAATCATTTACTTATTATCAGTGACTTCGATCGAAATTATAATGTGTTTAACGACAATAGAAGAGTTATAAATACATTTAAGTTACGGTTTTATAGTCTATAATCAATAAGTTATGGCAGCCGTAACTGCCAAAACAGGCCACGCTGCTATTTAACCTTAAGCCTGGTGCGCGCTGTCATTTGTTAAGACCTATGTTAAGAAAAAATCTATCTGACTGAAAATAGAGAGGCTAATTTCTATCAAGCAAATTCAGTCGAGAAACTGATGTAAACAGGGTTATTGCCATTTCTAGGTTAATTCAAGTTAAGCTGAACTGAATTCAATAGTTCGCTCCTCGAGATATCTTTTGTCTGCAGGCGCCTTTCTACAATAAAGAGATCAAGCTATAATACTCGGTTTTATTATAATTATAATATTTTACCGTCAGTGTAAACATCGTTAGTTTATAATCTGACTCGCGATAATAAACTGATGTAAAATTGTAAACTGCAGCCAACCATTAACAATTTAACGTATTATTTGTCGTTAGTTCATAATCTATCGAAGTCAAATCATCAAATTGCAAACCGTCTCTGATTGGTCAGTTTTGGCTGCGGTAATGAATAAAAAACTAAAACTTTATGGATACAGAACGAGCTACTGCCAAAACCGACCAATCAGGAATAGAGTTCACAATTTTACGGGTGATTAAGATAAAACCCGACAGATTCTGAACTCTGCAGCTTTGTTCACAACTTGACGATTTGACATCGATAGATTATAAACCATCGAAAAATAATACGTTAAATTGTTAATAGTTGGTTGCAGGTTAAAATTTTACGTAAGTTTATAATATCGCGAGATAGATTATAAACTGACGACGTTCACAATCTTACGGTGACATATATGTAGACAACAAGGTTTTGGCTCCATAACATTGACACCATTGAAAATTTAAGAAAATGTCAGTTTGTCGACCTAACAACATGCAGGATAAAAGAGCAAGATTTTAGTGCGTGCTCTCGTGAACTAATTAAAACTTTGCTCACCTCTTTAGAATTATAGAACATGGCTTTCTTTGCAGTATGTACACATATTATTATTAAACATAAATATATATATTTTTTTGTTTTTTATCTAAAACAGCGCCTTATCATAATAATTGATACAAAAAGCTAGATTTACTCTCAATTTTGCATAATTGTATCATCACCAGCTCATGTACGTACCCGTCGAGGAGCTCGAGCCTACCCTGTATCAGGGCGATTAGGCCTTAGTCAACCACGCTGGCCCAGTGCGGTTTGGTTGACTTCACACACAGCCTTTGAATTTCTTCGCGGGAGTGTGTAGGTTTCATCACGATATATTCCTTCACTATAAGAGCGTCGAATAAACGTACATGAATTCGAAATTCGAAAACACATTGGTACATGATGGGAATCGAACCCGCGTCTCCTAAACGGCGGAGGCAGCGGCCCTAACCATTACACCACCAACGCTCTCATAATAACGCTCGCATAATTGTATGCAAAGAATAAATAGACCAAAGTACATACTAAATTACTTTTCAATTTTTTTTCTTTCTTCATTATTTTTGATCAAAATTTATTTCAGTGGATATCCCATCAGATGACATAAAACGTTCATAACAGGATTAAATAACTAAGTAAATCAAATAGGAAGCATTTGATGTTAGGGTTCCTGAATTTCAGAAGCGCAGGTCTTTCAGCCATAAGGCCCATCCTGGCGTGGCTAACGTTGGTCTGTCGCTCGCCGGGACGCGTGATAACCAGATTAAGTAAGACCCGTCACAAATCTTCCACGCCCTACTTTTAGAAAGCTTTATAATATTGTAAGCGTTTATAAAAAGGTTGCATTTTAAAGTTTTCAGTTTTGTGATGTAGCTTTCATCAATAACTTGTATACGACCCCACCGAGGGGCTTAGTTGACCTCGCTGGCCCAGTGCGGGTTGGTCGACTTCACACACAACCTTTGAATTTCTTCGCAGGAGTGTGCAGGTTTCATCACGATGTTTTCCTTCACCGTAAGAGCGTCGAATAAACGTACATATGAATTCGAAATTCGAAAAGTGACGTGATGTAGAATGTTGAAACGTTAATGTCTGGAAATATCTCAAGGATTGCATTGATAGACGTCACGCCTTTAGAAAAAGTTTACTTCTATTTGTATAACGATTATTCTCAAAATAAATTAGGTAACTTTGCATTCTGTGCGATTGCGACTACTAAAGTTAGCAACAAGTCTGGGTGACCGTTACGAATTTTCATTTCGAGCGTTAACCGTGCTTTGGAAAGCATGTTAAGCCGTATTTATCAGCAAGTCAGAGGCCATTTGGCGGCTTGAAGACACTGATAGTTCGGGCTTATTTATCTTAAGGGTGCTTGTATACGGTGCAAGTAGCTTGCGCATGTTGAGGCACTTGCGCGGGTTATATGCATCGTAAACTTACGGTTCAAAATCATGTGCGGGTCTAGCGACTTGAGCATGTAACAAAACGAGCTACCCGCGCACTGCGTGCTTTGCTAATAGACTAGACGGCTCCGTAGCCCAGGTGGTAGTGTATCTGCCTCCAACGCACAGGGTCGCGGGTTCGAATCCCGCCCAGGGCAAACATTTGTGTGATGAGCTCTTGTGTTTGGCTTGTGTCTGGTTGTTGTTTATCTATATAAGTATGTGTTTATCTATTTATGTATTGTATATCAGCTGTTTGATACCCATAGTACAAGCTCTGCTTAGTTTGGGATCAGATGGCCGTGTGTGAAGATGTCCCAACATATTTATTATTTTTATTATTATTATAAATAGCATACACATGTAGCTCTTGACCACGAACAAATAACTTGTGCGTACTGCTTGCGCAAGTAGCCCGTGTCTTTACTAGCTCCAGCTACTTGCACCGTGTACAAGTACAAGCGAGTAACTTGAACCGGTAGCTTGCGCACATTACTCACGCGTATAACCCGCTTCTTTACTAGCTCCAGCTACTTGCACCGTGTACAAGTACAAGCGAGTAACTTGAACCGGTAGCTTGCGCACATTACTCACGCGTATAACCCGCTTCTTTACTAGCTCCAGCTACTTGCACCGTGTACAAGTACAAGCGAGTAACTTGAACCGGTAGCTTGCGCACATTACTCACGCGTATAACCCGCTTCTTTACTAGCTCCAGCTACTTGCACCGTGTACAAGTACAAGCGAGTAACTTGAACCGGTAGCTTGCGCACATTACTCACGCGTATAACCCGCTTCTTTACTAGCTCCAGCTACTTGCACCGTGTACAAGTACAAGCGAGTAACTTGAACCAGTAGCTTGCGCACATTACTCACGCGTATAACCCGCTTCTTTACTAGCTCCAGCTACTTGCACCGTGTACAAGTACAAGCGAGTAACTTGAACCAGTAGCTTGCGCACATTACTCACGCGTATAACCCGCTTCTTTACTAGCTCCAGCTACTTGCACCGTGTACAAGTACAAGCGAGTAACTTGAACCGGTAGCTTGCGCACATTACTCACGCGTATAACCCGCTTCTTTACTAGCTCCAGCTACTTGCACCGTGTACAAGTACAAGCGAGTAACTTGAACCAGTAGCTTGCGCACATTACTCACGCGTATAACCCGCTTCTTTACTAGCTCCAGCTACTTGCACCGTGTACAAGTACAAGCGAGTAACTTGAACCAGTAGCTTGCGCACATTACTCACGCGTATAACCCGCTTCTTTACTAGCTCCAGCTACTTGCACCGTGTACAAGTACAAGCGAGTAACTTGAACCAGTAGCTTGCGCATATTACTCACGCGTATAACCCGCTTCTTTACTAGCTCCAGCTACTTGCACCATGTACAAGTACAAGCGAGTAACTTGAACAAGTAGCTTGCGCACATTACTCACGCGTATAACCCGCTTCTTTACTAGCTCCAGCTACTTGCACCATGTACAAGTACAAGCGAGTAACTTGAACAAGTAGCTTGCGCACATTACTCACGCGTATAACCCGCTTCTTTACTAGCTCCAGCTACTTGCACCGTGTACAAGTACAAGCGAGTAACTTGAACCAGTAGCTTGCGCATATTACTCACGCGTATAACCCGCTTCTTTACTAGCTCCAGCTACTTGCACCATGTACAAGTACAAGCGAGTAACTTGAACAAGTAGCTTGCGCACATTACTCACGCGTATAACCCGCTTCTTTACTAGCTCCAGCTACTTGCACCGTGTACAAGTACAAGCGAGTAACTTGAACAAGTAGCTTGCGCACATTACTCACGCGTATAACCCGCTTCTTTACTAGCTCCAGCTACTTGCACCATGTACAAGTACAAGCGAGTAACTTGAACAAGTAGCTTGCGCACATTACTCACGCGTATAACCCGCTTCTTTACTAGCTCCAGCTACTTGCACCGTGTACAAGTACAAGCGAGTAACTTGAACCAGTAGCTTGCGCACATTACTCACGCGTATAACCCGCTTCTTTACTAGCTCCAGCTACTTGCACCATGTACAAGTACAAGCGAGTAACTTGAACCAGTAGCTTGCGCATATTACTCACGCGTATAACCCGCTTCTTTACTAGCTCCAGCTATTTGCACCATGTACAAGTACAAGCGAGTAACTTGAACCAGTAGCTTGCGCATATTACTCACGCGTATAACGCGCTTCTTTACTAGCTCCAGCTATTTGCACCATGTACAAGTACAAGCGAGTAACTTGAACCAGTAGCTTGCGCACATTACTCACGCGTATAACCCGCTTCTTTACTAGCTCCAGCTACTTGCACCATGTACAAGTACAAGCGAGTAACTTGAACCAGTAGCTTGCGCATATTACTCACGCGTATAACCCGCTTCTTTACTAGCTCCAGCTACTTGCACCATGTACAAGTACAAGCGAGTAACTTGAACCAGTAGCTTGCGCACATTACTCACGCGTATAACCCGCTTCTTTACTAGCTCCAGCTACTTGCACCATGTACAAGTACAAGCGAGTAACTTGAACCAGTAGCTTGCGCATATTACTCACGCGTATAACGCGCTTCTTTACTAGCTCCAGCTATTTGCACCATGTACAAGTACAAGCGAGTAACTTGAACCAGTAGCTTGCGCACATTACTCACGCGTATAACCCGCTTCTTTACTAGCTCCAGCTATTTGCACCATGTACAAGTACAAGCGAGTAACTTGAACCAGTAGCTTGCGCATATTACTCACGCGTATAACGCGCTTCTTTACTAGCTCCAGCTATTTGCACTCAAGCACCCTTAATTATTTTATTTATTTATAGGCAACTAGCAGTTGTTATAATCACATCACACAACTAAAAAAAAATCTTTATATTATACCTAAACAAAATCTAGCGCACACAGCATTTCACAGCGTTTTAATGTAAGTAAAATTTTATTAATGAATGTTTATTACAAAATACTACCAATAACCGTCTCTTTTTTATATGAGTAAAATAATTTATCAAATCCTCCAGCAAATATACTAAAGTATAACAAACTGTTCTCCATTTAAAATAGAAGTTACTCCATTTCACCCTTCCAAGACAATGTTTCTTCTTTAATATTATGTAAGAGTACTTGTCCTACTTATCAGAAGAGCCGTGCGTACTTGTCTCAGTTCTGAAGGTTTCTACCTCCTCTCTCATAAAACCCGCTTGGCTGAATAATCAAATTATATCCTTGCCGATGTAGAAATAAGTAAGTAGTTAGTTATTTTCCCAGTTGTTCGGAACAATGTTTCGTGAACGTATCAAACTTGAGCGAATTGTTTAAACAGGACTCGAGTAACAAAGTTATTGAAAAAACTTAAGCCTTATGGCTGATTTGTATTGAATCGGTCACTGACATCAGTAGCCCGTCAAGTCATTGCTGACTCGGGACTGCCATCGTGTATAAGGCCCGGTTTCCACCAAAGTGGAGAGAGGAGATGTGTTGAGATGCGCTGCGAAGCTGGCAGGCTATTTCCACCAAAGCGGAGAGGAGATGTGAGCTGTGCGTAGCGGCGAAGCGCGGGCAGAAGGCAGCGGGGCGGGGAGTGGGGGATTGTGCAACCGAACGCTCTACAGCTTGACTACGCGGAGGCTGTATGGAGAATAATATCATAAAATATTAGCTAATTAAAAAGGCCGGGAGGAAAATAATGTTATAATATAAAAAGGTAGTAGGTACCTTTATTTCTGTTCATTCCAGAACTCTGTGAGGAATTCTTTCAGACTCCAAATTAAGTTTCTACAAAGACACAAGTTCTTTTTGATGGCAATAAGCCGTCCAAAGTGATTCTGCCCAAATTATTTGCTCCGTAATTAATTACGTTCTATTAATTTAAATTATACTAGAAAGTAATTTTGCTTAACGAATGACAACGGTATTAGCAATATTTTAATGATAGGTAGCTTTTTCAATGTAATTTTAATATCGAGGTAAAAGTCACTTGAGACCTCCTCTATTAAGCATTTCCATCACTGATAAATCTACCAAGGACGAGAAAGATAAGTAATTTCTTGAACGGAACTATCAATAGGTGTAATTCAGTATATGCTTTGGGAAATACTTTAAGTATTTATTCTGTTCTATATGTTTTTTTATGTTTTAGTGTCAATAAAGTACATTTGAACTGTATTGTAAAGTACCTCGTATATATACATCAAAAATAAATCTATTGAAATAATCTTAAGGCATGTTTTTAACAAATAGAAGTTGTAACGCGGCATCGCACGACCAGCACAGAAAGATTTTTTTTTTTCGGCTGATATACCTATATTATGATAAAAATATATAGTAACGTTATTTCCTTTACAAATGCGAATACATCTACCCCTTAAAATATTTGTAACGGAACCAACAAATAAATTTCAAATCAAAATAACTACTAAATAATCGTTAATACCGTGTACATTAATTTATTAAAATTAAAAATAAGTTAAAGTTACTAGACTCTGCCTACCCCTTTGAAAATTAAGTTTCACGTAAAGTAAATGCTACACATTGAACAGGGAACGGGCAGCAGCGCTCTCTGATACAGTAACCTTTTAATCTGCAATCTCCAACCCGCCTGCCAAGCGTGGAGATAATGGCAAAATCCTCCACTTGAGTGGAAGAGGCTCATAGTCCAGCAGTGGACTGTAACGGGCCGTTGATGAAAGTAAATATGAATTTATAATACTAAGAAATCTAAAAACATAATAAAAGTAATAAAAATATCAACAAAATACGGAACACTAAAAAGATAATGAATAATAGTTTGTTCGTGAAAATGGTTCTACAATACATGCATTAAAAACGGGCCCCTAACAAACAAATTTTAGGCTTGGTGGCGCCGCCGCCGCCGACTCGGCGGGATTTCACGTGCCTCAGAACGTGCTCCAGCTCACGGCTACAATATGATATAAATAGCTCGGGGAAAAAAATCGGCCTCTCTTCTCTTTCAAATTTCAACCAAGCACAGTCTCCCTGTCCGTCAAGATAAAATATTTTCTCAGAGTAGTCAAGTGATTTGTTTGGGTGAGTTTGCAAAGTATATTAGTTGGTTATCCTTTTTTAGTGTTTATCAAATTAATTATAATGTAAATTTCGTTAGGGGCTTAGTTTTGTGTGTTTTGAACCAATCTTTAAGTAATTTTCCTGGGGATTGTAGTGTTATCAAGATGATTCATGTTCATAGATGTTTCTTAATTCTTAGGGTAACATTTTTGTGTTGTTGTCTTGGGGTCTGTGCTTGTTTCAATTCCAGGGTTGGAAAGCGTCAGTTTTCCTTTTTTTGTGGCTGTCTTCGGCAGATGGTCTGTTAGGACGGTTCCAAAGGGTCTTCGGAATTTGTTGGAAACAAATTGTCGGCTTCATCGGACCGGTATCTTTAGAACGGACCGTTGTTGGTCGCACTATTAGCGATCCAGTTATAGTTCTCACTAAAAGAATCAGGGTTACTAATGAGCGGTTCACAATGTAGAGTTTTCCTGGCTATATTTATATAATTTACTTAGCTAGCTAAATTTAAACAGTTCTATTAAGATGTTTATTTAGGTAGAGTGTTTAGTGTTAGGCGGTTAGAAGTGTTTTAGAGTAGGTAGGAAGAATTTATTAGGGGGGAGGTGGGAGGTGTTACACGGTCCTTTTGTCAATATTTTAAAGGCAGTATTGTGAAGCCGAAACAGGACGTAGAATGAGGATCCCAGCTGTTCTGCAGAGCAATATTGTATTTGAGGGATTATGTCAAATTTATTGCTGTAGAGATACCTATTGTTACTTGGCTGGCGTTGTTATTATTGTGAGAAGGCGATATTTTGCTGACATTACTGAAGAAGGTTTCGTTTTCAAAGTTTGTTTAACTTAATTTTAATTGTTCGAGTCATTATCATTGTCTATAATATGATGTTACAGAGCTTGTGTAATTATTTCGACGTACCTTGTTTTAAATAAAAAAATATTTCAAACGCTATATTTGTAGAGACACATGAGGTCTTAATCGATTGAAAACTACGCATCATGACATCATCACCATCGTGTGAGTTTTAAGGTCGACGACCGACCTCACAAACCCTTGTGTCAGTGTTATGACATGAAAACTTTTTTATGTTTTACATACTGAGCTTCACATACATAACGTCTATATTTATAAAGTCCGAGGTAAATGAGAGAAATGCTATACTGAAAAGTTTCGATTCGAATACAAGCAAAAACTTGTTAACCGTGAAATTCGGCAGAAATCCCACCCAAAAACAACCTCACAAGGAAGAAGTGGACGTTATTAATAATAATATATAAATAATAATAAAGCTTCCCTATTCGGTTCGGTATTTGTTCGTTTTTATTTCTCGACGAGCATATGCCGATGTCTCTCATCAAATGGACCACTGAGCCATGTGTACCACACACAGACTGTATAGCCTAAAGACACCGTATCGTTCAAACTTTGTTTTTACTAATTGTGTCCATTAATCGAGTAACCAAACAACATCACACTTACAACAACTATACAATACAAGTTTTCAATATAAGGTGAAATATATATATTTTTTTAATCAATGCATAGTTCAATAATTAATAATCTCATATAAACTATTTTGAACAAAAAACTACCATCAAAGTACCAGTAAAGTAAATATACCACGCACTTAAGTTAAGAGGCACCCAATGCCATATGTACTGGACTGAAATATTTGAACGATTTGTCTGCCCATTGGCACGAAGTAAACGAAAAGCATAAATGTTATCAAAAATTTAATTTGTAACACGAATTTCACTATGGTTTTGTTTAATAATAATGTTCCTAACATTTTTTCAAGCAAAGTCTAGCTCTTTTTGATCAGTGGCTCCGCTCTGGAATGAAAAAGGATCATTCGGAGTCGGAACGTAGCGAGGCTTCCGCGAGGTCTTATTTTTCATTTGGCACTTTGACTAACCGCCATTTTGCACTTACAAACACACTTTGCATAGAAATTGTTACTATAAATAAATCTAAAAATTAATAAAAAATACATAGCAACGAGTTTTGAGCGCTGAATCATAGGTGATGATGTGTTATTTGAACAAACTTTATAAAAGAGTATCGACGCAAAGTTGCCAGCCTCTTATTATTTTACAGAATGTATCATGCAAAGTGTGCCCAGGCACTCCATGATCTTATCCTGTCATCCACCTTCTGCCACCAGAGCTAAAGGCTCAGGGGGCTGTAACTGAACATCTCATCTCTAAAATAATAATCAAAATTGGCCGTTGATCATCTAGTAGCAGATCCTTACTACGTTGTGAGAGTAACCCAAACTCTTTTAGAAATTTACAATGTGATCGTCTTTATATTATGTTTTCTAACTGCGGAATTACACATAGAGTCGCCTACTCAACTTCTATGTTATTCCTATATACTGATTTGTCCCTATCTCTCGCCCGAACACAGGAGTATCAGTTGCCAGCCGGCAAGCAGCCTACTCCTGATTACCCATGCTCGTGGACTGAAAGAATAAAGTCACCAGGAAATCCCAGCGACTTTATTAAGCAATACTAACTTCGTATTCTGAAAAGAACTTCGAAGTTTATTACTTCTGCAATAAGAGCCAGATTCCTGAAATGGATCACAAGGATTATTACATGATATATGTAATTTAAAAGGTATAAAAGGATGGCTCCAGGACTGCCTCAGCGAGTCCTTAGAGCCGGCGACGGGTGTGTCGTCTGTAGTTCTGAATAGAACTTCTAGTTCTTAGAGGAACTTTCGTTGAGTGGCATTTCCTCAACAGAATGATCAATAACCAAGTTTCTCTAATGATACTTCCTGGAGACGACCATCCTAGCTCTACGCACCGGGATACCCTTTTCCTTAAACTATGTCAACCGTATTGAAAAATACGGTTACATAATCTCTCTGTGTCTTCCATACTACCATCACACAAGGGATCCAGCAAGATCTAGCAAGATCCAGTCCTGACGAAGGAACTAGTTTTAGTTCCTTCAGCTAGTTGATTGCTAAGACCCCAGATCCCGAGCAAGACAGCAGTCTAGCAGCAAAGACCCGATACGCTCACACCTTTACAGCAAACTAACTGTTAAAGCATTTACGAGACGAGTGAGAATAAACGCTCCACCAACGCGCTCTCTGTGAGTCACTTCCCACTCTGTCCTTCAGAATGCTCCTGTCCTCCCCTCACCACAGAGGTGTAGGAAAAAGGTTAAAATAATAGACAACCCCGAAGGATTGTCTACAGCGGACTTTGGTCCGACCGGTGCGCCTTAAGCGATGGAAGGAGACCGAAGTCCCATCGTAGGAAGCCTAAGCTTCTCGTGGTAAGCCGAAGCTAGTGGACTACGTCCAATCGATACTAGCCGTAGCGTTCCCGATACGGCTGAGCCGCTGTGGTAACCTTTTGGGAGGCTAATCCCGTCTTCCACCGAAGTGTCCAACGTATTGCGTTCAAGGGTGTGTTTATAGGATAGTCCACACGTGAACCAGCGCCTATGATGGTAAACCATCTTCCAACGAGCAAGCTCGAAGGGATGACCTCACAGCTGCTACTGACTGTGGGTCTCATATCTGGATTGCTCCTGCATACTGGATCTCCGTCTATCTGAACGGTACTGCCAGGGCAGATCTGCTCCAACTTCATATCTCCATATATACATATCTCTGTCGCGCGTCTCCGTGCCTGAGAGCGCATATGAATCTAAAGACTCATTTCAGCTATCGCTCTGAATATAGCATTACAGCCTTCATCATCGCTCGTCCAGTCCACTGCTGGACTATGAGCCTCCTCTCCTTGCAACCATATGTGTCGATATTACATCGCACAGTTGATTTAGTAATAAATCATACATGATGATATTAGCCAGAGCAGTCCACGTCCAGTTTCTCGTTCTCAATTAATAAACTCGTTCCAGTATGCCTCTTCACAGACTTATGTCTTGAAGGAAGCCACTATGTCCTCCGCTACCTCCATTATCGGGGTTAAGACTTGAAAGACCATCATCGACACTAATCAGTCTGAGGTCCACCGCGCACAGCTGTGGACAAGTCCCCATCCGCGGCTATGTATTCAAGTCGCTGTATGCGTCTTCGGTCAATCAGCGGTTCAGAGCTAGACATACAGTGGTAGCGGCATTCATAGCAGCCCGATGGTTACTCCACATCTTCATAGGTCAGATACGGAAATCTCTCCACAGACTTGCGTCTTGAAGGTAGCCACTAAGATATTGTTAACTCCACTATCGGGGGTAAACTTAGTGTACTTATCACGCCTAGGATGCGACCCATACTCCAGCGGTTCAGAGCTAGACATGCAGTGCCAACAATATCATAGCAGCGATAGTTATACCTCGTCTTCATGCGTCAGATAAGGGCTCTCTATGAGATGGTCAAATATAGTGCATTATATGATCAGTTTGATCCAGCGGCCGTGTCCGCTTTCATTAGGTCATCTAGGTGCGTCAAGCCTATGATTCCCTTGATTTTCATTTTCGACCATCTCGGATGGGATATGTCATCCATAGAGGCATAATTAACCGTTCCCATATCAAACAGGCAGCACGCCAGTCTTCAGGGACCAAAATCCCGTCGAAAGGCAGTGAGAGGCTGTGCAGCGCCTGCGACTTTAGGTTCGGCAATTATTTCACTTGGTTTTCCAAGTATAGACTTATATTAGTCTATTTTTGCACTTTTATAATAATGTCAATTTTCTTGAACTTAACGTTCCGCCAGCCATCTATTCCTAGACGGCCGACTGCCTCCCACCATGTATATTGGCGACACGCATCGACGGTACGCGCTAGGTCAACAGGCCCTTTTCCTAAACTTGTTCGATATTTCTGAAACTCACAATGCGAACGTATCTCAGTCTATGCACCCCAAGTATGCATTTAGTTTTGCATTATCTCTTTTAGTTTCTGAGTTATTAATTTTAGAAATATCAAAAATGTCCAATACAAGAACGTATTAAAATTAAAAACATTCATTACAAGAACGTAATAAAATTAAAAACATTCATTACACGAACGTATTAAAATTATAAAAATTCATTACAAGAACGTATTAAAAAAACAAAAATTCTCTTAATTCGTCTCGAATCTTTTATTATAACTTTCTCTATGTCTTACAACAGACACACGTTGTTCTACATAGTTTTAATTTACATTAGGGTCGGGGAGTTACAGGGCATATGTACTGTTCCGCAGTTGTAACAACAATCAACCAGAAGTCTGAGAAGATATAATATTTTTATGCATTCCTTCTAATTTGCAAACTAGTTACTGATAATGATTTGTTGTTTTTTGTATTTGTGTCAATTTTAGTGTAACTAAAAAGTACTTGGTAATTATTATATTTTGGTAATTATTCATTTAAGATTATAGTTTTACATTTTTACATTTGTATTATGCGCCAAACTGCAGAAACAGTGCAAAATGCTACTGCTATACACTGTGAAATTTTACTTATCGTTACTCGCGTTTCGTAGTGCACTAGAGACTTGTTGCCAACATGTCGCCTAAATAATTCCCCCTTCTTCTTCCTCCTTCAAATCCTTGGGGAAAGATGTTCAGGGACTATATTTTAAGAAAGATACGTCACGTTCATACTACACGCACTACATAAACTGTTGCGCGACACAGACACGCTGTAAGTGCGACAGGAAATAGGCAAAGCGTAAGGGTGAAAGAGACAGCGATCACAGCTCGACTGACTGCAATGGTCACAATTAGGACCAATTCACGGCACGCGTGTGGTGCGACCAACCTCTTGTATGCATATAATATCATTGTGTATAAACTATAAAGTGATACTTACTTAGGTACTTAATACTTTCATCGTCCCAGGCACGTAAAAAGATAATGAAAATTAGTTTTACTTCTACGAGCTTATGACTCCTACCAAAAACCGCCTTTGAGTCTACAGAATGAACCCGCAAAGGCCGTAAAATCCGGAAAATACCTGCATTATGTCCCGCAAGTGGCTATTCGGCCCGCTAACAGCGCTTTGCTATAAACGTCCAACAACTGGACGTGCTTGGAATTCCTACCTTTCCTCTTGTTTACCCAACACGAGCACCGGAATTTGGTAAAAATACAAAAGAGCAAGTACATTTTGTAACGCATTTTTTTATTATTATGGTTGATTCGGTTTTTTGTGTCGTTAATTGTTCGGCCAATTGTATTTTGAAGTAATTCTGTTCTCTAAAGTAAAAAAATCAGATAATGTTTAGAAGCTTCGATGCTTACAACGTCTTTTCACGCTTAACAGCCAATCATTTGGTTGGGAGCATGATTCTGGAAATAAGGATTACGTAACCATTTTTTCTGTCCTGATCGTTACACACTATCTGCGAATTAAATCATTGTTTCCTATGGCCACTTTATGTATCTTTTGTCAACTTTATAACTCACACCATGAAAAAGAGAAGAACCATTGTAATAGCCTAGACGTAGACATATTACTCGTATCAATAACGTAGGGCGCATTCTGAATCAGACTTTCAGCGCTGTCAGCGATCAGAAAAGTTAAAAAAAACGTATGAGTTTTGCCTACCGACAGTAATTCGGAACGCGATTACGGGTGCTTTAATCGATTTCAGCGCGTCTCGGAACGCAGGGGTAAAATTTCTAGAGTTAAACTTACCTTTGAAGGAGGCCATGTTGGCTCGTCTCGACTTCGCTCATTCAGGCTCTGCGCATCCTACTCTCGGCACTCAAATTGGAATATCTGTAACAAATTATACAAAAACATAAGTTAACTTCTTTTTAGCATTATGATAATAACGATCCAGAGTAGATTTTGGCATTAGATACTTCTTCTCTGGGTCTGTCTGTCTTTCTGTTACTTGTCTCCTAGTGGAGATTTGTAGATTTATAAACACTTTTAGGTTTTCGCGGTTGTTAATATTAATAACATACATATCTACCGGGTTATTACCACGATTTTAACAGCCTCTGTGGCCGAGTGGTCGAGATTTCGACGCCCATTACGGAGGTTCCGGGTTCGATTCCCGGTAGGGTCACTGCCAAGCAAAAATCTCTAGGACATTGCCGGCTGAATCACCTGATTGTCCGAAAAGAAAGTTGATTCCGTGCTTCGGAAGGTACGTTAAGCGGTTGGTCCCGGCTACTATCTGGTCGTTACACGAGCCATGTCAGTGGCCTTTGGCGGCTGTATAACACTGACACCAAGGTTCGTAAGGTCGGTTGTCGACCTTACAACCCACACGATGATGATGATGTTGACCACGATTTTGGAGTCGAGTCCCGGTAGTAGTGAAACAAGACTGAGAAAGAGGGTAGACAGATATGTCTGCCCATAAGAATAATGTTCCGGCTAACCACCCGCAAGTACTTCAGTTCTGCCGTGATCATGACTATTGCAACATATTCAAAATATCGGTAAGCTCATCAAAAAGCTTATTTAAAACCAAAATCGTGGTAATAACCCGGTAGATATGTGTGTTATTTGTAGATTTTATCAAAGCTTTGATGACCACTGTCATTGGCCGAATACATGGACCATGGATCTACTGAGAACGAGGACGGTGTGCGAAGGTGTCACTTTTTTTAGACAGACCCTTCGATTCTTTTTCAATCTGTGGGATTTTGTCGGCTGTTGTCGTGTCGGTAAGCATAGATTTTTTTGTGTGAAACCAGCTATTATGGAACGGGCTTGCTCGTAGAAAAAAAAATATGGGCCTGTATAGGCCTGACAACGCTTACAAATTACTAGACTGACAATGCTTACACTATAATCACAAAACAATAAAAATACCCTACAAAATATACTCACCGGCACATCTAACCGCCCACCCTTGTATTTCGAGTTAATTTTAAACTACGCTTATTGTTATACATTACAACAGATTTATTGTCAATTTTACGATAAATTAAACACACTTAAATAAATGTTAAATTAACTACTTTTTAACTAACATCAGCTGTAACTACAAATAAATAATATTCTATTGTATTCTATTCATAACTAATAGAGTTATAAAGAATCACGAATATTCCCTGAAATGAAGGGTGGGCGGTTAGATGTGCCGGTGAGGTACAAAAGTATTTATTCTACAAAGAACGCACGCTATGTACATTGTTTTACAAACCTATTACTTTTGATTACTCAAAGATTTACGAATTTATATTGGTGAAATGACAGAAAAACAACAGAGATAACCAAGAAAACTGATTTCTTGGATTTTTCGTGGAATTTTCCTATCATCCATCCATCCAGATAAAAACAACCTTATTGTAGTAATATTACTAATGGTGCCGCAGATCAACTTATAGTAGAAAAGGTAACGTGAGATACGTTACACTAAGCATTTTATTGCGATAGGCTCGCAGACAGAAAACAAATAATTAAGTTTGGCGAACGAAACGTTAGTAAGTAAAACGATTTCTACAACAACTTTTATTTCACGTTGTAGCCCACTCGAGCCTCAGCTTGTGAAGTATACCTACCTATACATTTATAATGATATAATTTGTAACTTAACATTTCTAATACAACACCAGAACTTTTTAGCCGTCGTCGGTGGTGGTGGGCTGGTGGCTAGGGCCGGCTGTCTTCCGTCCGGGAGACGCGGGTTCGATCCCCACCACGTATCAGTGTTTTTGAATCTTGAATTCTTATGTACTTTTATCCGACGCTCTTACGGTGAAAGAAAACATTGTGATGAAACCTGCACACCTCTGCGAAGAATTCAAAGGTTGTGTGTGAAGTTGACCAATCGCCCTAATTCAAGGTAGGCTCGAGCCCCTCGGTGGGGACGTATATGATCTGTTGATGATGAACTTTTTAACTACACGGTTTTATTTTTCACGTGCAAATATTCCCTATGTTAAAGGCAAACGAATTTCGAAAAATGAAAATATTCAATGAAATTTTATGAAAACAAATTTTCTTTATTAATATTTAGCTTTAAAATATTTTAATATTTCCGTGCAGACTTTAGTCTTTTTTGTCTTTTTTTTTTATTCTTGGATTATCCATTATCCTGGTTAAAAAGTGTACTATGCATCTAATAAAGCAGTAAATCATCGTAACATAGTGATGCGTATTTGACTAAAATAAGACCGGGTTTAGCCGGTTCAAACTGACAGATGTCAATCAGCTCCCGAGGGCAATCCTCTAAGTGACGGACAGTAGGAAATGGGTTCGATCAGTATTTGTGGTAAGCTAGCGTGGTAAGACCTCTTGGATAATCATTTTGGTTGTTAAATATTAAATATTTTTATCTGACCATAATCATAAAAACAAAATATAATAAAAAATATAAATATCATGAACTGAAGTTAATTGATGTTTAGATGTTTGGATGTTTCACTTTCACGCTTAAAGTACTTTTTCCTTTTTTTCTTGCCTATCCTTTACTTTTTTTCGCGTAAATAAGTTTCCCTACCTTTAACAATAAAAACTTGACACTGGCACAAAGTCATAGTAGTGCCATAAAGAAAAAAAAAGTACTTTTCATCTCTCATGCTCTGAAAGTAGTCCAATAATGACCCCAAAGAAAGGATGTAAGTCCAACTTACACCCCAAAGTAACTTTGAAATACGAACCTTTCTTTTTACTATTTGCATAGAAAATTGCACACGGTTAAGTGCAAAGGAATAGACGTATACAGCCTAAAATTAATTTAATTTCAATAAAAAAAATGGATTGAATATACTTTCCTATGCAAAATGAATACAAAATACATGTATTTACCAAGAAATAACAATAAAAGAAAAATAATAAAATGAAACAATATTTTTTTTATTTTTGACAAAATTCATACCTGGCTAGAAACGAACGCGCCCTATATTAAAAGGCGTGAGAAAAATTTTGCCGAAAAAAAATGTTAACCTGTTATGTGGTTTTAAGCAATGTTTTGATTTAGGTTTGATAATATTTTATTAATTTATGTCAATTTTCAAAACTTTTCAAAAGTTAATATACAGTGATGTCATTAAAACCAACTGAAAATTTTGCAGTTTGACTATGAAATAGATGCATTGATGTGTGTGTCGCACGTGTGATGTCAATGTGGTAGGTATATAGCCCATGTGTTATTTTTTTACAAACTGACTTGTTTTCTTTCCTCGCAATCGAGATGAAAAGCAGAATGTTCACCACGTGGGAAACTGATCATTCCCTCGCACTATGAGCGCCTTCGCTACGCTGCTCGTGTGCCAAAATACCTCGGTGTGTGTGATCGGTTTTGCCCCTTGGTTAACAATCTATAACGGATTTGGATGAAATTTAGAATGAAAATCGTTTCAACCCGGATTAACACAAAGTGTACTTTTTACGGGGAAAAATTATTCCCACGGGAAAATATTCAAGCGTAGCCGTGGGCAGACCGCTAGTTTTAAATAAATTGTTTGGGTTAGGAAAACGTGTAGTTAGGTTGACAAGTTTATAAGATTCAATGGTTAGTTGAAGATTGAGACATTTTCAAAATTGAATTGAGAATGCTTGAAAATAGGAACATTTTTATTAGAAACAACAAAAAAGTAGCAAATGTATATGAGCTGTTGATGATGACGTTAAAAAATATTGTATTGTTGTCTAAAAAAGGTATTATTAGGTCTTTCCTCAGTCAGCTTTTACAAGATTTTCTTCCTGAAAAAAGGCAGCTGGTGAATAGCTTTGGTTTAATTTCGCGCCGCCGCCGTGCCGCCGATTTCAGCGCTGTCGGATGAGAGCTGCGAGCCAGTCTGAATAGATTTTAGTATTATTTAAATGTAAGTTTGAGGAGGTTGATGAGGCGGAGGTTGGCAGGGTCATACTATCTTTGAAGTCCAACGCTGCTGGGATCGACGCATTAAACTTTGATATGATAATATTAACCTTGCCTGAAGCTCTTCCTGTTATTACTTCTATTATAAGTAGATCAATTTACCTCCTCTAGATTTCCCTCCTCATGGAAAACTGCATTGATTACTCCAGTTCCTAAAGTTTCTAATCCTCATCACTTTAAAGACCTTCGGTCCATTAGTATTCCTCCTTATTTGTCTAAAATCTTAGAGAGAATAATTTTCAAACAACTCATTAAATTTTTAGAGGATAACGATATTCTTCCCGATGTTCAATCTGGATTTCCAAAAGGAGTTAGTACAACTACAGCACTTTTGGATGTAATCGATAATATTCTCGTCGCACAGGATTCTGGCATGGCTACTATTCTTACCTTATTAGACTATTCGAGAGCTTTTGACTCGCTGAGTGTTCCCCTTTTGCTGTCTAAACTTACTACTACAGTTGCCTGGTTTGATAGCTACTTATACAATAGATCCCAAATTGTACAGATTCGTAAGCCAGATGGTAGTGTACGCTGGTCTGAACCTAAGCAATTAAGCAGAGGTGTCCCTCAGGGGTCAATACTTGGACCAATCCTTTTCATTTTATACACTGCGGATATTGTTAAACATATTAATTATTGTAACTTTCACTTGTACGCTGACGACATTCAAATATATATTCATGTTGATCCTAAAAACATCCGGGATTCACTTGACAAAATTAAACTCTGACCTTAACAGTATTGCACAATGGTCTGCCCGAAATGCCTTAATATTGAATCCGGAAAAATCAAAATTCATGGTGCTTGGAAGTAAAAACCAGATTGAAAAGACTTTATCCCATTCACCTGTTGTTAACATCTCAGGATCGTCAGTGGAATTGGTTGCATAGGCCAGAAGCCGTATACTAATGGACAGCAGACTTCGGTTTGAGGAACATGTTATCAACGTTGCAAGAAACTGTCTATATCGACTAAGGATATTGTATAAGATTCGCAGATATTTAAGTGAAGATATTCGTTTGAAAGTCTGTGAGTCACTAATTTTGTCCAAACTTAATTATTGCGACGTGGTAATAGGGCCTTGTTTACTTTCTAAGTCTAAACGTCTTATACAGCGTGTGCAAAATGCGTGTATCAGGTTTTGTTATAATATGCCGCCCCGTGCTCGCATAACCCTTGCGTTGAATGAGAAGGGCTTTCTTAATATGGACTCTCGCAGAAATTTGCACCTGGCTAGTCTTGTCTCATCCACTATTCATCGTAAATTTCCCAAATATCTTTACTCCAAGCTTAAATGGCCCACCTACACATATAATTCTAGAAGAATAGAGTCTTTTATTTTAGTATCACCCTTTCACAAAACTAGGGCATTCGAGGGCAGTTTCCGCCATCAGGCCACGAAATGCTGGAATAACTTACCTCCGCCGCTTCGTAAACCTATTTTCAAGCCTGTTTTCAAAAAACATTTTAAAATATGGTTGCTGGAGCGACAAGCTTTGCTGTGACTGTTGGCGGAAGCAGCCGATTCTGAGCAGCTGTCTTATTGCATTTTCTATTTATTGTATGAGTTGTATGTTGTTTTATTTGTATGTTGTGTGTATATTTATTGTGTTATTTATTTTTAGAAATATTTTTATTTTACTTATTTTGCACCTTAAGTTTACCTATTCCCCCCTTTCTACTCGTCTCAGGGCGCGGCAGAGTAACAGCGCCTGCCTCTGCTGAGGTTGGCATTATGGTGAGTCGTGCCTTTTCGCTGCTGTGACTTACATATTAGTATTAGTATTATTAATCTTTTTACTTATTGTCACAGCAATACGAATAAATGTTTTTTCTTTCTTTCTTCTTCTTTCTAGTTTAAGTTCTACGTGCTGATTTATTGCAAAGAAAAAAAAAGAAAAAATATCAAAGACCTATTTTATTTATTCGATCCATCAAATCGCCGCCATTACTTTGACATCCGTAACTTATAAACAAAGATGTTGCAACAGCCACAATAACTACCACGAGTAGTTACATTGAGTCTTTTGGTCGCGCGGTGAAACTTTCTCATGCTGTTTAATACTCGTGCACATCGCAAACTAATTTACGTAGAGTCTACATGGACATATGAAACTAACTTGTGAACACTTATTAGTACTTTGTAAATTTCATATTTCTAAAGAGGCTATGACGGCGCAATAATTCTGATACCAGGGATCACGGAGTGGGTGAGAGGAAGAAACAAACATATATCTAACAAAATGTACAGAAGATCGTTCGAAGATCGAAGAGCGCCGGTGGTTTAGAGGCTAGGGCCGATGCCTCCCGTCCGGAAGACACGGGTTCGATACCCACCACGCACATTGGTGTTTTCGAATTTCGAATTCATTCGACGCTCTTACGGTGAAGGAAAACATCGTGATGAAACCTGCACATTCCTGCGAAGAAATTCAAAGGTTGTGTGTGAAGTCGACCAACCTGCACTGGGCCAGTGTGGCCTAATCGCTCTAATTCAGGGTAGGCTCGAGCCCCTCGGTGGGGACGTGTACGAGCTGTTGATGTGGAGTTTCCTCTGGTCATTCTTCTCCACAGTCAGCGCAGTTGTAGTGAACGTGCCAACCAAGGACAAAACAAGTTTATCTTATAGGTTTTGTTTGTTTTTTTGTTGGTAACATTATTATCTTCGACTTCAAAAAACGATTCATGGAATCACTTTGAAAACAGACTAAAATATGCTATCTTTTATATTCGTCTTTTTATTGAAAATACTGACTGGCGCCTCGTAACTCGTGACGTATTTTTATTTTTTAAACCAAAAAAAGTCGGATGTCCATTCGAGAACGCGGAAAATAAAAAACAAATCACAGTCGAAAGTCATCAGGCGCAGGAAATTAAAACGTCGACCTGCGGCGAACATCAAACGTGACGGGTTCAGCAAAAGTCAAAAATGGCGGTCGTAACTGATAATTTTCACATGTTTTAGTAAATACTTAATAAATAGTACTTTATTTTATTTTATTATAGTAGTGATTGGTTGAAAAAAAGTTGAAAAACAGAGAATATATGTATGTGGCTGAAGATTGGCCAATGATGCCTTTTATGACCGTACAGTGCCTTCATTATTTAACCGTGTGGTAGCGGATACCGTGTGGTAGCGGCTTAGAATTCTACCACCCCATATTTTAATCGTGGGGGTCGTAAAAGGCGACCAAGATATCTAATTCTCCCCCCTAAAGAACCGTAAGCGGGGGAATATTAACAAAAGCATTCCCAAGGAGGGTTAGCGTCAGGCAGGCGGCCGGCTGTAAAAGAACTGCCAAAACCCTTTTGCAGTATGATAAGTACGAATATGATGCGCGATAGGACTAGGGCGTACCCCGTAGGCGCCGCGCAGGGGCAGCACCCGGCTCCAGTGGGAAATGGGTTAGGGTTGTCGCATCTGTCGGAGCGAGTGTGACGTAAGAAGCTAGCCTGGAGAAGGAAGGAAGTGAAGTTAAGGTTAGCTAGTTGGAATGTAGGTACGATGACTGGAAGAGGAAGAGAGCTAGCGGATGTACTAAAGAGACGAAAGATAAATGTTGCCTGTTTGCAGGAGACTAAATGGAAGGGTGCGAGAGCTAGAGAGATTGGTGAAGGATATAAATTCTACTACTGTGGAAGTGATGGAAAACACAATGGTGTTGGAATAGTTTTGGATAGTGAGTTGAAAGAAAGTGTGATGGATGTCAAACGGATAAGTGATAGAATTATAGCGGTAAAAACTATGCTGAACAGTTTGGTCTTAAATATTGTTAGTGTGTATGCTCCCCATGTAGGTTGTGATGACAGTGTGAAAGAGAAATTCTGGGAGGACTTTGACAGTATGATGATGGGGATTCCAGACAGTGAGGAGATTTACATCGGAGGAGACTTTAATGGACATGTGGGAAGATCGAATGAGGGATTTGAAAGAGTGCATGGAGGTTGGGGCTTTGGAAACCGTAATAATGAGGGTGAGGCCCTGTTACAAACTGCTTCCGCCTTTGACCTGGCTATAACAAAAACGTGGTTTAAAAAACGAGACCAACATCTTATAACATACAAGAGTGGCCACCACACGACGCAAATCGATTTCTTTCTTATAAAAAGGAAAAAAATGAGTTGTGTCAAAGACTGTAAAGTGCTGCCAGGTGAGGACTTAGTTTCGCAGCATCGACTGCTTTTACTGGAAATTAAAGTCACGGTCCAGATTAACAAGAAAAATAAATCTACCCCTCCGAAAATAAGGTGGCACATGTTAGAAAAGATTGAATGTTCATGCGAATTCAGGAAACAAGTGATAGATAAAATGTTAGAAATGAAGGACATGGAAGATAAAACGGTAAATGAGTGTTGGAATGAAATGGCCGGGCACATTAGGTACGTAGCAAAAACTGTTTGTGGTGAATCAAAAGAGAAATGCATGATAAAGAAGGAAACATGGTGGTGGAATGAAGAAATACAGAAGGCTTTGAGTGACAAGAAAAGAGCATTTAAAGACTGGCAGAACGTAAAGTGTGGACAGGAGATAGTGAAAGAACAAATGAGAATGGTATACATAGATTGCAAGAAGAGAGCAAAACGCGCAGTAGCTATTGCTAGAGCTGAGGTGCAGGATAAATTGTATGAATCCTTGGATAGTGCGGGTGGCCAGAAACAGCTCTATCGAATAGCAAAAGCGAGAGAGAGGAATGCAAGAGACTTATCGCACGTGAAATGTATAAAAGACGACACTGGAAGGCCTCTGACAAATGACGATGAAATAAAAGAACGTTGGAAGATGTACTTTGAAAGACTAATGAATGAAGAGAATGTTTGGAAAGGAGATTTAGAGGACACACCGCTGAATGTAGGATTGGTGAGAGAAGTTAGTGTGGAAAAAGTAAGGATGGCAGTACGAATAGAGATAGAGACCGCTATGATTGTTAGACAGCATACGAATCTCTTTGAGTTTGTAAAAAGCGGCCGCCGCAAAAATAAATTAGTCCTCCCTACTCCTAGGTTGGAAATGTTCCGAAATAGTCCACTATACAGATGCATACAAATTTATAACAAAATACCAGACAGCCTAAAAATAGAAGATGATAAAATTTTTAAAAACAAACTTAAACATATATTATTAAATAAATCCTACTATAATATAGAAGAGTTCATGACTGATAAAAACATAATAGCCCATACATAATAAATGTTATATTAATTTATTTAATATATAAAAAACATATTTGATTTAGAGGTAAGATAAATAAATGTGTAAATAAGTAAGTAAATACTTAAATATAAGTAAGTATAATTAATAATATTAAGAAATTATTAGTCAAAATAATAAGATAAGACTGTTATCCATATTTGCTGCACCCTTACAGGGTATATGTACATGACACTTAGTTTTTAAGACTTCATGTGTATATTAGCATTAAATAAATAAATAAATAAATATGAAAAATTGAAAAGCGGTAGGACCTGACGGAATACCAGTTGAAGTATGGAAGTTATTAGGTGCGGATGGGTGGGTGTGGCTGACCTTATTCTTCTCTAAGTTGTTGCATGATGAGACGATACCTGATGAATGGTGTAACAGTTTACTGGTACCCATCTTTAAAAATAAGGGTGATGTACAAGAATGCAATAACTATAGAGGAATAAAGCTTATGTCACATACCATGAAAGTTTGGGAGAAAATAATTGAAAGAAGGATACGAGAAGAGAGTGAAATAACCGAGAACCAGTTTGGATTTATGCCTGGTCGAGGAACGACGGATGCCATTTTTACACTTCGCATATTATGCGAAAAATACAGACGGGTGCACAAAAACCTGCACATGGTGTTTGTTGACCTCGAGAAGGCATACGATCGTGTTCCTCGTGAGGTTTTGTGGTGGGCCTTGAAAGAAAAATGCGTGCCTGGGAAGTATGTAGAATTAATTCGTGCAATGTATCGAACATCCCACACACGGGTACGGTCAGCTGCCGGGACTAGTGACGAGTTCGGTGTGGCTGTTGGCTTACACCAAGGGTCGGCTCTAAGTCCTTACCTCTTCCTACTTGTAATGGACGCATTGACGTCGGACATACAGGAATAGGCACCCTGGTGTATGCTGTTTGCCGATGACATTGTTTTCGTCGGTGAAGATGGAGCTGAGGTCCAGAACGGACTGGTGAAATGGCAACAGAAACTGGAGAATGTGGGGTTAAAAATCAGCAGAACCAAAACAACTCTGTTTTGGTTCAAACCACAGAACAAGTACTCACTTGTTCTGTGATTTGGCGGTCTCTCCAGCTCTGTAGCCTTGTCCCTTGATGGGGTTCCATTACCGGTCTGTTCCGACTTTAAGTACCTCGGTTCACTGATTCAGGGAGATGGCGAGATAGACCGGGATGTAAAGCATAGAATTAACTCAGCATAGATGAAATGGCGGCAGGTCACGGGAACAACATGCGACCCCCGAATGCCTCTTAAGTTAAAAGGCAAAATTTATAAGACAATTATACGACCTGTCGTCATGTATGGATCGGAGTGTTGGGCCATCAAAGAGATGGATGAAAGACGACTTCATGCTAGTGAAATGAGAATGCTGAGATGGATGTGTGGAGTAACAAGAATGGACAAGATTAGGAATGAATATATAAGAGGAAGTTTGAAAGTTGCGCCAGTGATAGATAAAATGTGAGGAAATCGCCTTACCTGGTATGGGCACGTAATGCGGAGAAATGAATGTTACGTGGGAAAAAAGGTATTGAATTTGAATGTGGATGGATATGTTGGGAGAGGACAACCAAAGAAAAGATGGATGGATTGTGTAAAAGATGATATGTTCAGAAAGGATGTGAGTGTTGAAATGACGGCTGATAGGGATGAATGGAGGAAGAAAACATACTGCGCCGACCCCAAATGATGGGATAAGGGCAAGCGAATGATGACAGTGCCTTCATTATTTGGTCAAACCTCAGAGGAACAAAAGACGATAGCGCGAGGCGACGCGTGTCTGAAATCTTTGGGTCAAACAATACGTTTTGTTTGAATGGTTTTCAGCTCAGTCAGCCAAAAGACGTCCCCTGCTGGACGAAAGTCTTCCCCAAAGATCTCCACAACGTCCAGTACTGCACTATCCGCATCTAGCGATTTCCGGTGGTCTTCACCAGATCGTCGATCTACCTTATGGGGGGAGGCCTGCCAACGCTGCGTCTCCCGGTACGCGGTCGCCACCTTTGTGCTCCAGCGGCCGTCAGTGGTTCAGCAATGTGCCCGCCCACTGCCACTTAAGTTTGACGATTCTAAAAGCTATGTTACTTTAGTTCTCCTGCAGAATTAATCATTTCTGATTCGATTCCGTAGGGAAACTCCAAGCAAAGCTCTCTCCATTGCCCTTTGGGTGGTTTTGAGCCTTCTTATGAGGCCCATAGTGAGCGACCACATCTGTCTCAGTGCCATAGGTCAACACTGAATTGTTTTCAGAACTGTTGTTTAAGTAATCTCGTTCTTTAGTTTAAATTGTGGTTTAAATCTACCTGTTATCATCTCTATATCTCTTATCTTTGGAGCTCTCTAGCTTTACGTAAAGATGTTAATACCTATATTATCACATTAAGGTACAAATAATATTTTATAATTATTCTTTCAAAATATAATTGACTTAAAAACGCTAAAATTTTAAGGGTAAGACTTAAATTTTTGCGTTAGACCAAGAACCATGAAAATTATTTTACTATCAGTTTTGCCCAGTAGACAGGCTCTTGAATGTAAGTTCAAGGTTTTGATGTCGAAGTCATCGGGCGCGGGAAATTACACGGACGCCGATACTTTTTATGTTGGACCGAGGCACAATAAGTAAAAAATAAACGGAAATGAGTTTTCGTAGCGCGAGTCTAAATATAGAATAATCTGGTTCCCAGCTACGAAACATGAATAGTTGTTCCACATGGTGGTGGTGGACATCACCACACGAAACTTATTGCAAACCATCATTCACATGAGTCACTTCTACCACACCTCGGCCAATCTTGGGTTATAGTTGCACACTTCAGCTCAGGCGGCGGTTTATGATGTTTTGCATAGTTCAATCGTGTTCTGCATAATCCAACTATGCTGAACAGCATAATCCAGGACGGCCTCATCAGAGTCATTTCTCTTCTTAGCGCTTTTGGCTATGACATCGTCCTAGGCCAAGGACCAAGCCCACAAGTGAGCGCCATTAGACTGTTTTTTTTTTATTTAGGGGTAAAAGACTTCAGCTCCCTCAAAAGTCCGGTTACACTTGATACGTCGATTTTGCGACACAAGCATTAGATGATTTAAAAAAAGAAGTAGGCGGCGGCTCACCCTCGAATGAGCAGCGTTTTGGTACAATATTAATTTTGTGCCTCTACACAAAATATCATGAAAAGGCAGCAACAATTATTAGTTACTCGAGACGTGTTTTGCCTGTATACGAGCCATCGACTTCTTCTTCGTGATGGTAAAGGATTTCTATTTACAGCTCTTTTACCATAATTTTAACCAGGAACCGAAATTTTATGGCCCCTTTATTAAAACTAGCACATTATCAGTTGAAACTAAATTCAGTGAAACCGGTTTCTTGTAACAATTTTGAAAACGTGAAGGACCAGGTTTAGAATTGAATTAAACGTAAGTAATTTGGTAACTAGATGGCAGCAAACGTATTTGGGTAACAAGATGCAATTGCTTGCCACTGGTGTATGTACACCTATATTATCTCCAAGCCTTTTCTGGTTGCTAAGTCTGCTCTTAATTCTAAGAAAGAAGATGATGTCTTTATTAAAAATAAGATTGTGCAAACTAATTTAATGCTCACCCTGTAAAATGCGCGTAACCGAACTACAGATGTACATAAACAAGATTTCAATAATAAGGGGTACCACACACAAAAGAACTTCTTTATGTATGACATCTTGTAACTTCCATTATAGTCTTCGAGATAAGGCTTATATGAGGCTTGTATGAGTAGTATAGATTATTGCAAGTCGTATTTAATATCGGTCGAGAAGTTCCCAAGCGGGGATTATTGTCTGTGTTATTAAGTTATTATATTATAAGTATCTGAAGGCAACTCAATACTCTTTGTTAGTTCGTATTTTAAAAAGAAACTAAATATAAGAGACCCCCACACTAGCGTCTTTCGAGCGTCGTCGTCTTGCCAGCGCTGAGCCACTGCTGAACGCCGGTTTACGCAGCGCTGGCGTCGCGTTCGTATGGTGCCTGTGCGCGAGCGCTCTAAAAAGACATTATAGATTTCAATTTGGATGATATATTTTTAATACGGCTCAAAATCCAACATTTTTTTAGGGAGTGTCGTGACCCGCACACGTGACACACACATGTCGGTTGTGTGTAAAATCCAGACGAACTCGTCCAATTCGTATTAAAAATTTAAATAATTCATAGTAAAAAGTTCAGTTTCAATTTGTAAGGAAATAGTCAACAAACTTAGCAGTTCAGTCAGATGAATTAAATGTCAAGATCATCATCTCAAGCTGAAAGACGTCCACGTTTGGATGGATCGATCTCGACAAAGATCGGTCTGCCCGCATCCAGCGGCTTTCCGTGACCTATTGATTCTAATAGTTTTACCTAAAACATGAATAAGAAAAAGGTTTAAGAATTGTGTAAAACAGACGCTTTGTAATAAAGTTTACTATAAGTTAGATGATTATTTAAATGACAAAGAGGCTTGGTGTTTGGATAGTCCAGTACGGCACAGGAAACATTAACAATTTTAAAATCCAGCTATCCTATTCGATTTTATGACCAATGAAAGAGAAGAGATGAATTCAGATGAACGAATGATATTATTTTGAATGAATGATAACTTAAAATAAAGGCGTTGCTGTCAGATTAAGAGATTTTTAAGTCGCATGTTTTATGTGCTCTCTAAAATTGTGCAATCGACGCGGCCATAATGTTCAAATTCGATGTTTGACAGCTCTAATATTAGAATGGCCTTCTCTTGTCCCTTTTTAATCTTTTAAAGGTGAAAAGAACGGACGAACTTAAATTAAGAATTAGAAAGTGACTGAGAATTAGCCTCAATGTGTATTGACTATTGTCAACAATATTTTATTTACAAAAGATACGAGCCATTCTTCTCCACAGAGGGCGTACAATTGTAGAGAACGTGCCAACCAGGGACAAACTTCTTTTGTCCTTTAACTAGAATGATTTTGTTAAATCTTACTTGGAATAAAGACATTTTTATCTTTTAGCTTTTTTTTTAGAAATGCTTTGCAGAATTTTGAAAGAGTAAGTACCGAATCAATTCCCATACAGTATGCTTCTGAGAAATAATTAAAGATTCTGAGGAGTACTTAATGGTACGTGAAAAATATATATAACGAGCTAATAGAACTACTCTTGGGAGATCTAAATCTGAGAGATATTACTAGCACATTTTCTCGCCGTTATAATTTGTTCTCAGGATATATAATTCATAAAAAATCTTCGTCTGTCCTTTTCGCACGCATTTATCCTTGTATCCTTCTTGTCTGCTGTCACGCATACCATCGTAGTTTATAGGCTCTTGGAGTAACAAAAGACATTCTTCGCTGGGGCGCGCGTCAGAAATCTTTGGGTATAAGGTTTGGCGATTGTCTTTTGTAACTCTGAAGGTTTGACCACAAAATAAGCGCGCCGCGGCTTTACGTAATTTGTGGTTTGACCCACACGATAATGATGTTAATGTAGTCAAATAAAGAGAGTAAAAGTTCTCATTTCACTTATACACAAAATAACGTTTAGTAATGAAATGTCGTTTCAGTTCCGCCATTCGGACGACGGCAAACAAAGAGTGCACTTTTCATTAAAATAATTTGGTCGGACGTCGAATAAAATTGAATTTGCGCAATAAATCACGTTTAATGTTCGTTTGGCCGACAGTTTCGGGGATTCGGTGCCAGGTGGCAAATGTACGAGCGCCGAGGGTTTTAAAACTTTATACTTACTCCTACTGGAGAACATAATGTTGTCGATGGAATAATTTGCACCTCAACTATTGTCTAAATTATTTAACACTAGCAGTCCGCCCGCGGCTACGCTCGCGTAATGTAAGATTTTCCCGTGGGAATAAGACTTTTTCCCGTAAAAAAGTATCCTATATGTTAACCTAAATAATTTTGTGGGGACATCCAACTTGCGCCCATCTGATCTTAGTCTGAGCAGAGCTTGTACTGTAGGTACCAGACAGCTGATATACCTATACATACATAAATAGATAAATTCATACTTATATAGATACAATAGATCCAGACACAAGGCGTGATTTCAAATACTAAGTACTGTATCTGTGTTTGCAATAAAGTGTATTCTATAGATTATAAAATGTGTGTAGTCTAATTAAATTGTCTATCGAAATAATATCTTGTTGAGTATACAAAATTATTAATTTGAGTTATTAAGTAGGTGAAATAATGCTCTCTCTCACAAGATTGCTGCGCCCTTGCAGGGTGTCACAAAATACTGTACCCTATATTCATAAGACCTTCTATGTACCAATTGTGACTTGCAATAAATGATTTATGATTTATCCAGGGTACAAACTATATCCATTACTTTAAGCGTGAATGCGGAAGAATCGTCCAAACATCCTAACATCCAAATATATTTTCACATTTATAATATTAGTGAGATGTGAAGTGTGATCAGAAGGAAAACATCTTGAAAATATCTGCACACAACTACTACATTATTTTGGAATGCCACCCAATAAATATAATTTTCTGTTTTAAGGTGAACTTCTCTGACTTAATGGAATATGTTACCAAAGTGTTACTTTAGCAAAAGTGGATTCGATTTTAAGGTGAACAGTTTACTTAAATGCCAACGTAAAAAAAACAGAAAAGAACCTTCTAGTTACAACATAACAAAAGAAATATATTCCTTTTAGGCTTCACAAAATTACAATAACAGCACGAAATCTTTCTAACAAAGCAGTTTTATACATTTTCATAAAACTTTTATTCGTACTAACGAGCCTCGATAAAAACATTATGCCACGTCTGGAAGTTTCGCACCAACAAGAAATTAAGTTTGGGCTTCTTCTACAAGTTACAAATTTCAAGTACAATTCGATGTACATTGCGTAGACAGTGAGATGAAAACGATAAGGCCTTACAGTTCAGGCGAATTAACTACGCAATGAATATCAAATTGTAAGATTTTACTACTAAATTGTTCCTTTGTGAAACGGGGCCCAGTTGTTGCTTAGAAAAAACTGCCCGAGTAAAATTTTATTACGGCTCTCGTCTTATTAGACGAAACGTTAACAGAATTTCGACGAGACTCCCTTTGTACACATTCATTTCTGTATTCTTGTAAAATAATTTGGGTGTAAAATATATTTTTGTCGATAAATTCGTGAGATTCGCGTCTAACTTCGTTACTTCACAAAGTTGGGTGATTTTTGTAGCCTGTTTTCCTTACTGACGGAAGGTAAATCTAGAAAATTTTATTGACTTATACAAATTTATCGAAATTCGTCTTTCGTTTCGGCTAATTCTTTACAGTAACTCGATGATTTAAAGCATAATATATCAGGTGTCAGAAAAGCTGTAGAGTTAAATGATAAAACTTTGCGTTATTAAGTTATTTAACACGTTGTCGTGATATTATAAAAGAATAATTAAGATCAATTTGGACTTACATAGGTACTCACTGTTTAAATCCTAAATATCCTTTTCTTTTTGAGATATGTAACCAAATATGATTGGTGAAGGAGGCGGTTGGTCCCAGACTAAAGCATTAAAGGTACACTCGTAACTCTAAACTTGGCAAATTGCAATTTCTGGTCCAAGTCTCTTTTATTGGTTTTTCTGTCGCAGCTTGCGCTAAAACAGCTCCCTCGAACTCGGAAATTAGGATTCCTAAGAATTAAATAATGGATATTTTTATATTTATAGTATAGAAAACGATTCATCATTAACAGCTCACATACGTCCCCACCGAGGGGCTCGAGTCTACCCTGAATTAGGGCGATTAGGCCTTAGTTGACCACGATGGCCCAGTGCGCGTTGGTCGACTTAGTCAACCTTTGAATTTCTTCACAGGAGTGTGCAGGTTTCATCACGATGTTTTCCTTCACCGTAAGAGCGTTGAATAAACGTACATATGAATTTGATATTCGAAAACACGTTAGTACGCGGTGGGGATTGAACCCGCGTCTCCCGGACGGGAGGCAGTGGCCTTAGCCACTAGACTACCGAAGCTCTTCAGTAGAAAACGATTAAAAACGTAATATTTGAGTGATTGAGCGTGACTCTTAATATTACGTTACGGCTTGGTGTGGTGGACTGTGCCAAAGAACTTTCCAGAATACGCTAGTCATCAGTGATCTTTAAAAACGACCAGAAAGTTCTAAGCTGTTGTTATTTCCCTTCAAAAAGCATTCGCTACTCGAAACAGCTGACTGTCAAAATTGAATAGAAATCTATATACTCTTAGAAGTTCGACTCGAGAAAGTTCGCTATTCAAAAAGATTGAATAACGAAAATAATATCGAAATAGGAACATTCTCAAACTGTCACCGGGGTTTGTCTTTTAGTTTTTATCTGTTGTAATACATACTTATACTGTCAAATTTATAACTTTTAATAAATTACATTTTACAATTACAATTTATTCGACGCTCTTACGGTGAAGGAAAACATCGTGATGAAACCTGCACAGCACACTCCTGCGAAGAAATTCAAAGGTTGTGTGTAAAGTCGACCAACCCTCACTGGGCTAGCGTGGTCGACTAAGGCCTAATCGCCCTAATTCAGGGTAGGCTCGAGCCCTTAGGTGGGGACGTATAATGAGCTGCTGATGAATAAATTACAAAATAAGTTGTACCTTGGGGTTCAATTAATTCCTAGTCCCACATAGACAAAATGTTACTGAAACTGATGGTAATTGATCTTGAACTTCATAAAAAACAGAAATTTTGAATCGCATTTCAAACAGAACTACGAGTAACAGGTATCTATCTATGTCTCTCAATTCCAATATCGTGAAACTTCAATCCGTCGGAGTGGAAACTTAGTTGCCGAAGTAGCAGACCCTTGGGACCTTCCACTCCACAATAAACTGTGACAAGACCATTAATTAAGGTCCAGCAGATGCTGCACTTGACCCACATCTTCGGATCGGGGCCTTTTGTACTACAACCCATCGCTTTCTCACTCACACCTAAAACAATAGAGACGGCCTTATCTTATGCCAAGTTCAACCCGTCTTGAGTCGCTGTCTTTTTCTGGTACTTGAGGAGTAAACGAGATGGTGATAGTACCCGTCAAACTGAACAACTTTTCACGAAAAAAAAATTTCCTGCGACAAAAAAAATTTTGGCCTCTCCATACAAAGTAAGACTCCCGACCGACCCATTTTGTATGGAGAGACCAAAAATTTTTTTGTCACAGGAATTTTTTTTTCGTGAAAAGTTATTCAGTTTGACGGGTACTATCACTACACGGCGGGAACAAAACGATGTAAATTTCATGTTGTATAGGTCGCGTTTCTCAACCTGTTCTCGTGAAATTTTGTGAGCAGGTTCGATAAAACGATTTTTTTTTGTCGAGTCAGTTTTGGATTGTTTTTAAATGACGGAGTTATGGCTGATGCCAGCTTACATGGTCTACCGCTGAGGCTATTTTCCTCTACGGGTCACATTTTTCAACCAATAAAAAAATGCGAAAAAATATAAAAAATAAAAAAAAAAT
The DNA here is from genome assembly GCA_951230895.1 of Carpatolechia fugitivella. Lineage (NCBI taxonomy): Eukaryota > Metazoa > Arthropoda > Insecta > Lepidoptera > Gelechiidae > Carpatolechia > Carpatolechia fugitivella. The sequence goes on along the minus strand of OX579646.1, from coordinate 20,405,671 downwards.
TGGGAAAATTAGCAGGACAACGTCAACTAGTGTAATATATTATAGGAATAGGTAAGATATTCCCTGCTTAAGTGAGGGCTTATTTATTTTTGTCAAAGATGTTTACCTAATATTGTGTATTGTTAAGACATTTAGTAAGCTTGATCGACTAACGCGATAAGAGAGTTATAAGCCGTTTTGACTAACATAAGCCTCAAAACATGTAAAACTCCTTCATTTTTTCAAACAGTTTTTGTTTTCAAACAAAGACCGTCAGATACTGATCCTCACACTAAGAGATTCATAACTAAATTCGATATTTGAATATAAAAAGATTGAACGTCTTGTATTCAATCGAAATCATGTCAAGTAACCCGTATTTGCAATATTATGAGTCTGATTTTTCCTTTTTTTTTTAGAAAAAGGAAAGAACTAACAGCTTATCTAACCAAATAACATTATGCATTGTAGTGACAGTAGGAAGCAATTTATTATTATTTTTATTTTCAATACACCTTGTTCGAAAATTGAACTTACGAAGGCAGTAAACTGTGCGATAAATGCGTTTTACCGCACTAGTGCGATTTCCATTACAATTTTTGTTTAATTCCTACGGTCTTTATAATTATTATTCAGCCATAATCATTTTGACAATAAAAAATATTTTCACTGTAAAGTGGTTATTATTATTTTTTATTTGACTGCATTTGCAAGGATCTCATGATTGCAATGATACATCATTTATCAAAATCGGTGCAGTAGTTTTTTACTTTTTTTGTGGTGAGCTCTCAAAAATTTGGATTTACAGAAAGTTTTATTTTGTCAAGACAAAGCTAACGTCATCTTCATTTTGAAAATCCATAAAGTTTCTTAGGATTTGTAGAGCAACGTGTTTTTATGTTTTGCTATAATTAAGAGTGTGAAGTCGGCTTTATATTTTTTATAGCTTATTACACTCGCGCTGTGAACAGCTATCTAATGATACCAAATATGTCAATATCGGTCTAGTGGGTTACAAGTAAGAAATACTTAGTTTAGGCATCGCATTCCTATTTTGTCTGCTTTATTTTCCTACTCTATGTTTTAGATTAAGTTTTATTGATTTATTTTTTATCTTAGCTCTTGTCTTATTTAGTGGTTTAGAAGTTATGTTGGAATATCCGACCTTTGAACTAATACGTACATACAAATTCATAGGGTGATAAACTCATAACCCTCCTTTTCATAGTCGGGTAAAAAAACATCGTCCTAATAAGAAAGATACTTGAATTTTTGAAGTTGTTATTCATTTATTTGAACGAAGATTGCGTAACAGGAAAATGTATTATTATTTCGAGAACCTTTCCTAAAGGAGTGTCGTAGTGGAAAAAATATGTAAATCTGAGACGTCCCCAATTAATAACAAAGTGCTTTGTAAAATGGGACGAGATGAAAACGTGACAGACCCTAGCTAAAACCCTTCCTTAGTTAAAATAGCTGTTTTTTTTTTTTTACTGGTCATCTCGACTAGCCCTCTTATAAATAAAATCACAGTGCCAATACGTCCCCACCGAGAGGCTCGAGCCTACCCTGAATTAGGGCGATTAGGCCATAGTTGACCACGCTGGCCCAGTGCAAGTTGGTCGACTTCACCCACAACCTTTGAATTTCTTCACTGGAGTGTGCAGGTTTCATCACGATGTTTCCTTCACCGTAAGAGCGTCGAATAAACTCGAAATTCGAAAACACATTGGTACGTGGTGGGGATCGAACCCGCGTCTCTCGGCCCTAACCACTAGAGTGACAAATACAAAAATAGAGGTTTTGGAAAAGTTCTAAGACTAAAGTTACTTAATTTCGCATGACGAAGAACTATCTGAGAGGTTTTTCGTCATAAGAGTGAAAAGAAGAAAACATGCCTATAAAATCAAATGTTCAAACAAAAACGTTCAATATTTTTGAACCATGACGGAACGTTAGAAAGTAATTAACGGGTACATAGTTTCAGCAGCCTTCAGTCACGGATGGGTTCACGTAATTACCATTTGGAATATAGTACCTTCTTTCAAGGTTTTAAAAAGTCATGTTTTATTTGATTGTTTAATTTCGTTAATAACATTTTTTTTGCTCTTTTAAGCTAATTTATCTTTACCATGAGTTTGCTTATAAAATGTATGCTAGAACTATCCCGTTTCACGATTCTAAAAATATTTTATACCCAAAGGTTCTCACTGTCTCTCAAGACACAGGTTACGCTAGTATGGAAGACAGAGATCAAACTCTGTAAGGACTTTTACCTAGTACGTCTATATATGTACATTGCATTTATTGTAAAAAAAATAAAAGACAAATATTTTTATTATTATTTTGTTTTTGTTGAATACTACTTTCCTCAGCACAAGGCCGGTTTTTACGGATCCAAGCGCGGGCTGCCAAGTGACTTGATTCCGGTGATATTTCAGTGGGCGCTTGGAAGATTGTTGCATTGTTGAGGAATCGCCGGACTATGGAGCAAGTGTCCAGTATTACTGCCTTTTGCATATTAATATAAGTAGTTTCCGGGAGATTTAGTTCAACTATTGCTTTGTGTAGGGTTTTAGGTATGATGCCGGTAGAAGAAATTATCAAATAAAATCAAATCGAATCAATCTTTATTTGCTAAGAAATAGGTTTACAAACAAGGTCTTAATATTTAGGTATAGTTCTCTATTTCGCTAACATTAAATTAGCATGCAAATTATAACTATTATGATTGGTATAACATAACTCTAACTCTGTCTTGGTGCCACATGGTTTGTATTTCTTCAGCAAGAGGGATGTACTTTTGGATTTTTTCACAGTGTTTTTAATAGGTTATCTGTGTTTGGAATGGAAATGTCTATTAGGTAGGATTATTATTATTAAGTTTGCTTGTAAGAAACCGCCTTTCTGTGCAGTTTTTACAATCGTACCAACATTACGAGGTTTTTATTGTCTCTTACATCGAGCCTGCTCTAAATGAACGCCATAACTTAAGGTAAGCCTGGCCTTACTAGTTCACGCGAATAAAATTAAATCTTGGTGGCATAATTGGTAATGCGCCTGTTTCTGGAGATGCGGGTTCGAGTCCTGTCCAAGATCGACAAAATTTTTAATTTTCTGCTTTATAAATTATAACACGCGAAAATGCAAAGTTGACATAGACTCTTTCAAATGTCTTCGTACTACCAATTATGAAAAATTGGAAAATAGTACAGGTTCGAACCTGGGATATTCCGTTCTGAAGATAGCGAAAATAATTTACAACAGCGACGCGCGCGCTGTTATAATTATGCATCAATAAAAATAAAACCATTCCGCAATTCGTCTAAAATATACGTGTTAAATTAAACATTAAAACAAAAATAATAATTATAGACACAAAAAATCTTAGCGAATAATAAAATAAAATATTTAAATCACTACAAAATTTATAGAAAATATATACAATTTTTTTTTTAAGTAGATTCTTATCAAGCCGACAAACAAAAATTATAAAAAAAATATATACCACCAAAATTATTAGTTTTTGTTTTTTTTTTTTTCGATAAACTTGAGCGAATTATTATAAAAATGGTTGATACTAAAAAAAGATCAAATCTCCCGACATCAGCTGACTCGACCGTTTTGCGTAAAATTTAAATATGTTTGGCTGGAGCTTTAAACAAGTCAAACAACAAAGTTAATAAGTTGTTAAATTTCATATCAAAAAGTCAGCTATATTTTTTCAAGTTAAAAAAGTACAAAAAACTTATAAGAAATCACAAACTAATCCATCTTCAACTTACCCGTACGTAACGCCGCCCAACTCGAAGGTAGAAAAGTGCAGTACAAAACGCGGTTAAAAAATAAAGGTGTGTACACAATGCAGCGCGGTTGTTACGGCCGAGTGTTTGGCCGCGAGAGCCGTGGCGCGGGCCGCCGCCCGGCCGGTGACTGAGCGAGCGAGGGGAGCACACGTCAGCCGCCGCGCGCGTAGGCGGCCGTCTGGCGCCCCCGGCCGCCCCCAGCCGCCCCCACCCCACCGACCCTCCGCGCCCTCTCGCCTGGGCCTAGCAGCTTCGTGCGATCACGGAAGTTAAGCCAAGGTCTAGGACAGGAGAGGCGGGAAAACTTGGTTTAGTTCTAGGAGAGATCATCTTGTTTCCATATGTCCCCACCGAAGGGCTCGAGCCTATCTCGAATGAGGGGCTTGAACCTGACCTGAATACTTACTTAAAACGAACATTTCAGGCTTACGGGCTCACTGAGCATAATAAAATGGAGTTTTCTTTGTAGTTGACATTGAGCAATTACAGTAACACTGACACTGAGTACAGTAAGTGGAAATATAAAAGGCTGTCTCAAAATTTTCACGCGCAACAAAACTGAGTTATTAGAATACGAATAAACCTTTAAGATTGTTTACTTATTACTTATAGGTACATTTTTCTTTCTTTCTATCACAAAAACAACAAAATAAATTTAAATGTCTTTATTTTTAGTAGAATGTAAATTTCACGGGGTCGTTCTTAGAATTATTTAATTTGGAAGGTCTTAAAGATAAAAAATTTCTTTATTCGAAGTAAGATTTAACAAAATCATTTTTCGACGTCAATGGACAAAAGAAGTTTGTCCCTATTAGGCTCGTTCGGTACATACCTACAAGTGTACGCTCACTGTGGAGACGAACGGTCAGAGATTCTACTTATTTTAAAGTAGGCACTTGTTTTTAGGCATAGACTTGAGGGCCAAATTGAGCAGACGCACGTCATGTTTCTCTTCAACGTACACAGATAACGTATATCTTATATCTTAATGACTTAATTTCAAATTTATAGCTCTGTATTAGCTTATATACGATCCCATAGAAGTGCTGGGGCTTACCCTGAATTAGAGTGCTTATACCTTCGACTACGCTGGCCCAGTGCGGGTTGGTCAACTTTACACACAACCATTGAATTTCTTGTGCAGATTTCGTCACGATGTTTTCCTAGTTACTGTAAAAGCGTCGAACACATCGTATGAATCATATGAATTAGGAATTCAAAAACAATTTGGAACGTGGTGGATATCAAACCCGCGTCTCCCGAAAGGGAGGCAGTGGTCCTATACACTACACCATCGACGCAGTATGCATTCCTGAATATTTAATACGTAATATTTTCTTTTTTCCTGTTTATAAACGAACTCAAAGGAATTAGGTCGTCCTATTGATGTCAGATCTGATAAAATAGAGAAAAGTAACACAGCAAGTATTTGAGTTGTTTGAATTGCCTTACTTAAAACATTAAAAGGAAGGAATTTTATTTTTATAAACCGTCAATTTTAAAATTAGGAGCTGTAATTAGTTTCATTGATGAACATGGCGCCGTTCTTCCATCGAGCGAGCATAAGTAAACCAAGCATACCTACATGTATAAATGTTATTGAAATATCAATGCAGAAACAAAAGTAACGTGCATTAGTAACTTCATACAGATATGAATTGTTTATGAGTTAACGTGCAATTCTTTTTACTTGATCTTTACCTTTTTTAGTCAGGAAATACATATATTACACAAAATTCACGCTTTCTAGAAAGAAAGAGGCTTAATTGGATTTTTTTTGTTTTTAAATACATAAATAATTTGTCAACACCAGTCCACGTGACTGCTGTTTTGAACTAGTTTTAAACCCTGGATTTTGGTTTTAAACGGTTTATTTACAACTATAATCTCGCCACTGTACTTATGCGAGTATAAACGTAAGCTTAGGCTGCGGAATTTTTTCTTAGAAAAGCAGCGCCCGTACTAGCAAACTAATTATACTTTATTTTAAAATTTCGTCAATCTTTTTTTTATGTAACGGGTTTTAGTTTAAATTCAGTCTTACATTTTCCTTATCTAGTGGGTTGTAAGGTCGACAACCAACCTCACTAACCCTGGTGCTAAGTGTCCGGATACGAACCTAGACATTCCTCAATGGAACGGTTTCTATTGAGGAAAGGTAAGGCTCAGTGTCCTCTGATAAAAGAAGCTAACGCAAGCAGCGAAGCTAAAGATTTCCACTCACTTTTGTCTTACTCACTCACCGTTATCCTCGTCTAGGTATTGTTAACAAAACGGGCTATTAACCGTTAATCGGCTAGCACATAACCGTTAGTGAAACCGGCGCGGGCACGGGCGGTGAATCCCCGACATTCGAGTGTCTGCGCGTCTCGCGTAGTCCTAATTCAAGTGAAATGTAGCCGAGATACCGAGTCCTCTATTTCAGCAACCAAAGTCAGCAGAGTTCAATGTTTTTAATCATAACGAAATATTCCAAGAAAATATTGTGAGTTTGATTTTTTTTTTCATGAACACTTTATAAAAGATTTCTTTTTAAAAATGAATTCAAAACTTAACTGAAATATATTTATTTAAAAGCATTAAAGTCACTCTTTGCCTAGTAACTGCCTGGCTGTATAATTTTTCGTGTGCGCGTATTTGAAGTAAAGTATTAATATATACTTATGTACTGATACATACAAAATAAACTATTCTTAAAATCAAATTTGATTATCAGCCAACTTAATCGGTTAGAGAAACAAACACTTTAACTTTACAATATTTTTCATCGTGGTGTAATAATGAAATTAGACACTAGATTGAATATCATACTATAGGTACGTTTATACGTAATGTCCGCTCGCGATCTTAATACATAGTTACGCTATGCGCGCACTAGCGACTTTTGTCGCGGCGGCGACGGTATGTCTCTCTCTCTCGTCAAATTTACTAGAGTGCAAATGAGAGGCACATAGTGTCTCGAGAGACAAAAGTTGCTAGTGCGCGCATAGCGTTAGTAGTCACATACATCAAAGCTGCATTCAAATCTCGCGCACACTATTATCAGCCTACCCTGAATTAGGGCGATTAGGCCTTAGTCGACCAAGCTGGCCCAATGCGGGTTGGTCGACTTTACACTCAACCGTTTAATTTCTTTGCAGGAGTGTGCAGGTTTAATCACGATGTTTTCCTTCACCGTAAGAGCGTCAAATAAACGTGCATATGAATTCGAAATTCGAAAACACCAATGTGTTTCAATGAACGTGGTGGGGATCGAACCCGCGTCTCCCGGCCAAAAGACGTTCTAACCACTAGGCCATCGACGCGAACTATATCTAGATATAATCGAACCTAAATACTTAAAACAATTCAACAGGCTTAAAAACTTAATTTGGAAAGAAACCATTATGGTAGTAATTTGGGTTATATAAAAAATTATGTTAGAAAAATGACAGAGCACTTTTTATATTATATGGGGTTCACACGGGTGCCTAAAGAGAAATACCGTCTTAATGGCATTTTGTCTAGTGACTAAATTCGTAAGCCCAAAAGTAAACTAGCATCCGACTTTTTCGCGCGGGAAAAATCGCGATTCTTTAGTCACCCGTGTAAGCACGCATTAGGCATAAGCAAACCCAGTATGTCTGTCACAAGAACACGTCTGTCGCAATCTCATTACACGTGCTATTAAACAGTACCCTTGTTCAGTGTTCGCACTCATCTTGTTACATCTTGTGATGTTCGTGACGAGACGGACGGAATGAGACGAGATGAAACTAACGAAATGACTCATCTTTTATTAATTGATGCACAGAATTTAAGCACCTTTTTATACTCTGACTACTTTAAGAACTGATATTCATGGAAATAGATTACTTAAGTACCTGACAAGCTTTTTCAAATTTCAAAAAACGCAATGCTTGCGACGCCTGACAAGTTTTCAGTGACCTCTTCTCCAATTTCCGCTACTTTGTTAATGAACTCACTCAAAAATGCAATGACAAAGCTGAGAAATGTAACAATATCGTATAAAAATCAAATCGTCGATAAACTTTTTAAAACTTTCACGGTTATTAATATTATCATGATAACAAACGAGATATTTACCATAGTTTTAAAACAATTTCATTTTCAAACACTCGCAATTGTTACTCATTGTAAAAAAGATTTGGCGAGTCTGATTGTGATATTTTTTATTTTTGCCAAAAGCAAATCATTATGCTGAGCTGTGGCCTTTTTAGCATGGGTTTAGTACATCACACCGAAAGTTAAATTGTCGAACGCCAATAGGTCGACAACGATTTATCGAATACATTGCGGCACACACTTTGAATACTGCACTTTATTTTCTTTATTTTTTCTTTTTTTTCGTGTTGTCATTAGTGATTTTATTAAATATTTTGAATTGTCGTATTATAATGTGTGTGTCTTTGAGTTAAATAAATGCTTGTTTATGTCTATGTTTCTATTTTTAAGTAAACAAATATTTATACCTTTTCAATCCGATGACGGCCCAGTTGCACGAGCCGTGATCACGGGTAGACTGGAGTTGAAGTACCAGCGAGATTGCAATGCAGGCGGTGGATGTGTCACTTGATCACTACCCACACACTGTCTCTATAATTTTAATAACTTGTAAATACAGAGAGTGTCCGTCCGATGACAAGCAACGCGATTTCTCTGTATCCAATTGATAGACCCACCGGTGGTAAGGTTAGTTGTATTAATCGGTCACCAAGCGAGTTAAGTCGACGGATTAAGTTAATTCCACTGTACTTGTAGCATAAACTGGACTTTAGGTGTTTCTCGATTTTAATCTCCTTACGCACATAGCTAGGTAACTATTTGTTTTCTTTATTTACAAACTTGCGTGCCCTTGTGCCGGGGAATATGGATGGTATGATGGATAGTCGAAATCTTCAAAAATATACAAGCAGGTAAATTTTTAACTAAAACAAGAAGGTATTATTAAAATTTCCGTGTGTCTTCGTTATTTCACCATAAATAAGCCGTAGTAGAGTTTCAGAGTAGAGTGCCGTGCGGTGACGGCAGAGTAGAATACATTAGTTACCAAACCCTACTCTTCCCGTGGGTGTCGTAAGAGGCGACTTAGGGACTACACATTGAACAGGGAACGGGCAGCAGCGCTCTCTGATACAGTAACCTTATAATCTGCGATCTCCAACCCGCCTGCCAAGCGTGGAGATTATGGCAAAACCCTCCACTTAAGTGGAGGAGGCTCATAGTCCAGCAGTGGACTGTAACGGGCCGTTGATTTTTTTGATTTGAGAGTTTCAGAAAAATACTAGTTAATAAACTTGATAAGCTTATTTTTTCAAGTAATATCTTTTCTCAACAATATTATTTTTATTTGCTACATTATTTGCTCTTATTTTATTTTTAAATTGCTATAAGCTGGCTTGTTTTATTACATTTCAATCTTATACTATGTTATGAGTATGACGAAGAAACGAAAACATTTTGTGAAACAATCTCAAACAACAAGATTCATAGGAATTTTCCTTAGAAAATCAATCAACATATTTTTTCCGCTTTGTCGTACGACTGGCGACATACACACATTATCGGCCTTAGTCGTAATATACACATACATACATACATTATAACAGCTACTTATGATCCCACTCAGTCATCTGTCTCCGTCACGCACACTGTCAACGTGCGTTACACAACGGGTCTTAGATATTTAATCTTGTGCAAAAAAGGACTGCTATCCTAATTATAGACTGAGATACGAATTCAGAATTCCTTCTATTTTTCATGGTGAGCAAATGATGTAAAAATCTGCTAAGAGACCTTTTCTGGGGTTTTGCACATCGCTGAATCTAAAAATCTCTATTAGCACTTCGACATATTACTCCTTGTGCCTGAAATCCAAGATGGCCGCAAAAAAAATGCATACCATGTGGGGTATCAAATGAAAGAGAGTCTTGAGTAGATTAGAAATATATAACATGTTGTCATATCAGCACACACTGGTCAAGCATTTTTTTAAAAAAACATTGAAAAAATTTAGTTTAGGAGTTGATTTTGCATTGCCGTAAATTAAAAACAACTAAATTAATTTCTGTGAAACCTTTTCATAATCACTTGGGATATGGTCTCCAACGCTCTTACGGTGAAGGAAAACATCGTGATCTATACACACCTGTGAAGAAATTTTAAAAAAAAATTGTGTGTGAAATCGACCAACCCACACTGGGCCAGCGTGGCCTAATCGCTCTACTCCAGCGTAGGCTTGAGCCCTTCGGTGGGGACGTATTATGAGCTCTTTATGACTATGTATGTCTTTTTATTTTCTACCTAAGATCAGTATCAGGATTATGAAAGTGTAAAAGCCTTTGTATTGATTGGTCGCGTATTGTGCCGTAGAAGGGCGTATCTCTCACGCTTCGTGAGACGTAAACACGATCTCTACGTTGAAATCGAGACCATACTAATGTATTGGTTTCCATAGCACAGAAAATCTATTGTACGTGTTACAGGATCATTTTATCTGTGTTGAAAAGAATACTTACGGGTTTGCCGCCAAAAAAATATTATTTACAAAATATTGCAAATTCTAGAAAGGAGGTTATTTGATATATTTTACAGTAAGAATTATTATAACCTTTTCGTTTTATATACCTCCACTGAGAGGCTCGAACCTACCCTAATTAAGGCCAGCAGACAATCACACTGGAAAACTTAAATGGATAATCATGGTGGTGGTTTGATTTGATTTTTGATTTTGGTATTTATAAACTCAAAAACCACAAGAGTGACACCGCATACAGAGGTAGATAGATAAGTTTTTCAAAAAAAACACAGAAACTTTTTTAAAACGAACTCTTTAGATGCTTTTCTAGCTAGATAGAAGAGTCGTCCACAAAATCAATAAGTCAGCTGATGGTGGCGTCAAAATATATCGTAGCGAGTACTACGCTCGTAGCGGCGCTACGCCCACGCGTAGCAGTTTCGTAGACAGCGTCATGGCCGCTCGATGCTGGTATTATGTAGGTCAGGACAATGTTGGAAAAGTTCACAGCCTTGAACCTTGTCATAGTTTTGTCTGGATTCAAAATGAAATATATTTTGTACTAGCTGTCCGCCCGCGGCCACGCTCGCATTGTGCAAGATTTTCCCGTGGGAATAAAACTTTTTCCCGTAAAAAATATCCTATGTGTTAATACAGGTTACAAACTATCTCCATTCCAAATTTCATCCAAATCCATTGAGTACCTACTTAAAGCGTGAAGGTGGAACAAACATCTAAACATCCAAATATATTTTCACATTTACAATATTAGTGTGATGTATTTTGTATGATGATAAAACTTCTTTTTTTTTTGTTGTTGTATATTGCATTTATTTAATCGCGTTATTTTTCCTTCATCGTAAGAGCTTCGAATAAACGTAAATATGAATTCGAAACAACATTGGTACATGGTAGGAATCGAACCCGTGTCTCCCGGATGGAAGGCAGCGGCCCTCACCACTACACCACCGACGCTCTCGAAACACGCTCTTAAGGCACGTTTATCATCATTTATTAAATAAACCTCAGTTTCCAATAGCTTGTTCCACGTTAACTGAAATTGATCAAGTAACCCGACCACCATCTGTCTTCCTTTGATATTACGGGCATAGTTGGTGTAGTCGTTTTGTGACTGTAATAATGTGGTTCGAACCTCGAGTCACAATAATATAACTTTTTAATCTTAGTTAGACGCATAAATAAAATCTATATTTTTTAAGAGAATCTAGATTTTTTTTTTCACTCTGCAATGGACTACGTTTTAATCGCAAATAGATTCTTTATTTTATTTTAGGCACACGATCACTTTGCACATACTTAAAACTAATTTTGTTACTAGTTAGCTAATGCTAATTAAAGCTTGAGCGTCTTTGTGAGTACATTTATAACTTGAACTGACTCCGTATCGAACCTGGGACCTTTACGGAATGAGCCCACGTTCGCTCCGATTAACTGGAATTGATCACGGCCACAGTCGCATTAATCTTCCTTCGTTCAAACGCAGCTCTTTCTCTGCAGACATGTTTGGTCTCTCAATCCAGTCTAGAAACAATATCGATCGAAAGAGTGTATTGCGTACGAATATTATGTTCTTTGCGAATACGAAAAAATGAAAAAAAAGCTCGATTGAAGTGAGATAACTATGGTTTAGGGTGGCCAATGAAAGATTCGTTGAGTGATTAGAATATATCATCATCATCAACGGCCCGTTGCAGTCCAATGCTAGAATATATAATTGAAAAAAAATATCACATAGGAAAAAATGTAGAGCAGAGCGCAGAGCTCTTCTGGTGTCGACCAAATCTCAAGTGATAAAAAGAATCTCTCAAGCTTAGATAAATGAAAGGCTCGCGCGGCGCTCGCCTAGATACCGCGCTATCTAATAACAACAGCTCCGTGAATGCGGCAACTCAACAATGACAATACAATTTGGAAGGATGCAAGCTCGGAGGAAATACGAGACGAGACGCGTCGGCGCGAGCTCGGGTACGCTGAATTCGGCGTAGTATTTGTTGCCGCATTTTACAACTATGCCAGCGGTATCTAGGCGAACGCCACGCGAGCCTTTCAAGCACCACGCGAGCCTGTCATTTATCTAAGCTCTCAAGTAACTAATTGAGAAAGAATAATAAAAAAGAAAAAAAAAAAGACTTCTTTGGTAAGAATCTTTATTCAGGTACAAAATAAAAGAACAAACAACTATGTATTAAAATCATAGATAAAAGATATTCTTTAGCGCGTCTCCCCGCGGCAGAGGTCCCACAAGACTGGCAGCATTCCCTCTCTGTATCGCTATTGCTATTCTCTGGGCAAAGTAGCTACCAGCTCTTGGGTCACCCGATACCTCGTGGAGACGTGCAGAGATGTCATTGAGATGAAACAGATTTATCATCCAACAATAACTCCTATAGCGTAAAATTCAAAAAAGGTATAGGTAATGTGTAAAATCTAACTTTTTTATAGGCAATGCACAGACAGGTCCTGAAACTAAAAGGCTCATTTCACTGAAATCACTTTCAGATCATTAGTAATGACGACGATTTGCAAATACAAGTACGATATTTTGAAAACATGACCATCTAAAAATACTGGTCAACCTGTTTCTATAGTGTGCAGTCAGGTAGCCTCTTAAATATTAACACGTGAGAGTGCCTGTACAAAGTACATTATTTTGATGATCAGCAATATTCATTTATTGCATTGCATTCATTCACTTTACTTATGATTTATTTAAATTGGAAACACTCACGTAAAAATTCGCTCGCTCTCGCTTTACTTAGTTCACGATTACCTTTTCAAGTGTGCACAGGTCAATTTATTGATAGTTTTTTAATAAACAGTAGCTGTTAGGAATATCAAGAATTTTACTCATGAAAACTATTTATCAAGACAGCTATCAAGCATCTATTCGAGACTAACTCGAACAGTGCCATTAGAAAGGTCAGGAGTGGCCTACTCTGTCCAGACTTTCACCGAAATGATAATGGGTTGATGCCCTCCGCCGCCGGCGCGTGAACTGACCGCCTGCGACCGTTCCCAGAACCAATACTAATGTACTGCCATCAATCGATTCAAGACTCGGGCAGATGAAGCCCAATTTTATTTTATAGAAGGATTTTTTAGGATAACTTGTATGAAAAATCTTAAAAGGTTTTTTGTACTTAATGCTTTACTATGAGTTCCAGATTTTATATTAATACTTGTATTAATATAAGGATAGTTTACTCGTTTTTGGTTAAAAGTAATTGGCGGAAAGTTTCGCTGGTTGAAGTATTTTTGTAAAGTCAGGATGATAATAATTCCTTCAGCGTCGAATAAATGAATTTTAAATTTGGAAAAATGATCGTCACTCAACCTACTCTTTCCTTTTAGAAGCTGCACACCGCGCTAATTATTATATTTTATGCTCATGAAAATTAATATATAATTTAAAATTTCCGCAGCTATGAAAGGATTTAATCGCTTCAAAGTTATCAAAAACAAAAACTTCCTCCTTTAGCCATTTAGCTGGTATTTTATTCCCGACACATTTTTCCATAATTACCGACTGATGAAGTTAGCAACTGCATTTCCTGCAGTTTCAGTCGCAGTTGGAATTACTGCATTTCACTTCTAACTCTTATTTAATAACAAAAGTTGGTACCTTATATATTTTTAAAGTTTTTAGTTAAGCTAACAGACCGTTAAAGATTAAATAGTTATCGCAGAGTTTCGCTTCAGTCACGTGTACGTATAAGTAGGAATCTTATCTTACTTAAACCTATGCTGTACCACTGCTGGGCAAAGGCCTTTCTCTTCTCTTTCCACCCTTCTCTGTCTAGAGCATCGCTAAGTCAAGTCGAATAATAAAGCCAGGTTTTTTCCAAGTAGGAATGTTGATGGAAAAATATTTCTCAAGTTCAGTCTAGACACGATAAAAAAGGTTAAATCGGGGATTAGTTTTTTAATTAGATGTTTTTTTTTTACTTATTAGGTTTTTCAACAGGTAAACATCAAATCATTTTATAAAAATAAGACTAGTAATATGATTGCGATGTAGACCCGATATTAATCGGCCGTTATTAAACGGCTCCGTAGCCCAGGTGGTAGTGTATCTGCCTCCGACGCACAAGGTCGCGGGTTTGAATCCCGCCAGGGCACACATTCGTGTGATGAGCACTTGTATTTGCCTTGTGTCTGGTTGTTGTTTATCTATATATGTATGTATTTATCTATTTAAGTATTGCATATCAGCTGTCTGGTACCCATAGTACAAGCTCTGCTTAGTTTGGGATCAGGTGGCCGTGTGTGAAGATATCCCCAGATATTTATTTATCTTACGCAGCGATGAGTAAAAAACATCGTACTGAAAGAAATGCGTGGCTAAAAACACTGACATATTATATAACGATACTGAGACACTTCCTCTTATAAAATCATAAAACACGGCTATTGATATATATGGCATTTCTTTACACACATACACACACACACACACACACACCCACACGTACATACTATCGATAATAATTATTATAAATATTTACCTCTGATACAACACTTTATAATTACTTAGCTCTAATTTCTATACATATATAAATAAATATTTATTGGTTCTACTCTCAAAACCATGCAGTCGTCCATGACATGTACTTACCTGTGAACTTGTCATTACCAGAAGTTAATCCTGTATGTCACCCGTTTCATTACATTTTTTTTAGCTAGGTACAGTCTACTTTTGAAACTATGCAATAGGTATTCATAATGTGGTGCAGAAATTGTACAGAATGAAATGTTTAACAGAATGCTCTTTAATACTGGATCGTCACATTATAGCATTGCAATTTCCGTAAATGGATGCAATCATCACGTTTATTGCTTGGAACGCTTAATAATTTAAGAGTGAATAAGTTATATTATACATGAAATTTGCATGAATCGAATGCACCTGCTTTATTATTCACATTCATTTTATTAAAATAACTAAATGGTTTTTGTCGGGTCCATAGTCAGGTTGGTACCTGCCAAAAAGCTCAAGTAGTGAGTTTGAATCCTGTTTGATGAGCATTAAATAATACTTTTATTATATAGATATTTTAAGTGTAATATCATTTGCAATACTATTTAATTTTAAATATTTTATCTAATAAATTTATACACTTTACAATTTAATATTTTACAACGTATTTTTTTGTGAAATTGACTGCTATGAGAATAATTATTTTAATCTAATAACTTAAAGAATTTTATATTTTACAATTTATTTATTTATTTTATTATTTATTGTACACAAGAACATTACAAAAGAAAATACGAACATAAAGAAAAATGACACAACAGGCTCTTTAATTTAATTTTTTGTTAATTTTGGATTGCATTGTTTTGGTTCTGTTTTAAATCAAATTACTTAAATAATTTTGCAACACCCTTACAGGGTTCATGTATGCCACTTACTGTTATATTTAACACCTACAATTTATGTACATGATTGCAAATAAATGAATATGAATACGTTTACATCAAGAAGTTGGTATCGGGGCCTCCCAGTAAGTTGTTGTAAGATACTTGTAGTGGGAGTGCTCCGCTCTTCCACGTGAAGTTGGTATCGGGGCCTCCTAGTAAGTTGTTGTAAGATACTTGTAGTGGGAGTGCTCCGCTCTTCCACGTGAAGTTGGTATCGGGGCCTCCCAGTAAGTTGTTGTAAGATACTTGTAGTGGGAGTGCTCCGCTCTTCCACGTGAAGTTAGTATCGGGGCCTCCCAGTAAGTTGTTGTAAGATACTTGTAGTGGGAGTGCTCCGCTCTTCCACGTGAAGTTGGTATCGGGGCCTCCCAGTAAGTTGTTGTAAGATACTTGTAGTGGGAGTGCTCCGCTCTTCCACGTGAAGTTGGTATCGGGGCTGCCCAGTAAGTTGTTGTAAGATACTTGTAGTGGGAGTGCTCCGCTCTTCCACGTGAAGTTGGTATCGGGGCCTCCCAGTAAGTTGTTGTAAGATACTTGTAGTGGGAGTGCTCCGCTCTTCCACGTGAAGTTGGTATCGGGGCCGCCCAGTAAGTTGTTGTAAGATACTTGTAGTGGGAGTGCTCCGCTCTTCCACGTGAAGTTGGTATCGGGGCCGCCCAGTAAGTTGTTGTAAGATACTTGTAGTGGGAGTGCTCCGCTCTTCCACGTGAAGTTGGTATCGGGGCCGCCCAGTAAGTTGTTGTAAGATACTTGTAGTGGGAGTGCTCCGCTCTTCCACGTAAAGTTGGTATCGGGGCCTCCCAGTAAGTTGTTGTAAGATACTTGTAGTGGGAGTGCTCCGCTCTTCCACGTGAAGTTGGTATCGGGGCCGCCCAGTAAGTTGTTGTAAGATACTTGTAGTGGGAGTGCTCCGCTCTTCCACGTGAAGTTGGTATCGGGGCCTCCCAGTAAGTTGTTGTAAGATACTTGTAGTGGGAGTGCTCCGCTCTTCCACGTGAAGTTGGTATCGGGGCCGCCCAGTAAGTTGTTGTAAGATACTTGTAGTGGGAGTGCTCCGCTCTTCCACGTGAAGTTGGTATCGGGGCCTCCCAGTAAGTTGTTGTAAGATACTTGTAGTGGGAGTGCTCCGCTCTTCCACGTGAAGTTGGTATCGGGGCCTCCCAGTAAGTTGTTGTAAGATACTTGTAGTGGGAGTGCTCCGCTCTTCCACGTGAAGTTGGTATCGGGGCCTCCCAGTAAGTTGTTGTAAGATACTTGTAGTGGGAGTGCTCCGCTCTTCCACGTGAAGTTGGTATCGGGGCCTCCCAGTAAGTTGTTGTAAGATACTTGTAGTGGGAGTGCTCCGCTCTTCCACGTGAAGTTGGTATCGGGGCCTCCCAGTAAGTTGTTGTAAGATACTTGTAGTGGGAGTGCTCCGCTCTTCCACGTGAAGTTGGTATCGGGGCCTCCCAGTAAGTTGTTGTAAGATACTTGTAGTGGGAGTGCTCCGCTCTTCCACGTGAAGTTGGTATCGGGGCCTCCCAGTAAGTTGTTGTAAGATACTTGTAGTGGGAGTGCTCCGCTCTTCCACGTGAAGTTGGTATCGGGGCCTCCCAGTAAGTTGTTGTAAGATACTTGTAGTGGGAGTGCTCCGCTCTTCCACGTGAAGTTGGTATCGGGGCCTCCCAGTAAGTTGTTGTAAGATACTTGTAGTGGGAGTGCTCCGCTCTTCCACGTGAAGTTGGTATCGGGGCCTCCCAGTAAGTTGTTGTAAGATACTTGTAGTGGGAGTGCTCCGCTCTTCCACGTGAAGTTGGTATCGGGGCCTCCCAGTAAGTTGTTGTAAGATACTTGTAGTGGGAGTGCTCCGCTCTTCCACGTGAAGCATTTGTTATTGTCTTGCTGTTTTTATTGATTTGAGTACCTATGTATTTATAATAACTTTACTTATGTAGTTATATCATTATGCCAGCCTCTAGCCCTACAGGCTATGCATATTTTGTGTTTAAAAAGCCATCTCATGTACCCACTATATTATGTTC
Organism: Carpatolechia fugitivella; assembly: GCA_951230895.1. NCBI lineage: Eukaryota > Metazoa > Arthropoda > Insecta > Lepidoptera > Gelechiidae > Carpatolechia > Carpatolechia fugitivella. The sequence continues at coordinate 20,387,906 of OX579646.1, read as the reverse complement.
TTGGAATAAAGTTATTTCAAGTTTCATATATGTGAACGTTTTGGTTTTGGTTTAGTTTAATTATTATACTGTTTCGTTTTTTTTTTTCAATATAAGTATCAAAGATAATGATATAATCTTCTTCGGTTGTATACAATTTTCTTCACCAGTAAATAAATTCAACTTCGCGCACTAGAGATCATCAGTAAACGTGCTGTTTCCAATCTGCCTTAAGGCGAGGCCCTATTTAAAAAATCGTTCTTGGGCCCCTTTTTTAACTCGCGTATCTTATGTACCAAATCAAGAAAATTATAATCAATAGAAAAGTTTATCATTAAGCGACGTAATCAAGTAGATTTTACATATAATGAAGGAATTAAGCAAAAATAAATAATTAAAATCACTGAAAATCACCCCAAATTCAAAATTTGCAAATCTGTTTTCTCAATATTTTCAGCTACAACAACATATTGTCTTGTATTTTTGGGTGGTTATATTAATAACTAAACGGCGAAACCAGCTAGTTTTTTAATTCGTTCTATATTTTTCGCAAAAATGAGAAAAGAGTTGAAGAAGAACGAGTTCTTCGCACGATTCCTGCGCAGTGTCTGACGTAACCTCCGTGAAGCATTGCACGCTAATATGTACGTTATTTCAGTAGTGCGTCGGTTGAATTTGCAGTTTCTTGCATTATTCTCGTATTACAGATAACACGCGCCACGCTACCACTTTAAGCCGAAGATAATATTCAATTGTACTGTAACATTATAAATATTAATATGTCCTCGCTACCTACACTCGTTTAGAATCGGAAAACATCTTCCAACCAACTTCTGCCTCCAGCACTTTCAAATAAAATCTCTTTTCAAACGAGGAACTTTCAGAAGACACGACAACATTCTTCCATTAAAGAACACCTTATTTTAAAGTGGTAAGGTTTATATTTTAGCATGGAAACGGTAGAGGAAATGCGACCTTATGATGAGGAAACAAGGCGAGGCCTCTCGGGAGTCTGAACTGGGATCAGGGTCAGCACATGTGGCGAGCGAAGCGCATTCTATAATGCCTTTAAAATGGAGCACGCGAGGCTGTGGCGACGTACATAAGCAAAATGTCGTGCGATTCCATCCACCGGGATTTCAGCCCGGATTGCGTTGTAAAATTTTGTTTCTACTTGCTGGTTTTAAAAATTTAATTTCGGATAATATGTTATGAACTTATGTATATATTATACCTATATATACAGCAAAATTCTAATATAATGTTTAGACCATCATAAGCAACAACTTTTCCCAAGGATTGATTACCCATGGGATGGGAATTACAAAATTATGCTGTAAATACCTTGGTTTCAGCAGAAATACGGGTTCTGCGAAAACCAAGGTCATTATTAACGAAATACAAGACCAAGACTTGATGATGAGAAATTGGTATAATACGCCTGTGTCTGGCTTGGATAGCTGAAAAGATACAGGTTTGAGTCCTGTCCAAGATGAACAAAAACATTCAAAGTATGATTTGTTTTTTAATTAAAAATAAATGTCACTTCCGATAAATTGACTGCTAAAACTCTTATGGAAATTAGACAACAATTTGGGGTCAAAAGATCACCTATTTCACGTCATCGATTCACATAGTACGAAGTAATAACGAATTTCAACGCTCCCAAAAATCCCAGAGAAGTGAGTTTGAACCTCGCTGAAAGGATTACGTTTTTAATTGTTTCTATGAATAAAATTTTGATTGGGCAACAACTTTGATCAACAATTACAACTAGATAATGGGTCGCATACAAAATCAAAGTCTGCGTCAATACATACATATACATAACCGAGACAAATGTTTTAAAACATTTTCAAGTTCAACCTAATAACAACTCTAACACCAAGTAATAAAATTGCAAATCTTCAAAATATAATCTCTTACCTACGACCATTTGTTTTCTTTTGTTTCAATCGAACTAATTCAAGATTAGACCTCGCGCCGCAAGTGAGGCGTTATTTACCGGGAAGTTTTTTTTTGCTTCGACCCGATATCTAGTTGTAATTGTTGATCGAAGGGCAACAAAGTTAACCTACCTGAGGGCACTAACCTCGACCTAGGACGTTGCCAGGGAGAAAAACGAAGAGGAATGACCCTGATGAAACCGTTCCAGATTAGACAAAACGGAAGTAGGTGAGCCTGTCGCATCCCGGCGGAGGGCGCGGGTACGATTATTACTAGAAGCCTCAGTTTAAAGTAGTGTAACGGCCAGAAGTTTATTTGAATCCATGATTTAAAATTTAGTGGTCACTATCATATTAATTTACCACCATAGAACCCAGGTGAGAGGAGGGATACTCATGCATAATAATCAACAACAACAGTAACTATTATCCTGATTATGCCCCTCTATTCCCGTTGTCCGTTAATTCATTTGCATATTTTAAGTTCCCGATATCCACATTGATTTGGATTAGCACTATCAATCAATTAACCAGCCTATTGCTGTCCACTGCTGGACGTAGGCCTCCCCAAGGGCACGCCAAAGCACAAAATCACCCGCTTTCCTCATCCAGCCACCACCAGCGACCTTCCTCAGGTCATCAGTCCCCCTGGCAGGGAAGCGTTCCACACTACGTTTCCCGAGACTGGCTCTAGAACTAATAAAATTATTTAAAATCGTTCCTTATGTCCACGTTGGCTCTGTCTACCATAAAGCAAACAACTAAAATTATTTCCATACTACCGTATTTTTCGAGTGTTTTTTACGGCTCCGTAGCCCAGGTGGTAGTGTATCTGCCTCCGACGCACAGGGTCGCGGGTTCGAATCCCGCCCAGGGCAAACATTTGTGTGATGAGCACTTGTGTTTGCCTTGTGTCTGGTTGTTGTTTATCTATATATGTATGTATATATCTATTTATGTAATTTATATCAGCTGTCTGGTACCCATAGCACAAGCTCTGCTTAGTTTGGGATCAGATGGCCGTGTGTGAAGATGTCCCCACATATTATTATTATTATTTATTATTATGAAAATCGATTAGATTTTTATTAAATAATAAACGCTTCTATTTAAGATTATGATTCCTAAATGATTTGTCTAATAAACTGATTAAATTGCCCGATCGCGGCCGGCTAGCAACGACACAATCAAAATCAGAAATTATTTATTTCCATAAGATGTTACGAGTATTAACATCACTTAGACCCGTCATTACATTTTTTGGGTGAGTTCACTAACACAATGGCGGATCTGTAATATTGATATAATGATAATATTGATGGCGACACGTGTATTAGATTACCTTCAATTTTATACCAATTCACGATATTTTCCCACTTTGTATAATTATTCGCGCAACTCTTTCGAATGGATTTTTATTTCCGAAAATTGGTTAAATTGTTGTTTTGACAGATTAAAGATATTGATTTATGTATGCCCTGAGTGTATGCCCCATTCTCAGGGGAACTAAAGACGATCACTTCGCTCCCCCATTTACCGTTCTACACTATCCGTCAAAAATTCTGGTGCTTGTCTTAATGATTGTTTTCGAAAAGAACATGGTCTTAGAGGTCTTTTACTGCCGTAGATATTATCTAAGAACCGGGTTTATAAGATCATGAGAGCATGTTCGTCTGAATATCTTAAAGAAAAGCACCAGACACTTTAATGATATTGGTCGTAACTAGGCCTGCAGACTATTCTTTTTCCTTTACAAGTATAAAATCACCTAGACTTTGTCCTTAATATTGCTCCATTTAGAACACGGTGAAACCCAACCGAAACGAGCAAAATGAATCTACTCCACATACCAAAAGAACTAAAAAACCCCGCCGTAAATCGTCTCGACGCGCGTAGGCTTCCACAGAGTTTAAAAATTATGTCCGAGGATTTCCCTGCCATGTACGGTGGAGTAACGTAGAAAGCGGGCTTTTGAACTGCTGGTCTGAAGTTCGATATTTACCATTTACTTATATTAAATGTGTAAGAGCATCGATGGTGTAGTAGAGCCGCTGCTGCTGCCTTTCGTCCGAAAGATGCCCCTGTTCGAGACCAACCAAGTATCTATGTTTTCTTATTTCAAATTAAATATTATGTATGACTTTTTTACACTTTTGAAGGAATACTGAATAAGTTAATACGACCAATCATTGGGCCAGCATGGCCGACTGAAACCCTTGTACTCAAGTACGCTTCGCTATATTACCACTTTGGTAGAAATAGCGGTAAGTTCCGTTAGAAAAAGAAACTATGCCTTATTTACAGTAAGCTCGAATGGCATACCCCTTGGTGGGGTCGTATATGAGCTGATTAAACTAATATTTAAAAAAAAATTATGTTGGTCGCACGTTGAAAGAAAACATCGTCAGAAACATCTATTGATCAGAGAAGAATTGCAGGGGTATTTTATTATTGAGATATTGGTTGAGATATTGGTCCATCCAACCATAAAATACATTTTGTTTAAAGTTCAGAGTTCGAATATTTCAGTGAGAATGTGAGCTAAAATATTGTTCTGTTCCATTAATATAAGTGAACATATCAGAATCTGTTGTTTTTGCAAACGATCCTCTCTGCTGGCGCTCGGTAGCGGATAGTTTGAAATTTATCTTCGAGGATTACCTGCGGCGACCCTGGTTTGTGTTTTTAATTCACTTTTCCATGAAACAATTTAAAATATTACAGGAGTTTATTAAAATTTATGAACTGAGTTTGCAACTTCGCGATATTCTAAAATAACCCAGTCTATTCCTAAAATCATCAACAGCTCACATACGTCCCCACCGAGGGGCTCGAGCCTACCCTGAATTAGGGCGATTAGGCTTAAGTCGACCACACTGGCCCTGTGCGGGTTGGTCGACTTCACACACGACCTTTGAATTTCTTCGCAGGAGTGTGCAGGTTTCATCACGATGTTTTCCTTCACCGAGAGCGTCGAATAAACGTACATTATGAATTCGAAATTTGAAAACACATTGGCACGTGGTGGGGATCTTAAAATAAAATTAGTAAACTAGATGCTTTATTTGCTTACACCTTTTCTACGAATATCGATGATGACGGTAATTATCCTATCCTGAGGGTTGTAGGATAACAATAGTAATGACAACCGACCTCATAAACCAATTATATTTGTATAGTTAGCCGCCACAGGCTGCTTGTATGTATGTACGTATGTAATTAACCGTATATTCAATTCAAACGTAATGTGGGAACGCCCCCCCCCCCCCAGTTGGACTGATGACCCGAGGAAGGTCGCTGGTGGTGGCTGGATGAGGACAGCTGGTGATCGTGCGCTTTGGCGTGCCCAAGGGGAGGCAGCAGTCCAGCAGTGGACTGCAATAGGCTGATTGATTGATTGAATCAGGCAAGTTTCATAAAGTGACCATTGTTTAACAGTGTCCCCATCGGGATTTAAATCCAGAACTGGCCACGGAGTCCGATTGTTTTAGTATCCAGGGCAAAGAAAAAACACTACTGCTAATACGATTTTGTTTTCGGTGCATCAGCAAACGTCCTTTCTTCTTAACTCACTTTATTTCTAAGGTTGATGAATCCTACACGGTAACAATATGAAAAAGCTATTTCTTTAGAATCCCAAGAAAATACAGTTCTACTACCGATTCTTCAGCTACCGATTCTTGTAGTATGTATTTATTTATTTATATACGACTATGCGTACGAGTGTTAGCTGTTTTATTCCCATGTACAAGCTTTGATGGCCGTGTGGTATGTTCCTACATGTTATATAAATATATATTTAGTTACTGTTGTTGGAATTTTTAATAACCCCTTATGTGCTTAATTTCGTTTTAAGAACAACCCACTGTCCAAATCAAAAATTTCTGGACCTAGTAGATTCGGCTCCAAATTTCAGTCAACATAAGTTCAGTTCATTCAGTTCAGTCAACATAAGTAGTAGATGCAAAAAAAATGCGTCTCCAATATGTTGCGTGCGTGGTTTTGTTATAATGGCCAACTGTTTTGAATGTTCATTAGGGAAAATTGACCAGTTTCATGAACATCATTATCATCATCTTCTCAGCCTGAGGACGTCCGCTGCTGAACACAGGCCTCCCCATAGGTTTCCAACGTGAACGGTCCTGCGCTAATTCGCCCAGAAACTTTCACCGAGTCATCTGTCCACCGTACCTACTGACCAACACTATAAACTGAACTGAACTGTATAAAACCTTGTCAAATCAACGGCCCGTTACAGTCCACTGCTGGACTATGAGCCTCCTCCAATTAAGTGGAGGGTTTTGCCATAATCTCCACGCTTAGCAGGCGGGTTGGAGAACGCAGATTAAAAGGTTATTGTATCAGAGAGCGCTGCTGCCCGTTCCCTGTTCATTGTGTAGTCCTCAAGTCGCCTCTTACGACACCCACGGGAAGAGTAGGGGATGGTGACAAATGTATTCTACTCTGCCGTCACCACACGCACATAAAACCCTGTACATATTCAGATTTACTGTGAAGGAATCGAGGACAGCACAGTCCCATTCCCCTCAGGCGAGTAAATAGCCAACACGACCGGAATGCCGAGAGCCTGCGCGCCACACTGAGCCGCCTCCTCGTTTACTTTGTTAGGTTGTTGCACTCCCGACATTATTGAATTCTTACACGTGCTTCATCACGTCCTCGTGCCATTGTTTTGTAGGTCATTATCATTATTGCATGGGTCGTAAGGTCAACGGCCGACTTCACAAAGGACAGAAAGCAAAATGTTTGACCTCTGGGCTTCAATATGAACATAAAAATATTATTATAATATTGACTGTTTTGAGTTGTCTGTAATAAGGATATCACATAAATGTTGGAATTTTAGTATCAAAGTCCTTATTACTTTCGTCAGAATGTATTTGGCAACACTGTTTTTGGCGTTATCAATCGATTGAAAGTCTTACAAAACATTTTTTTTTACATTTTTTTTGAGTTTCCATATAGGCGGCTAAATTCATTATATATTATTTCAAAATGTTTCGTGATTTAATTTTTTTTTGCTGTGGCTGTTCAAGGCTAAGCCCATTTTGGTTGCTCCCCTTTGATTCGCCAAAGGGCTTTGATATGGCTCACGACTACTTCTGTAGAAATTACCATATGAATATCTTACGCTTAGCAGTCTTCGTAAAGAAAAAGTTAAATTTTCGCTCAGAAAGTTGTGAGGTTGAATGAAATAAAATTAATTTTATAATATTCTCCTAAACTTTATAGGCTGAATCACCTGATTGTCCAAAATGTAAAATGATGCCCTGCTGCGGAAGGCACGTTAAGCTATGGAGAACCAGCCATGTCAGATGCATTTACCGGCTTAATAACTCCACTCAATAGTGACACCAGGGTCTGTGAGGTTGGTCACCGACCTTGTTAGCCACTGACCAGCCTTGACTTTGTGGTTTGGAACATTAAAAAACAACGCAAAGGCATTTTACTTATATAGGCTTAACTTTTCCAATTTATTGTACCTATGCACATAAATTTTACATATTTCTTTTTAATATGTATTACAAAGATCTGAGCTACTAGTAGTAGAACTTCACTCGTAAGATGGCACTACGATAGGAACTCTCCACCTTATCCCACCGCTACGTAGGGTTACTGGACGTCCCGTATTTCAGGCATTGTTTACTCACATTTTAGGCATCAATGTACGGGATAGACTAATGTCATTTTGAAGTTTATAAAGTTGTATAACAATTTGATTCTACGTAGTGCACGCAATAAATGCTACAGGAGTTTGATAAAAACGTAAAAAATTCTTTCTTTCTTTCTTTTTTTGTTGAAAAATGTAAAATCTTATTCTTATCTCAACTAAACATACACGTTATTTATTTTAATACATAAAGAAAAAATAACTTAGCATTAAAATTTTAATCTTACAACCACAGGCTGGCAACCCTACTGCTGAGTAAATAGCAAATACAGCCGAGCGAAGTTCCTCGCCGCATCTCGGAGCCAATACACAATACTTGCTGTCGTCGTCCTATGCTAACACGGAGACAATGTTCCAAATTAAATATTGACGTGCTCGTGGTGTGATAAGATGTATATAGAGCAAAAATTGCAGGTCCCCCTCAAAGATGCGTTCAGGCAAGTATCAATGAAAAAAGTGTTTATTTTAATCGAATATTGTGATGACGGGTGTAGTATCACGTACCTACTATTATATATATTCTGTGGTATTACTACATAAGCATGTTCAAATAAAAACAAATTCACGAGGTTTTTGGAATAAATCAAATATTTGAAATGTTAGGCAGCTGGGCCAGAAAGTTCTAGATGATTAACATTATAAATATTTTCTTCCCGAAAAAGTGTTCCCAGTGTTGATTTACGGCACAATGACGTGGCCGCTCACTATGGGCCACGTAAAGGTAGCATTCGGATCTCGGCGGTCGCTGCCCAGCGGCGCCGCCGTGGGCAGCGCCGCCCGGCAGTACCGCCACAGTACCGCACCGCTTTGTAGGGATTTGTATGAAACGCATTCCGATGCACGCCGCCGGGCGGCGCTGCCGAGCGGCACTGCCCACGGCGGCGCTGCCAAGCCGCTCCGGGAGCAGTATGGCGGCGCCGCCCAAACATTACGGAAGGCAAAACAACTGTTCACACCGACGACTCCTTGTTGACTACTGCACGTGGCAGTCGCTGCCGGGCAGCGACCGCCGAGATCCGAAGGCTACCTTAAGAAGGCTCAAAGCTTGCTCAAAGTCATTCAATGGGCAATGGAGAGGGTTACGCTCGCAGTTTCTTTGCGGGATCGAATCAGAAATGATGAGATCCGCAGGAAAACTAAGGTAACCGATGTAGCCAGAATCGCTAAACTAAAGTGGCAGTGAACAGGGCACATTGCTGGAAGTACTGACGGCCGCTGGAACAGAAAAGTTTACGAGTGGCGGCCGCGTACCAGGAGACGCGGCAGCGTGGGCAGGCCTTCCACAGGGTGGACCGACGATCTGGTGAAGGCCGCCGAAAACCGTTGGATGCGGGTAGCGATACTACACATTTAAAAAATTAAACATACTACAAAATTAAAAAAATAAAATAATATCTAAATTTGATTTCAAGTAACAAATTAATTCTACTTCAGATACAATGGTACTTTTTTATTTATACTCAGATTTATTAAAAGTTAGAACTTTAAAAATAATAAAGGCTCTTGGCAGCTAATTATGTAATTATTTCTAAACTTTGATTAAACATTTTACTTAAAACTAATCACTTTCCCTAAACACATCACTTACTTGACATTCCGAGCACTTTTTCATATTCACTGCACTTATTCACTTCGACCGGATTGGATTGGTTGGTGATACAATTTTACGGATCACGAAATTTTACGAACGATGGACCTACGTGTGGCACTTCATTACGGGACCTACATTTTCTCCCAGCTGCATTCATCCACTTCCGACTCGAGCATCGCCCAGCGCCCTGCGACTCATCATCTATCATCCATCCGACACCATCGTCTCCCGGCCGCCTGCATTTCATATCCATATTCTCATCTCGACTCCAACGACCTCCCGGCGCCCTGCATACACTCTTATTCCTTTTGTCCATTTTCCATATTACTCTTAGCTATCTTGCCTTTTTCTTTAGCTCTTGTCACATTTTTATCTAATTCCATTTACCTATTTCAAAATTACTTTAGATCTCCTCCGGTTTTAATCAAAATTCGTTTATCACTCATCATCGCTTCATCCATATTCACGTTAAATCATCACATAATATTGCCGAATAACTGTAGTCCAATAGTTCACTTTTCTATATTTCACTCTATTAAAATTTTAAACAACATTGTGCACATCGCGCGACGCAAGGAACACCTCATACATACAACCCATATTAGGTTCCCACTACTCAGCACTGCCTGATAAGGCAGTACTGGCAGGGTCGCCATGCAATGTGGGCTGTAGAGGGTTCGTGAATGAAACGACTAGATCGACGTTCAGACGTATAATGCCCTCGAGTGCGGGCTGTAATGCCTTATATCTAACTTACAAACTAGCTTACGTAGGGAGAGTGTGTCACTACACTAAGCTGAAAAAGTCTTGTTAAAATCGTAAAAAAAAGTCTGCAAAAGTGTTAAAACAGTGTAGCTATAATTAAATGTGTAACTGTGAACCACACGTTTCTCACGTTTGGTAATTCCTGGAAACACAAATACTTATTCCACGTAAACAAAATTTCCAATCCCTGAACCCCCACTCGCCCGTCAATAATAATATGCTTAAAACCAAGAGGTAGTTTTGTTAGTTCTACAATACGTCTATTATTCCACAATAAAGGCAAAACTACACAAAACAATCTCAGACAGAGGGCAAATATTAATATTATATATTAAGTGAAATGTTGGAATAATAATGCTGCTCACACAAAGCAAATAAAAAAATAATAGTAATGCTCGTGTAATGTTGGATGTTGTTGTTCGACCGGGGCCAGTCGCGTCGCGTCGCGGCGACCGGCGGCGGCGCGCCGGCGCCGGTCAGAATGTAATTTTTCGGACTCACCTCCGTTTCACAACCGCTCAACGCGATAACTTTCCACCACTATAAACACAAAATGTTTGAGCTTCGCCATGCGCTGGACCAGTCATTGTGGAGATCCTTGGGAGAGGCTTTTGTCCGGCAATCATGTGGACGTCTTTCGGCAAAGGTGATAATGCTGTTTGCGTCGTCGTCTGTAGCTTGCTCAATGCTTGCAAATCAAACTCGACCAATTTGTTTTCATTTTTTTAAATCATATACAGAAAGGCAATGCTAAATTATCGATTCCATAAGGAAAAATAAAATTGAGATGGTTAATCATTTATGTTATTTGTGGTTTTTTTTATAAAAATAAAAGATGTGCCCTAAATAAAAAGACGAAAAATGTTCTTTGAAAGGAAAATAAATGTATAGGTACGCATTTACAATAAGGTGCCTACTGATATAACTTAGGATAAGTACAAAATTGATAAGCAATTTTTTTGTAAAAACTCTTTTTATGGAATATGTGGCTACTTAGAGGACAGAATTACTGATGTCCATGACAACAGATTACAACAGGCTATTCCAATATGCATTAGTTTTTGTTAATTACTTTATTAATATTTTTTTAAAGTAACGCATATATGTTAAACATAGTTTCTTCGGTGAATTCTTCACTACAGATTCCGCACATTTATAATAATAATAATAATAATAATAAATATGTGGAGACATCTTCACACACGGCCATCTGATCCCAAACTAAGCAGAGCTTATACTATGGGTACCAGACAGCTTATATACATAACATAAATAGATAAATACATACTGATATACATAGATAAATAACAACCAGACACAAGGCAAACACAAGTGCTCTATTTTGTAGTGAACTCACCTAAAAAATTAAATGTCGAAGAGCTATTACTTCTAAAACTTAATAATTCATTCAAATAAAATATCGTCTACAATTTATAATATCTCCGGTAGCCGATATCGCGCAGTGTAAAAGCCAGATCATTTTATTGGATTGTGGATGAAGTTTTAATCGTCGGCGGCGCTCGGTTCGTTGCGTTTGTGCCAACAAAGCCATACTGCCACGCCTAGAAGTGCATACAGACGAGCTGCATCGCAACTGCGTTCTAGCTTCAAAGTTATACTGCCAAGCTTAGGAGTGCATACGACAAGCGGCATCGCAACTGCATTTCAGTTAAAGCTTTAGTCAAAGTGCTACAGAGTGCATTGCATACGTAATTCTATCGACTGCACATTGACTCTATGATCAACTATGATCAATTACAGACTCCCTTTTTGTAAGTACTCATAACAGTTTGTACATAAAGGTAATATTTATTTATTTACTTTAAAAGGTAATATTCAACGTTTTTCTTTTTATTTGTCTTTTTGTTTTACTTTTCTTTCTCTTACCAATGTTGTAACCAATGTTGGAAACATTTACTTTTGTAAACGCGCGCACACAAACCTGCATTATAAAATGTTGTTATTGTCGGATCACTGTCTCCCAAGTCACAGGTTTTTACCTAGTTTGGGAGGCAGGGAATATGATAATGTTCAACTTTTAAATGTACATCCTTGTTGTTACCTCTTGTTGTACTGTTATAATTGGTTCAATAAATTATTTTTATTATTATTATTATTAATTATTATATTATTCTTATTTTATATTCTTAGTAGTAATAAAAGTCGATAATTTAATAAAAAATACTATATAATAATATGTAGATGATTATTTGTTTGAAAAGTATTTTGGAAAGGATGCACCTACAGTGGAGGAAGTACGGAAGAATGTAAAGATATTGTTCCTGAGTGTGCATCACATGTGGGACATCAATCGTGCTTTAGGTCCGGCTGTGAATTACATGGGCGCTATTTACTTGGACAAACCAAGACCTTTACAAGAGGTAAGAAATAACATTGAAAATATTTTTTATTACAGATTACGTCTGTTAACGAAATATCTAATTATATAAGATACGATGTTTGTTTCAAACCAAATGGTTATTAAAAATGTTACAATAGAAATCAAGATACATGGATCCTGAGCACCCCTTGTATGCAGCTGTCAAGACGTATTGACGCAGCAGCGCAGGCGACGCTAAGCGCCGCAGACATGTTACAATATCGCGCGCGCCGCATATAAAATATTAAATTAAAAAGCGATGGTAAATTCCATCGATCTTTTACAGAGCTTGGTAGTATAATAATCACAAATTAAAAATATTATTAAATCAGCTAAAATCATGCATGCAACCACGCAGTAAAAAACATGTTTCAACAGCAATCTGACTGCTAAAAAATTGCCATTTACCAGCAAGAATGCAGTTCTAATGCTGTCAGTCTGCACAAACTCCAACGGTTATGCCAGTTGCCTATTGATTCTGACAATACATTAGGCATTGGAAAGTTACTCGTATAGTAAGCACAATAATATCAACCTCGCTGAACTGTAATTACAAAACAATTCAGGGTTCTACAGTAATGAATGTGTTGATACTGTATCAGGTTTAGCTTTTATACACTAATATTATAAATGTGAAAATATATTTGGATGTTTAGATGTTTGGATGTTTGTTCCGCCGGTACTCAACGGATTTGGATGAAATTTGGAATGGAGAAAGTTTGTAACTTGGATTAACACATAGGATACTTTTTACGGAAAAAGTCCTATTCCCACGGGAAGATCTTACATAACGCGAGTGTAGCCGCGGGCGGATTGCTAGTAATAATAATTGTTATATATTAAAATAAACACCAAGATTAATTAATTTGGATTTATTAATACGGAGCAAATCCTTACACAAAAACAATTGCAAACAGAAGAAAGAGGGAGTGAAAACGAATGAGTGAATAGAACGGTTTGAGACACGTTCCAGTTCTCACAATAATAAACGAATGAGTGAATAGAACGGTTTGAGACACGTTCCAGTTCTCACAATAATAAACGAATGAGTGAATAGAACGGTTTGAGACACGTTCCAGTTCTCACAATAATAAACGAATGAGTGAATAGAACGGTTTGAGATACGTTCCAGTTCTCACAATAATAAACGAATGAGTGAATAGAACGGTTTGAGACACGTTCCAGTTCTCACAATAATAAACGAATGAGTGAATAGAACGGTTTGAGACACGTTCCAGTTCTCACAATAATAAAAGATCGTGGTTTTATCCCACCATAATTAAGGAGACGAAAAAGTATTTTTCTGTTTTTTGGAATTATTATGTCTGTTTGGGAGTCTCGGTGGTGTAGTGGCAAGGGCTGCTGCCTCCCTTGAGACACTGGTTCAATCCCCACCACGTCTGTTAAACAAAAGGAATAGCCAGGCCAGGCCGCTTCAAACGGATTGAATTTTCTCAGGAGATTTTTATATTTTTTTATTCAAATTTAATTTACATGTAAAGTTTACCGAACTGCGAACACGGATAGGTTCTTATTTCACATTAAAACATGCTTTATATTAAAGTTTATATCATGTACATTACATTACTTTTTATTTCACTTCAATACATGCAATATTACCAAAGTTATGACCGCGAGAAGTTCCGAGCGTGTGACGTCATATGCAGGCGGATGCGGGCGGTCTAATAGGTACGTTGCGTGCATATGACGTCAACATGACGTCACAGCTACCACTTGCCTCGTGCGGAAGTGTGCACTTTGATCGTTAATAACTCAGTAATTTTTAAAGATATAAAACACAGTATTTTTTGTAATTTTTTATAGAACATTTTGGCATTTTCAGCTGAAATCGTTGGTCAGACCCGAAATTTCATGAAAAAGCATAAATAAATTGCCTGAGAAAACTTGATCCGTTTCAAGTGGCCTGGCCTGACTATATCCGTTTCAAGCGGCCTGGCCTGACTATATCCGTTTCAAGCGGCCTGGTCTGACTATATCCTTTGCAAACTGTCCCAATGTGTTTTCGAATCTTCAATTCATACGTACATTTATTGAACGCTCTTACAGTAAAGGAAAACATCGTGAAGAAATCTACACCCTTCTGCTTCCAGGAAGGTTGTGTGTGGAATCGGACAACCCGCACTGGGCCAGCAGACCTTTAAAAATCCTGTAAAACTGAATAAATTTGAAAACGTTAGATCTTAGAAGAAAGAAAATAGAAATATTTTTATTATTCTTCTCTCACATAGATAAAAAAAAAAAAAAAACATTAAATGAATATTAATCTAAGAGGTACAGTTAAATATGATCTATGTGAGAGACTGGCATCTGTACTAGGATATCCTGTATGACAGATTGCCAGCCTCTCCAACACCGGACCAGGAGGATGACAGGTAAGTACAACTTAAATTACACTAAATTATATAAACATGTTTATGAGAGATTAAGTGATGTATGTATCAGTGTGTGTGTGTGTGTGTGTGTGTGTGCGTGGGTGCGTGTGTGTGCGTGTATGTGTGTGTGTGTGTGTGTGTGTGCGTGTGTGTGTGTGTGCGTGACAGCGGGGAGTGCGTATGTACTCACATTTACTTATACAGGGGAGCCCATGAATAAGCAAAGTGAGTGGGGGTTTTAAGATACAACGTTTAAAAGCGACTCAGTATCATCATAATTGAGAGATTTTAACCAAATTGAAGTAGCCTTTTTACATTTAAATTTAGTCAGAGGGTAAATTGTTATGGATTTATTAACCTTATTATACAAGTGTCCTCCTAGAAATGGAAAGAATCTCTTTGCAAAAATTGTGGACATAACAGTATCTGAAGAGCAGACTCTGGACATGAGACGTTTGTTAGTTTTGATAGACTGGTCGAAAGATAGCTGAGAATGCTGTTTTATGACGGTATGCAAAATAAACAATTGCCGTAATGTCAGGACATCCGAACGAGTGTACAGATCTTTAGTAGGAAAGAGGAACGGTAGGGAGAGACTCACTTTTAGAACTGCTCTTTGAGCTCTCTCTAGCTTTATCATTCTACTCTTGCACGTACCACCCCACACTGTTATGCAATAACTGAGAATAGACTGGCATAGGGCGAGATAAACCATCCTAATGACATCCCTATCCGCAATGTGACGTAGGTTTTTAAAAATGAAAATAAGTTTCCGGGTTCTAGACGAAAGTAAGTCAATATGATGGTTGAAACTCAGCGTATTATCAATCATAACACCCAGGTACTTAATGTTATTCGATATAGTTAGCTTACTACAGGTACATGGCAGGGGGGATGAACAAAAATGAGCTATGATGGACTTTTCTTCATGGACAGACAGAGGATGGTTCTTGATTGTGAAAGGAATGAATTTTGTCTTCCCAACATTAAGGGTTAGGGCATTATCCGAAAGCCAAGAGCAGACAGAGTTAAAGCCCTTTTGTGCAGAGTCGTATACTTCATCCCAAGATTCACCATCAAAGATCAGCGCCGTATCATCTGCAAAAGTAACAATTTTACCTTGGGGCAGTTGAAGATTGCATAAGTCATTGATAAAGATAAGGAAGAGAGTGGGGCCCAGCACGCTGCCTTGTGGGACACCGTGGGTTATGGGAAGGTAATCACTTCTGACCTCACCAATTGTTACTCGTTGCCGTCTATTCGAGAGATAGTCCCTGAATAATTCAAGTTGTTTGCCACGAATACCAAGCCTCTCCAGTTTGATGAGGAGAAGTGGGACAGAGACTGTGTCAAAGGCTTTGGCTAGGTCTAAAAATATTGCCAACGTCTTCTTCCCCTTGTCCAAACTTGCCACGATGTGATCAGTTAAATCATGAACAGCGTCATTTGTTGAAATACCGGCTCTAAAGCCAAATTGGTGTTTAGATAAAATATTTTTGGATTCCAAGTAGTTGACTAGACGCTTGTTCAAGAGTTTTTCCACAATTTTGGACAAGGTAGGGAGAATAGAGATAGGTCTATAGTTGTCAACACAGCCTCTGTCCCCACTTTTGTGTATAGGTATGACCTCAGCCAGCTTAAATTCGAGAGGAAATGTACCAGAGGAGAACATAAGGTTGATGATATGGGTTAAGTGAGGTATTAAGATGTCAATGTACCGTTTCAGAAAGGCTCCCGAAATGTTATCCCAACCTGTGGTATTGTCTTTTTTGAGGCTTAAAATGCAGTCACGAACTTCAGATTCATCAGTAGGGGTAAGAGCAAATGAGAAGGGCTGAGAAGGCATTGGTGATGAAACATCTCCGGAACCATTCCGAGCACGGTCAGCTAAGTTTCTCCCAATGGAAACAAAGAAATTATTAACTTCATTTACAGATTTGAGAGGATTATTTGGAGATATTAACTCAGAAGCAGGGTTCAGGCTGTTTTTTGTGTAGGTTAAATCCTTAATAGTGTTCCATAGCGTTTTATTATTAGTTTGTGCAGCTTTTTTAATTTGACTCTTTTCATAATCTCTTTTCAGTTTTCTTAATAGCCAATTGCAAAAATTTCTATATCGTTTGTATGTAGTTTTAATTATGTCATTGTTTGGGTATTTATTAAATTTTTGATGAAGTTTATCCCGATTTTTCATACACCTTAGTAAACCGACTGTAATCCAGGGTTTTTTTATTCTCTTGCGGTTAGGCATAGTAATGATTTGTGTATTTGATTTAATTTTATTGATTAATACAGAAATAAACAGGGAAGTAGCAACATTTGCGTCCGTAGTTTCATAAATAGAGGTTAGGTTTAAAGCGTTCATGTCTTTATCTAATCCTTCATAGTCAATCTTTTTAACAGGGGAAGACTTGTACAGGTGGCGGACATGCTGTTCCAGAATAAAAATGACGCAGTCATGGTCTGTTATCGATGTTTTTGCCACGTAGCAGAAGGCTGGTCGGCGGCTTTTGAGCATTAGGTGGTCTAAACAGGTTTTATTATGGGTGGGTATCAAATGCGCCGGTAGGAGACCATGGGAGGCCAGTAAGTTAAGATAAAAAGAAGAGTTGGCATCATTATTATTAGGCATTATGTCCACATTTATATCCCCTACAATAATTATATTACTGTGTTTTAGCTCAGTAAGAAAATCGTTGAGTGAAGATAGGTAATTATCAAGATTTTTGTAGCCAGGGGGTCTGTATATTGCCACTATAATTGTGTCATTATCAATCTCACATGTAAGGCAATTAGCATCGCGTACATTAGGTTCTGATATAGTAGCGCGCATGCTGCTTTTATAGTAGATCACTACTCCTTCGTTCTGGGAATGATTGTTTGTTGTTTGGACACAATTGTATCCAGTTAGGGATGGAATACAATGAGCGTGTTGAAGCCAGCACTCTGTCAAAATAATCAGATCCCAATCAGTCTTAGATCTATCTAGGAGTGTAAGTAGGTTGGAAAAATTACAGTTCACGCTTCGTATATTCTGATGGATAATTTTTAAGCTTGGGTTTGGGTTATTAATAATCAAGTTAGGTAACTCTTCATCTTAATTCTAATAAAGACGTTTTTGATAACTGTAGAGTAGTGTAATATTTTATTATGTTATGTTTAATAATACCATCGTCAGTGAAAAGTTTTAACTCTTTGATATGCTAGCGGAGTGAACTATCTTCTTACTGTGAATTGGAACAAGTCACCTAAAGGGATATTTGAAGAAGTTGTAAGTAAATTATTGTGTCGATTTTAAGAAAATCATTCTATGTTTTTAATTTTATTAGAGAAAAGGGAGTTTTGTGTTAAAAAGGATCTAATTAGTAGATACTTTACACGTTCTTCCCAGTCATCGTCTTCGTAGCGCTACGAGCGTAGCAAACTGCTACGACTGCTACACTGTAGCTGATTTTTCACACTAGAAATCTCCCCAGCAACACTGGATATTCAAATATTCCATTTACGTGAAGTGAAGCACTCAAGCAAATGGGAGAGGTCTATACATATATGTGAAACACCGTGAAGAGAGCCCTTCATGGCGGCGAGTGGCCATAATGGGCCCGCGACCCTTCACCTTGGCCGTTCGCTCTCCGATAGCTGAAAATCTTAGACTGTGGCAAAAAGATAGAAGGGAATGTAACGCCTACTTAGTTGTTTTTATGGTGCAGTAGACGAAGTTACTAAAGTTTGTCTGCAGCATCGTAAAAGTGGAAACTGAACAGCAAAGGTCAAAATATTTGTAAATCTAACATTGTAGAAAAAAACAGAAACTAAAAATTTAGGTTATTTTGGTGCATTTTTATGTGACATTATAAAATTTTGAAAACGCATTGAGGCTCAATTTCAATTGATGAAAATGTTGGCGTGTCTTCCCGTTTTTTATTTTTCGAGGGTTGGTTCGAGGTACATCTTGAAGGTTGAAAAACTCATAAATATTTTCCCATAACGTGTTTAGCACAAAAGTGATTGATGATTCAAGATACGGGCTTTTTAACAAAGCCAGCCAAGTGCGTGTCAAACTTCTACCAATGAAGATACAAAGTTGCAATTTGATATGGCGAATGAACAAAGAGGTAGAAGGATGTAGTGAAAATAAAAGAATTTCCACAATCGTACGAGTAGCAGTCGCCAAAAGGGTTAAAATATCTACTTTTGTTACACTTACCTAAATAAACAACCTATAAGAGTTTGATAATATCTACCGACTGAACCTTAAAAAATCCTTTGAAATCTGTGCGAGGATGATTGATTTATCGAGTTATTTCACACTCCACAGCTCAATAACAATATAACAATAGATTCTGTCTCTATACTCGTATATGATCGAGACTATATTATGAAAGTATGTTTACATGTACATACATACACACTCCATACACATACATTTAAGGGGTTTCACCAATTTATTGACATCTTTTCCGTAGCGCTACGAGCAAATGTAAGCGTAGCAAATTGCTACTACGCCGCTACGCCGTAGCAGATAATAAATAAAGGATAAATATTTGGGACCATCTCAAACACGACCATCTGATCACAAACTAGATAGAGACTGCGGGTCCGGCCGCTATATTACCACTTTGGTTGAAATAGCCATTAGGGAAAAAAAATATGAGCATCAGATAGCTGATCAGTCATACATACATAATGGATAAATACATACTTTATAGATAAACAATTCCAGACACAAGCCAAACAAAGTGCTCATCGCATGATTGTTTGCCCTGAGCGGGATTAGAAACTGAGACCCTGAGCTTTAAAGTTCGGAGTACTACCGACTACGCCACGGATCCGAAATATTATGTAGTAAACGTGTTAATTGGATTACACGGTGTGACATCACGAGTTCACTGAGGCAATCACGTGTACGAAACACGAATTAACTAATTGGAGCACCGAAATAGTAATCTCTACATAGATAGCTAAGATAATATATAGAGTGTTACAAAAAAACCCCTTAAAGGTATTTCATACTTAATAATAATAATAAGAAGAACATTCCCCATAATAATATTAATCACACTAATAATATTGTAAAAGTGAAAATATATTTGGATGTTTAGATGTTTGGATGTTTGTTCCTCCTTCACGCTTAAAGTACTCAACGGATTTAGATGAAATTTAGAATGGAGATTGTTTGTAACCTGGATTAATATATAGGATACTTAATATGGGAAAAAGTCATATTTCCACGGGAAAATCTTACACAACACGAGCGTAGCCGCGGGCGGACCGCTAATAGTCTATAAAACTGAACTTCTTTCCCCATAAACATAAGTTTTCGGATTAAAAACACTCATCTTACTAGTACATCAATCATCTGACCACGCGGTTTCATTTAAAAAGACAAACTTTTTGTCGTCTTATAGCCTATTTTCCTTAGGGAAAGTTGTTCAGATGATTTAACTCCTTCCTTTCTGCTTACGGATATCTTTGTATATGACGTCCATGTAGAGAAGGTATTTTTTTACCGTTAAGCTGTTTACTTACTCCACTGGCTATTTAACGTACAAGTTAAGCAGTTTGTCATAAAATTTACCTACGGTTATTACTACATTTTATGAAGATTAAAGAGATCGTTATGCTGTAACGAAATACCTGCTTTCTTCCAGAGTGTGGGTTATAGGGTCAACAACCGACCTCACAAACTCTCCTTTTGTACTCGAAATCCCCGTACTTTTACCGATCATGGTTTTTATAAAAAATTGCATAAAGCTCCGAAATTTTTATAGACACCTTTTACTAACTTACAAAAGATTGGCATACCTTTTAAGTACAATCAATTGTTAATAGGAGTTCTGTACTATGCTGTATTGTCAATACCAACCATTTTTGTACCTTATGCAAACCAAATATTATTTTTATTATTATTACATACGAGTATACCAAATATAAAGGTGGTATGGGCATGTGGTGAGGCGGGAGGATAGCTACTCCGTAAAAACAGTGCTGATCATGAATAACAAACAAAGAACAAGAGGCAGACCACTTGCCACCTGGTGGAACACTGTAGAAAAGGACCTAAAAACCCAGAATATCCCACAGTTGACAACCCAGGACAGACCAGCCTGGCGCAAACGCACAAGAAGGCCCGACCCCAAATAAAGTTGGGAAATGGGCAGGAAGAAGAAGAAGATACCAAATCTTAAGATAATATTACTATTTTTAACAAAAATTTGATAAACAAAAACTCTGCTTTCCTCTTTAGTAATGAAAACATGACTTTTTGTATCTACGCAACTTTAACAGCATTTTAAATATAGAACCACGTTAATACTCTTCTCTACAAAACGTGACATAATCTGTAGCAAATAGGTAGCAGTAGAGTGACGAGGGTAGCAGGTGGGGTGACACGGGACTTAGATGGAGAAAGCGGGACGTTATTGGGGCAAATGGAGACTGATTCCTCTTCAAGCCGATAACGAGGCCCTCGAGACAAACTTACGTCAGTAAGTTTATGCCTTCTCTTTACATAAATAAAATGATTTTAAAGTCAAGAAAGTAGACATGTAAAAATATAGTAATAGGTAAACTAATAAAAAAGGACCACTACAGGCATGAAAAAAAAAGTTATTGAAATTTGCCTAAGTACTAATTTTATCATGTACAAAATTGATAGGTAGTAACTTATACCAACTCAACCACATAAACTATTTAGACAAAAGGTCCTTTGTGTATACAGATATTTTAAAAAATATTTGGTTAGCTTATCACTTATCAGTTTATATGGAGAGCCAAAGCAAAATTGAAAATTTGAAAAAATTCTCTACCAAAAAATATTAAACTGTACAAACTAAGGTAATTCCCTTGAGAATTCGTGTTAGTTGACACTTTACATAAAGCAATTAAGTGTGACTTCAGTGCAATAGGGTTGTCAGTACGGGACGCTTAAAGCCGAGACCGCACTGCCGAACTTACCCCAAGTTTCAACTCCCAACTCCCGAGACTCGCCTGCATTCAATCAGTGTTTACTCGACGCATACACCGGCTCTAACTGGTTTCAACATGTTACCACAGGTTTCTACATGGTGCATAGGGCTGTGAATAATTTAGTTCGTGATTATTAAATGTGATAAAGTTAATTAGTTGGTCACCTGTATTCTTCTTATTTCTTTTTAACCCCCGACGCAAAAAAGAGGGGTGTTATAAGTTTGACCGCTATGTGTGTCTGTCTGTGGCACCGTGTAGCTTGTATTATTTTAGACTTTTTAAATGTTTGCTTTTTTTGCTTCGGGGGTTTTTAAATTTTTTATTTATTTTTTTAGAGTTAGTATAGTAACGCAGCGCGGTATGAGCGCTGGCCTTTAAAAATATCATTAATTTATATTACGTAAGTTTAACTATTACAATAATCCGTGGATTGTTACCTATTTAAAATACGTTTACAATTATACTCTTTTAAAAGTTTCAGTGGCCATTAAAGTGATAAAAATCGTAAATCTATAAAAGTGTTAGTATTTGGTAATTCTTTCATATTTAAGTAAAATTGAATATCCTGTAAAATGGATGGATTAAGCGAGAGTAAATCGGAGTGCGTTTCCGTGTCGGCTGCCAGTTCGGAAGTTTCTCTTTAACCCGTTTCCTTTAAACATTCAACGTTTCTCTTCTCTTCCAATATATCTCTAAAACATTGGTGGAAAACGCACGGGTTTCCTTTAAACTTGTAATTAACTCCAAGGTATGAAGCCTTAACATCCGTGAAACTGAACCACTTTCGTTTCCGTTTTTTTTTAATTAATTTCTGAACCTTAGAGTTTAAACTGATTACTTGACCGAGTCAACTTGTTTGAAACTACAATAAAAATGTTGTGAAACATATGTAATAGGTACAGTAATGGATGTAACTACCAAGGTACAACAATATACAACCACAATAAGTTGACGTTTGATTAATCTTTAGTAAAACATAAAAAGCAACTCGCAACAAGCAAATAGAATTTAATTAATGGCCATTTATACCATATTCAAATCGACGATAACCCTCTTATTACTGCTAGTCTGTTAGTGATGCAAGGTACAGTATTTTTCCAAACCGTCATTACTCTGCGCGTAGCAAGTGATCAGTGCTGGGTGGAAACCGGGACCGGTATAATTCCCACCTGAATATTTTTACACGATTGATATATTTTTACCATTTGCGAATATGTGCGAGATAATTTACTTCGAATATAATTCATTATATATTTTAAGGGCTGTTGTAATGTGTTTTTGTTGCCATAGTGTCATCATAGTTTGTTTTTGTTGATGAAGTTTTGAACCTATTACCTATCTCCCTGGGTGTACTCCGTTGCGTGTTGGCGTGGTCGTCAGAGCCTCATTCTTTAGTCAGCAAGGTGCACCGCGAGCAGGTGAGGTTGGTTTAAGTCCTCAATGATCACTACCCCACAGTCAATAAAAATAAGGAGAAAATAAACCATTTCCAATCCATCCTAAATTAAGGACGCGGATAGAGAAGGAAACCTAAAGGCAAAACACTCCCGAAAACGCGTCTTAGCTCTTGTTTTAATAAAACCGGTACTTTCTAGATTACTGGTATTGACAGAAAGTGTGATATACTTCGAGGAAACGGTCTAACAAATCCTATACCGGTTTGAATGGCTCAGGTACGGGGTATGCGGGAAACCTCTCGGGTAAACAGCCTTTGGGATTGCAACGTCACTCCGATGACTGATCGGGCGCTTCATCACGAATTGAGAATGGAAAATTGAGGGTTCTTTTGTTTGTTTTCGGGAAATATTCAAGAGAAAATCTAGGCAAGAGGCTTTCAATTCTAGAGGATTGTACATATTTTACAATTACCAGATTAGCTGCGCTCTTTTTATAGTTAACTAGCGGTCCGCCCGCGGCTAATTTTCCCGTAAAAATCATCCTATGTGGTAATCCAGGTTACAAACTAAAATTCGCCTCAAATTAAACCAATTCTTGCGGACACGACTAAGTGTTTTCTTTCGTTTGGTAAATTTCCTCTCCTATCAAAACAAGTGAAGGTTCGAAGGGGGCGGTGGGGTTTGCGGTACAAATGGGCGAGGTAATGGTCTGGTTAACTGCCGGTCACAACCTCCAGTAAATCGCTGGACCGGAGCCTGGAATGTAATAAACAAAACATTTAGATGACTTGACGACCAATTATTCCGATTACAGCTGACTTCATTGCGATTAGAACTAGAACGTGTATATGTTCGTTTGTTAGGGGAGTGCGATACATGGTTTCGAAATACGGAACTCCGGATCACACGTATGACGACGGTTTGTTTTGACGCATAACATGAGAATGAATACACGCAGCCTCGTATAACGTTGAATCATGAGATCCCGAATTATGGAACAAAGAATGTACGCAGCTACGGTGTGTTTGTAAGGATAAATTATGTCCCTGTAGCGGTTTATGAGCGTTGGCAAAATTTGTGGGGGTATTTGCCTCGCGCCTGTGTACCATGTGTACGCACATTTACGAAGATGATTCTACCCTCTTTTTACCAGAGCAGAAACATCCCCTTCACGCGTCAGTCTGGTTGCGACCACGGCCGGTGCAACTCTGAAAATATCTTATATTCTTTACGAAACTTTAATCTTGAGATCCGTGACATCAAAATGTGTCCAAAGCGCGAAAATCTTAAACAAACATTACATTACGGAGTTTGTGTGTGTAAGAGAGATGGCATCAGACAGATCAGCAACGTTCATTAATTATTGAGCGACCAGTATTTGGGCGAAATTACATGAACTAAAGAACCGATCAATTTCCTCCAAGAAACCTAATATGATTTTAAAAAATCCGGTAAGTTTATTCTAAAAAAAATATGTATGTGGGGACATATCACACACGGCCATCTGATCTCAAACTAAGCAGAGCTTGTACTATGGGAGCTTGTTCTTTGTGGAAAGTTTTATAAATAAAAGGGAAAATAAATATTTTATTCGCTTTCTTATCTTCAATATTCAAAGGTTACAAAGTTTAGCCGAAATCAAAATATGAGGTTATTTTAACTGTTACTTTACAGTATTTTCAGATACGAACAAAATTAATAAAAACCGAGAATCTCAGTTTTGAGAGAAACAACACAAGATTAAACTGGGGAAGCTATTCCACTACAGTTTTTGTTATTACGAAAGATATTGAGCAATCGAGTAGCTAGTGCTAGTACGGTGTTGTAGTGCACAGCAAATACCGATATAGGCTTTTAGGCTGATTTATTTATAAGAGCGTCGGTGGTCTAGTGGCTAGGGCCGCTGACTCCCGTCCGGGAGACGCGGGTTCGATCCCCACCACGTACCAATGTGTTTTCGAATTTCAAATTCACATGTACATGTATATTCGACGCTCTTTACGGTGAAGGAAAACATCGTGATGAAACCTGCACACTCCTGCGAAGAAATTCAAAGGTTGTGTGTGAAGTCGACCAACCCGCACTGGGCCAGCGTGGTCGACTAAGGCCTAATCGCCCTAAATCAGGGTAGGCTCGAGCCCCTCGGTGGGGACGTATATGAGCTGTTTACGAAATTGCTGATTTGAGGGCTGAAACAATTTTTTAGGTTAGGTACTCGTTTTCGTTGCCTCGTAATGAAACCTGCACATTTCCGCGAAGAAATTCAATAGTTATGTGTGAGGTCGACCAACCCGCACTAGGCCAGCGTGATCGACTAAAGCCTAGTTCAGGGTAGGCTCGAGCCCCTTGGTGGTGACGTATATGAGCTGTTGATGATAATGATTCGTTGCCTTGCGGTTGCACTATTGAATTTATTTTGTATGTTAGTGCCTACAGTCATTACGTTCAATACAAGTGTGGAGATGACAATATGAATCTACCGCCGAATTCAGAATAATGAATAGTTTTTTTTTATTTTATCATCTGTTTCTTTCCAATTGCACGTCAAAAGGCCTGTTAGAGACCTTAGGCGGCTCCTAACTCTAAAACCAGTGTTTGTCGACCTTACAATCTATGTACAGTACTAGTGTACTAGTTTTTGTATATTTGAAGAATTACTCGGAACTAGAATGATCTTAGACTGTCTTAATAGTTATATCTTAAGCTACTTGTTTGCCTTACTGCTTTTCTGTTTATGTAAAACTATACTAGTGCCAGATTATGTTCTAATTAAATAAGGGGAAGTCACTGTAGCCTGTAACACAGTTATCCAACTAGCACAGGCTACAGGGTTCCAAGCTCACATGTAACGCACTTTTAGATCAATAAAGAATTTTTATTATTATTATTATTATTATTAGTGGCTCGGTGAGCTGTAGACCTTGCGAATCTGTATACCTTTTTCTCCACAAACATCCCCGACCCATTGAAATTTATTTATCTCAAATATCTCAAACATTATTATTATTATTTTTATCAAACCTGCTCACAAAATTTCACGAGAATCGGTTGAGAAACGCGACCTGTAGAGTGAAACAAACAAACAGATGGACATACAATAGCAATTTTGGTCAAGCTGAAACGGAGACGCTTTGCTCGCTCGGTCAATAATAATACGACTTATTGTTTACGCTTTTATTATCTAAATTAAATAAGTACACTTTAAGATATGTTTTCGGATTTTATACATTATTTATTTTTTGATCTGAAAGCATACACATAAAAAATATTCCAGTACAAATAATTTAATCAGTAATACAAAATAATAATATCCAAAATTCGCTCTTTTGTGTGTAAACTTATCTCTATGTTCCGAACTACGGAATGCTCAGGTCGCCAGTTACGAGAACGGAGCGGCAGGCTATTGGCAAAATTAACCATTGCATAGCTCGGATGCATCGCAATGCTACAAACTCAATTCAATGCCTATTTTTTCGGTTCAAGACGGATTTTATTAAACAAATTATTTTTTAAACCCCAACTGCTCAGTTTTGAGAGAAACAGACACCTCCAACAAACTTTTTATAGGCAAAACCGTCTTTGAATTGGTTTAGTGATCATCACTATCACTTGTTATTTTGTTACCACTACCTATTCCACATGGAATATAATCTGTGGCCTGTCCCCGGTAGCAAAGGCTTAACGCTCCAGTTCATATAAATTCAAAATCAAGTGGAAATATCGGACGAAGGATACATTTCACGTCAAAAATTGCTTTGTTGAAATTGGGATTGCTGATCGCCCTAGATAAGATAAGCTCGAGCCTCTCGTTGAAGATAAAACGTGTTAGGTATGAGTACATACCTATAGTCCTAAACCTTATTTGTAAATGCTGGCAGTCAATACTTTAGAATCTTTGGTGTTATTTGAATAATTAAGAAACAAAACTGTTTCGAATGCTTTTGAGCTCGTTCAATTTTGGACTGCCTTGACAATCAGACTTTGCTTGAAAATATAAGAACATTAATAAAAAAACAGTTTTCCAAAGCATCAATTCTAGTATATTATTGCCTCCCACCTTATTGCAAAACGTCCCTACCGAGGGGTTCAAGCCTACTCTAAAACATTTCAAGTAAAAAACATAACAATTTGCAGTAACAGCTACTGTAATAATACCTCTCAAAATTGAAACTTTTAGACTCACTCGCTTGGAATCGTTTAATGCGCTAAAGCTATCAACAGTAACACTCATTTTTATTTTAGTTTAATTCGCTTACCCCCAACCCCCTACCCCCAGAAAAAGGGAGGCAAAAGGGGGTGGCGAAAGACAGCCAGCCTGACAGTCAATTTAGATGGTTCGCAGATACCAGAGACAAAGTTTAACTGCTACTACTCGTATATTCCAAATGCTTAGAATAATAATATTATAATTCTTGGATTAAGGTAAACAGCATCGGTAGTGTAGTCGCATGGGGCGCTGGCTCGTGTTTGGAAGGTTTTGTTTAAAAATCTTCACACTCTTACTAAAAAAACTTAATCGAAGTTTGTGTATGAAAGAGACTAATCCACAAAAGGCAGAATAAAAAATAAAATAATACTCATAATAAATAATGCTAAAACTTATATTAAGAAAAGACAAAAGATACTGAAAAATAAATAGAAAACGTTTATTCGTTTTCCACTAACAGAATTAAAGAATCATACATTTAAATTCCACCACAAAATCCACAGGACATGCTAAGTCGTAGAGCAAACATTCAAGAGTGTACTTTGAACCCCATTAACTGCAAATCCCGACCAACCTAACACTGGGTATTTTTCCACCGATGGCAGACTACAAGACTTGAAAAAACCAGCACAAAAAGATCTCTCCGTACTATAATTTCTGATGGCGGCTCGTGTCAGTATGTACTGGAAACTAGCGCTCAAAGTATTTACCTTTCGAAACGCCTCGGCTACGTGGTGCACTCTAGCGGAAAATGGCACAATCTTAGTGAAGGCTACTAGTATGAGGGTCAAGTCGCGATTTAGGTATGAAAATCTACGTATCACGAGAACGTCCCGTCGGGGAAACAATAATTTATGGGCGAACTGCATTTTATAGGGCATTCTAGCTATAAGTTAACTGCATTTCGTTTAAACAGAATTTGGTTTGGGAAGGTTGCCTTGTCAATTAAGTATTTATTGTTGTATTGTCTGTTTATTAGAAACATCAAAGGTTATTTTCAAACATTATGATGTGTATTGTGATTGTCGTCTTATAAATTGTCATATTTCGTTTTTAAATTAGTGTTTACAACTATTCATGTTGATAACGGTAACGCACACAAAATCATCCAACTTAGCATAAGTTACCTACCCACAAACAATCTACGTTGGGTTGTAAGAGCAACCCAACGTAGTCATACCCTGCGTTCCGAGACGCGCTGAAATCGATTAAAGTACCCGTAATCGCGTTCCGAATCACTGTCAGCCATACATAAAAGCATGCGCCCATAACTTTATAAGATACGAGAAACAAGTCTGTACCTGTACTATTATTGAATCTATGTCCTAATGTACTACGATCACGTGGAGACTAGGAAGGACATACACGTGTGAGGACGGGGGGGGGGGAGGGGACAGTTTATTATATACCATACCCGTGCTACGGCTTTGATCGCGAGCCGCGACTGTACACGACAATGTTGTGTGTGGGTGGACCGAAAAATGTCAAAAATATTTACCTTCGTTTAGAAATTAGCGCCAAGCAAGACCAATTTTATTTTCATTTTCTCACCCATGAGAACAGTTTTGAACAGTCCGTACACCATAATTTTCTCAGTTTCCACTCGCGTCGGTGCGAGGCACTTTGGCTTACCAATACCACCACGCCACTTACCAAAACATTTATTTTCGAAATCATTATGACATGTGTTTAATTCGATACTCTTATGGTGAAGGAAGAAAAACATTATTAAGAAAACCTGCACATACCTACGAAGAAATTCGAAGATTGTGTGTGAAGTCGATCAACTCACACTGGGCAGCAAAGTGCCTGATTACACTAGTTCAAAGTAAGCTTGAGGTCTTAGGACTTATATTAGTTGACAACCAACAAACAACCTGAAGCAGAAATTCAACTCAAAGAGTGTATGATGTTTATTTAATTTTAAGCAAAAGGCCTGTTTTATTAGCAATATTGTTGTAGATTAAACCCAGTAATATGGCAAGCCCAGCCGGCGCGCTCCCATCCATCACACTACTTTCTGTCAGCACTTTGACTTCGCATCCAGTTCCCTTTACTGTAGCCTCTAAATACTTCGTCTAAATAATATCGTTATTCCTTTGTTTATTGTCAACTTTCTTGTTTCATTTAACATGGCACCGACCAGGTTTCAAATTATAATTCATCTCTATTCTGACTAATTCGAATCACAATCAATCAATCAATCAATCAATCAAATTAGCTTTGCAACAGCAATCTCTCCTTACGAAAACAAGAAGCACAGACAGACCCCATCTTTAGAGAAATTTTGAGGTAGGCATGAAAAAAAAATTACTGAAACCGACCTGACCAATAGGTCAATAATTTTTTTTAATCGGTTTTTTTTTTTTTCGGTATTCCGAACCAAAAAAAACCTACCAACCGACCGACCGACCGATGACCAATATACGACACAAAATGTAAAACGGCGCGGCGGCGGTGAGGAGGCGGCGGCGCCGCGGGGATCACGGTGACAGAGAGAAGCGAGATTTGACGTTTCTTATCTCAGCGGCAAAGCATTCATTTTCCGGTGCTTACCTTTCTGTGCCTTTTCCTCTGAGTTTGACAGCTATATAATCTCGCTTTTCTCGATAACTCTACTCTAGGAGAATAGATTCGGAATGCACCTGTACATTTATTTTATTACGAGTAAGTCCGGATTCCAGAAGAGAATAAAAAAAATAGAAAATCGAAATAATAGTACATTACTGCCGCGGCCGCAAAATTAGTTATTGATGAACGAGGGCACGTTTAAAACTTTTATTGTGTACGAGTCCAGCAAGAGTTATTGCGGCTGAGGCTTATATAGTGCTTTTCTCTGAAATATGCGAGGAAATTATGAAATACTAAAAATATTGTAGTATGTACCTAGGATTTAGATGTCTTCTTGTATCATACTAAACTTATTAGTTCTAATCGTTATCCCTTTAACCTTTACTTTAACTTCTTAAACTATTCATTGTTATAATATTTCCCAAATTCAATGATTAGTTAACTTCATCATGATAAATAAGTAAGAAAATAGTGCGATAAAAATAAAAGAGACGAAAATTACAAACCGCCATTTTGCATGCTTTTCTTTTTTTTTTGTTCTATGCCAGTGTCATACAGAGCACACAGCCAACTCCAATCCCTACGATTCGTGTACGATTCATATTCATTTTAATTTAGA
This sequence comes from Carpatolechia fugitivella, assembly GCA_951230895.1. Lineage (NCBI taxonomy): Eukaryota > Metazoa > Arthropoda > Insecta > Lepidoptera > Gelechiidae > Carpatolechia > Carpatolechia fugitivella. The sequence continues at coordinate 20,357,397 of OX579646.1, read as the reverse complement.
AAATAAGAGTATGCTAAAAAGAGACTCAAATAAGTACATTGAAATTTCTAGACGATAGTTACTTTACTGGCCTAGGCCATTTGAAGGCACATTGCTGGTCGCTGTTTTATATGGGGAAATGTTTCGTCCAAAAATGAGTTACTTCGCGTAATGATCACATTTTCGAGCGTGTCGGAGAAAAATATTTTTTTCCAAGACAAATTAAAATTGTTTACCGTTAGATAAGTACTTAAACCCCTATATCAGAACAGTGACCAATATCGATCAATCAATCAATAGCGCCGTTTAATTTGCCCGCGTCCGTCCTTCGCAACCTTTGAGACATCTATCAACAGCTCCTCACCGAGGGGCTCGGGCCTACCCTGAATTAGAGGATTAGGCCTTAGTCGACCATGTTGGCCGACTTCACAAGAGTGATTCTTCGAAATTTTATTCTTCGACTGATTCATCTGGCCAAAATTAAATTTCATTTTCAGCTCCGTAACACATGTTCATACAAAAATAGGTATACCAAAAAACATATATTTGAATGAGGGACTCGTTTTTAAAAAGCAGTTATCAAGATATCGATGTTCAAATATTTAGTGCCCAGATGAATCAGAATTTGTTACAGATGAATCAGAAAAAGAAATAAAAATTAAAAACTTTATGTAGATGGGCTCTGTATTAAGAGAATTAATAATATTTTAACATCCACAATTTAGTGATCTCGGAAAAAATTGATGAATTCAACAATAATTTATTCTTGTAAAATATTTTCGGAACTCTAAAACAGTATATTTAGTTCCATATATTAATTATTCTTATATAATACACATGGGAGTATTGTAATAAAACAGAAATTTTAACTTTTGCAACAAAATTATAATTCTTGTTTATTCATAATTCAATGATCACAGGAGTAAAAGCTTATGCTAATAATGACACTTTTGACATCAGTCTTAGTTAGTCAGTCTGAATAATAATTATTAATTAGAATTAACAGTTATATTACCGTATTAATTACTAACAATAAAAGAGATCAACTTGAGTTAAATGGCATTTTTGACATTTATCTTCCTTACTAACTACTACTCATAGTACGAGTAGAAACAATCTTATTATTAGTTTGGGTTACTAATAAATAAGTAAAAGTTAAACTGAGGTACTTGTACATACTAAAAGAAATATTAGAGAATTTGACAGTACCAAAGAAACGCATTACTGGATTTGGAACAAACAAAGGAAAATAAAATGTAACAAACGATTAAAAAAGGGCCAAGAATTGGACAAGGGGAATTACGCATCAAAAGCGCTCTTTTCGTGCTGGAAAGGGGAAAACCTAATAATATTTTATGATTCATATGTTTTGACCGTATGAATCAGGCACAGATGAATCAGGATTTTGCCTACAATCATGCATAAGTCATCAAACATACAAACTTCGGTATTGCCATTTTTCTACACGATTCTATAACTCAAAAGCATCACACGAAAAATAGATTAAAGTTGTAAAACAATTAAATCAATTTTATAAAGTAAGCATTGTAATCAGTATGCCACCTGAACCAAGTACATATGAATCAGATATTTATCTTCGTAACACCGGGATTTAAGACAACCAGCCGCACGTCCACCTTCTAGCTCGTCCGTTGCCCGACTGGCTTCCCCCCGCGCGGGAAGCTAGACTCTCATTGTTATTACCCGACCAAGTACGGTCAAGCGCAACTTACCGCATATTAATCAGTATTATACGCCGGACACTTCTTATTTATTTATTTATAAACACACTAACGTAGTTATAACTAATTTTTTTTTTTTGTAAGATGGAAATTAATTTCCTTTCGATATAATTATAATTTATAGTGATTTATCAAAAGGAAAAGGCGACATCGAGCATTTTGTTCCGGAAAATGGCTAACGGACGCGCTATATGAATCAGAAGAACAAACTTCAAACATTTTTATTTTGCACTTGGATGCAATTATTTCGAAAATATAATTTGTCCCAGTTAGGTATAAAGCTAAACTTACTTACCTAAAAAAAAAAAAATACAGGCGGTTTTGTTAGTTAGTTACAGAAATATACCCATAGAAATCGAAAATTTTGCCTCTGAAGAAATACCCACAAACAACCTTTGAACTTCTTCGCAGAAATGTGCAGGTTTCTTCACGATGTTTTCCTTCACCGTAAGAGCGTCGAATGAACGTACATTCAATTTGAAATTAGAAAACACATTGGTACGAGGTGGGCTTTGAACCCGCGTCTCCCGAACGGAAGACACCATTAGGGCATTTGACTGTTCCTTAATTTACCATATTTTATGAATTAATTTTGAAATATAGATTAGCAGCAGACGATTCGCGAAGAAAAAAACAGAACCAGTTGTTTGTTGCTGTATTTCTTTCTTTTATTTTTGTACCGCTTCTTAATAAGTGTCTCATCTATCTATCTATCTAAAAACGAACGATTTTATAAAGTTTCAATTATGTCTGTCTCTTTCAACAACGATTTTTGATATGGATAGTATATAGTTAGTTAGTTACTAGCAAGTGACGTCACATGCTAGTAAGTGCCTCTCTGACTAATCTTGAATTTCAAACCTTTATAACTCGGTAAATTTTAAAGATAGAGCAAAAATTATTTTAGTGTTCGAAAGCAGAAACTGAGTTTGGATTTATAAAATAAAACCTATTTGACGCTCTTACGGAGACGTATCAAAATTGTTTACCTTTTAGATAAGTACCTAAATCAAGAAATGCCTTTGTGTCAGAACGGTGACCAATATCAAACGATTCCTTTCCTACCGAAGCTTATGAGTCGCTATCTTGGCAACAACTGCCGTTTGATTTGCCCGCGTCCGTCCTCGCAACCTTTGGGGCATCGCATTTTATTTATTAGGTTGACGTGACCACCGCCACCGACTCGAGCGATCAATTGGGTATATTTGTTGGTCTAGGGGACACTTTGATGATCTACATTTTCTGGGGATAATATTATTAAGAATAATATGGTAGGACCCTTTTTAGGATTCCGTAGTAAAAAAGGAACATAGTCTAATAGTTTCGCCATGTCCGTCTGTCTGTCCCGAACAAACATTGCAAGTTAATTAAAACTTATAAAAAATGGAAATATAATTCGTTTTATTAGCGCCTTTTGAATGGAAAGTTGTTTTTTAACACGTTTTCTTGTCTGTCTGATTGTTTGTTTGTTTGTGGGTTTGTGGGTTTGTTTGTTTGTTCGGTCCGAATCTTGCAACTCATTTTTGGAGCACGTGCTGTCATTCGATTGTGATGAAATATGGTACACTTATGTAACCTCGATGACAATGCAATATTATGATATCATGGAGCTGGTCTGATGATGGAGCTGGCAGGTGGCCATAGGAACTTCTAAAATACACAACACAACCTCGTCGTGTTTGGGCTCGTTGGGTTTGTCTTGACAAGATCTTTAGTCATACGTGATGTCCAGGGACTCATGATGGAGCCGGAAGTTGGCCATAGGAACTACTCAAAAACACAACATAACCTCGATGTAAACACCATGCACCCCACGTTTTTCGTTTTAAGTCCTACAACCAATAAAAATTATTTTATACTTTTTAGTACGTTAAAACGTGTTGTTAAAAAATATTTTTTTCTTTACGTTTTTTTATACTATGGTGCTACAATGTTTAAAATTTCTGTTCTTATAAAAAAATGCCCTGAACTTAATAAGAGCTGCGAAGAGATTCTTGGCTAGTTAATGACGCTTACTTTGCTTTTATTTTGTAGTTAAATCCTTTACTAATTTTGTTAAGACCATCTTCATCCTAGTTTATTATGCCAAGTGGAACGTTTTGTTCTAATCGTTTATTTCTAGATGTTCTTGAGAACAAAAGCTTCTAAAATGTTTTGCATTAAACGAAAAACTAGGTATCTATTATTAAAAAACATTTTCTTGCACTGGTTTGTTTTTTACCGGAAAATTCCTATTCCCAAAGGTAAAATCGAAAATAACGCGAGCAATGCCGCGGACAGATGACTAGTTTTCAATCAAATAAAAATAAATTGTTACAATACAATGCAAATACTCTTTATTAATACCAAGGATAAAATACACCAAACAAAATAATAAAAAATGAACAGTAAGGTAGTAAGTATTATTTTTGCTATAGTCGCTTAATGTAAAGCTTTGCGTTATAAAGTTCCCGTCATGGCTCAAAAACGCTTATTGCATTTTCGTTAAAATATATCAAAAAGACTGAAAGAAGGTTCACACAAGCTGAACTGGTGAGCTGACTTTTCAATGACTTCCACCTTTTGCTGCTCTTCTAGTAATATTGATGAGACCTCGCATTCACGAGGGATAAAAAAAAAAGAACCACGCAGTTTTCATTTTGTTTTTCTGAATTTTCAGAAACATGAGAGTAATTAGTCCTGACCTTGAATGTGCCAGTATTTTCTCTTTATCACTCACTCCTTATATACCGTTGCGGGGCTATACAATACATGTCTACGTTTATAAAGTAGAACAATAGCATCACGTTATTGTTACATCAGAAGCCATTGGCGCGGATTCTGACATCAAGGTTTATGAGGTCGGTAAAGAACATGATATGGTAATGGTTACTAACATTCTAAAAGCATACATTATAACCTCCTTTATTTTGCGAGGCCAGTAGAAGTTGTGGAGATGATAAAAGTGTTTTCCAATTTCTAGTCAGGTTGCCGCGGTGTGTTGAATATGGCTAACGACCGACGACGTGTGAAAAACGTGATTTATGAAGGTAGGCGCTTTCATACAACTTGCACCGGAATAGGGGTCGACTCCTATTGTTTGGAAGCAATAAAATAGTTATATTGTCATATGATGTGAATTTTTAACGTACGAGTAGGTTAACCTACGTTAGTTTTGTTTAAACTGGCTGTCAGGTTGCGTGTAAAGTTTTCAATCAGGGTTTCCCAAAAAATTACATGTTAATTCAATTGCATCTGATGCGCTATGAGATTTACTTTTGATGTAGAGTCATGTGTTGTGAATTTTGAAATTATGACCTATAGATTCATTAGTAGTTGTATGTAGAGCGTCTTGCGTATTTCGAAAAGCACGTCAAGCTAGAATAAATACTTAGGTTAGTAACCCACTAAACGAATGATAAAAATGTTATCGACATCCTCTCCAATCTCTTTTCTCTCTGTTGCTATTGTTAGCACATGCACATACCTCTTGGCGCGAGCTTGACATAGATTAGTATGATCAGTACGCCGTTGCCAACCACGCTGGCCATGTGCGAGTTGGCCACGTCACAACCTTTGGGACAAATAAGTCTTATTATGTCACGGTGGGGACGTGTATGACCTGTTGATGATGATGTCATCAATGGTACTAACCAATGGTACTAGTCAAATGTGAGTCAGCGGCCCTCTTCACCACCAATGAACCTTTATAGCATGTTATAGCAGTACTGCTATCCTACCTTCTTCTGCTATTTTGTTCCTGGCAATTCAGTACTTCTAAGTAACTGGCAGTCTCATCATTCATTTTCAATATATTTTCAAATTTCGAACTCATCCGATTCGGTTTTGTCATTTTCATCAAAAATTTTTCATTCCACCTCAAGTCTGAAGTAAGACTGAGATCATCTTCTTATCTTATTAAGTGTATTTTATTGACTTTATTTGAAAGTATGCTTTTAAAAGTGTTACGTTAATTTCTTGTTAATAAATCATGTGTGCAACTATCTGGACTGAACTCTGTTCTCTTCTGCCACGCTACCTCTCTACAACTACATCTTCTACCTCATCTTCACCACCTTCAAGCTATCTATCATCGTACGGCCAGCAGCGTGTGGCAGCTGCTGGGCTACACCTTGGCAAATCCATTCGGGTAACATGAAAAACACTGATTGGAAAACCCATGTAAGTAAAGTGCCAACTCAGTAACGATGTTATGCATGTCAAGTTACGTAAGTGGTGAGCCAAGGGCGAGGGTAGTCGTGTCGAGGGGTAAGGCCGGTTTTTGTACCGAAACGCTTCTTGCCCCAAACACTTAAAGGGACGGCTTACATTGACCATGTACATTGTACACTAGGTTTTAGGTTTTAACAAACTGTCTGACTTAATGTAAGCTTAGCTATAGTGGGCGCGGACTGAAGACCCCTGAACTATGCAAGGATAGACTTGTTATCTTAAGATATTAAAGAGATTAGAGTGTCCTCCAGATAGCAGGTTTTTTACCCGGTAGGGAAACTGTGTGGTTTGCCGTGTGGTGACGGCAGAGTAGAATACATTTATCACAATCCCCTACTCTTCCCGTAGGTGTCGTAAGAGGCGACTTAGGGACTACACATTGAACAGGGAACGGGCAGCAACGCTCTCTGATACAGTAACCTTTTAATCTGCGATCTCTAACCCGCCTGCCAAGCGTGGAGATTATGGCAAAATCGAGAAGGAGGCTCATAGTCCAGCAGTGGACTGTAACGGGCTGTTGATGAGGAAAACTGTGAAAAAAATAATTCTTTATAGCACTGTGACTTTGATTAGGCTACCGTGAGTTGAATCATCTGAAAAGTGAAATAATTACCTTACTTCGGAAGGCATGTTAGCCCAGTTATTCCGGGTTATTTATCTATTTGATGTATGTTCGTTTTTTTTCGTGGGTATAACATGTTTCCTGTGTCATGACCTATAGAAGATAGGTCTATAGGTCATAACACCTATAGATTAGTAATTGTATGTCCCAGACTAAAACATTATTATCCCAAAACGTAGTTTCACTTTATGTGAGGATTGGTCAGAATAGAAGTAATAATATTTAATAAAAAAGTTCCTTAAAACTTTTTCGCAGTTATCCGTTTCACTGATAAAAGAGATAGTCTGTGACAGATAGTCCTTGAGTTGAGGTAGAGTACAATCACGAAGATTGCGGTCTCAGCGTTTCGTCTCTTCAAAATGCAATCTCATGATGTTTTCAGTTCACTCACATTTTCTAGATGCTCTTCTATAATGAATGAAACGTGGCATTCAGTTGATGAGTTTAAACGTACAAAATATGATATCATTTAACAATGTACATGTACACGTAGGATATATAACGATGCATTTATAAAGATTTAGACAAAAAAAAATTGCATCTGTTATTGATTGTCTTTGACAGAATCTCGACGTAAATAAATTAATTTACAAAATTTACAATGAGATCTATGTTTCCCATGGGAATAATAATATATTTCTTTAAGTAAACTGTCTTTGTAACAAACCTCAACGTCGGCTGATTAGAATAAGCACTTCTTCCGCCTTTGTAATATTAGTATGAATTTACCATAGTTCCAACAACATTCACCCAATGTATAAGGGTCTCTAGCATTGCCTCTATCATAAGCGTGTCATTTCGCACCGGTCCCGCTCAATGGCCATCGTCCACGTTTTTTCCCGACACGCGATTATAAGGGAGGCGGCAGGACGTTACATAATAATAATATCAAAGGCGAACTTCACAATAATTACAGTTTCACAACCAAAATTGTATGTGCATTGCGTAGCCTTATTTTTTTTTTTTTTATTGATGGGCTTACTCTTGACCACAATCAGGTCCGCGAGGGACGAGATGCGGTCGATGATGGAACGAGTTCGCCCAGAAAGTGCCTGTTCACTCTAACTTTGAAAATGCTTGGGCTATAAGCACTCGGAAAAACAGAAGCAGGCAAAGAATTCCACTCCTAAATATAAAAAAATTGCGTAGCCAAATTAACTGAGACTATAAAAGAAAAGAAAAAGTTAATAAAAAAAAAGTTAATCTCCTAACATACTTGCCCAGAAATCCAACCTAAAAATTAAAAGGCATATGGATACAAAATAATTGTGTTTTGAATAAGCTGTTTGCTAGTTTGCTGATGTCTCGGAGGAATTTTCCTCCGAGGCTGAAGTAGATGTTTTTTTTTAGTTCTGATGTCTTTTCTCAAGCCAAAATCTGTGCAACGCATAGATTGCAATAATCCTTTAATTCCAAATTCGAAGTCTGGTAGCTAATCCCCACCCTATTTACCTTTAAAAGGCGAAAAGGACGGAAGGACGGACCTTAATCTTCTAATAAAGTTATACTGCACGAATTAGACAAAGCAATGAACATCGAACAATATTAGTTATTTATAAACTGTCGCTTTGTGAAGCGGGCCCTATGACTATTTTACTTTATCGCCATTACCCACAAATGCTACCGGCCACAAACCTCTACGAGTTACATTAAACCAAGCTGCGTTTTTTTAATAGGTTAGATTTAATTTCTTTTTTTTACTGCCGTGTGGTTCGCGATTTGCGTCAATGGTGTAGTGGGTAAGATCGCGGTCTCCCGTCCCTGTGACGTGAGTTTGATCCGCACCACGCACCAATGTGTTTTCGAATTTCGAATTCTTACGTATACGTTTATTCGACGCTCTTGCGGGGCCCCGCGCCGCTTTACCTGCTCGTGCGCTTACGGTGCGGTGGTTAGTTAAGCAAGTTGGTCTCGTTTCGTGCGTTTTCAATAATACAATAAAAAATGCCATCACCGTCACCGTGTGGGAGCGGTTCGGGCGTTCATATATCTCATAACTAGCGTTTCTTTATTAGGTTAAATAAACGATCAGACAGGACATTAAAGTAATTATGAGAAGAAGAATTCTGTAAATCAAATGTTGTAACATGAACTATTCAAAAGTATTTAATTATATGGCTCCAAAGTGCATTGCTTATTCAAAGGCGCGCGAAACGCTAATTATGAAATTAATAAAAATATTTGGAGGCCTGAAACGCTCCCAAACGGTAATAGCATTTATATAGCAATTTTGAAAACGCGATCAACTTGCTTGTTCACAAAAAATTACGACGCACGAACCGGTAACACATCAGGAAAACATCATGAGGAAAAAAAATATTCTTCTGTCAAGTCGACGCTTAGTATTTTTTTATAAAGTTTTGGCTCAGTATACTAACCCTTTGTGGGGACGTATATGAACTGTTGATGATTGATGATGATGATGATGATGCTACCCAGATTGCTTCCTAGACGTCCATGAGCTCCTCCAGCGAGAAAGAGTTAGGACATGCTTTCCCTACACAATATAACACTTTGACAGGATATAAATAAATAAATAGGAGTTTTATTTATCAACAATACATCAAGTATTATTATACTCCGTAACAAATAGCTAGTACAAATTGCTGATAAAAAGGTAAGAGTATCAGCATGATTGCTGCTTTACAGAATCTCCCCATCTTCGCTACACTGGAAAATACTCCACGTAGTCAATCCCTTTAGGTCCAAGTATACTTGAAGTTTATATTAAACTAGCTTTCCGCCCGCAGTTTCACCCGCGTTTAATTATTTTTCCCATAGGAATGAAGTGTTTTCCCGCGGTAAAAAGTAACCTATGTCCTATTCCAGGACCTAACCTATATAGGTTAGGTCACACACACATATGTGTGCCAAGTTTCATCTCGATCCGTCCAGTGGTTCAAACGTGATTCGGCAACACACATCCAAACATCCAAACTTTTGCATTTACCTATATAATATTAGTAAAGTTAAATATTAAAAAAAAAACAATAGAAGTACTACCTATATACATCATAGTACATTACACACACATACACATAGATAGGGTATTACGACCGCGACAAATACAATATTACCCCACCCAATTGCTTTCTGTTTTTTGTTCATCAAACAACCACAGCCTACACTTTTGCCTAAATAAGGCCATAATATCATTTTAATAGGAGGCAAATCATTGCAACATTTTGAGGCAGCAAAGGAAAAGCTGCCTCGAAACAGTTTCCAGTTTCAGGCGAGGCCGTGGCATATCGATAGACGGGAAACGGGATCTGCCCCCATCATTTCTGTCGCTCCAGCGTAATTTATTAGCAAGAATGAATGAATGAATGAATGAATATACTTTATTGCACACACAGAAATAATAAATGACAGAGTGGAAGTAAGAACAGGTAGTCATGTACAGTTAGGCGGCCTTATTGCTATAGAGGTGAAAGATATAGAGGTGTAGATGTTTTTCTTATGTTGAAGATGAGAGAGTTAAGTTTGAAAGTTCGTCTGTGCTTCATATTAAGTAAATTATATTTATTAAGGTGGGCCATAGTCTGTGGAGTCTCACCACAATCGCACCGAAGGTACGTCCGTCTAAAAACGAAAAACGACTTGTTCTCGCTGTCCACGTTATTTTGGCCACGTTAACGTGGGAAGTAAAAAAAAATCCCTTCCCGTTGTCTACGTTAAATGTCTGAAATCGGGAATATTCTTTAATTATTTTATTAAATTCCTGTTGTCCATGTTTCCGTGGCCTAGTCCAACGTGGACAGTGGGAACAACCGTAAAAAAATCTCCACCACCTAGACCAATTTTTCTTACTCAAATTTACCTGGGTACGGAGTCTATTTAAAGACTTGCAAAGAGTCCTTGCAAGTTCACAACCAAGGGAAGCCTTAGCAACTATAACATTAAAATTAGTTTACCTTCGTTTTCTTAACCTACTTTTATCAAAGATGGTTTTGGTATACTCTGTGAGACATTTAAAGCTTACGTATCCCTCTAGGGATAAAAACGTGACTTTATGTTCTATATGGAATTCAAATTTCAAAAACACATGGTACATTATGGGGTTCGATGAACAAACGATCACTGCTCCAAAGGCCGACACCGAACACTGAACCGACAAAGAACTCGTTTTCTAAAACTTGAAATATTGCTACAATATTTTAGTTCACTATAGGTAAGTTCTTATTGTAGTCGCAATATTAAAGTTAGTAAATGGATTCGTATTGGAAAACTAAAGTACCACGGTGACTCTGGCCTAATGGATGGACCTTTCCATGGAGCCACTAAAACAAAGGAATTGTATTGTTAAAATATATTTTCACATTTTTAATATTAGTGTCATTAGTGAGACTATGCAATTCATGCTAAATCCACCGGTGTTGGCTGTGCGTTGTAGGAAAACTTTTGGGAGAGTGGAATTTATTAAGTACATATCAGATCTAAGGTACAAGTCCTCGCCCGCTATTCAAGTCGGCGGCGCCCGCTTCAAGTCCTCGCCCGCTATTCAAGTCGGCGGCGCCCGCTTCAAGTTCTCGCCCGCTATTCAAGTCGGCGGCGCCCGCTTCAAGTCCTCGCCCGCTATTCAAGTCGGCGGCGCCCGCTTCAAGTCCTCGCCCACTATTCAAGTCGGCGGCGCCCGCTTCAAGTCCTCGCCCGCTATTCAAGTCGGCGGCGCCCGCTTCAAGTCCTCGCCCGCTATTCAAGTCGGCGGCGCCCGCTTCAAGTCCTCGCCCGCTATTCAAGTCGGCGGCGCCCGCTTCAAGTCTTCGCCCGCTATTCAAGTCGGCGGCGCCCGCTTCAAGTCCGTGCCCTCCATCATCATCAAGATTCGAGATTCAAAAGATTCAAATATTATTTGTGAAACACATGTCAGAAAGATACATCAACGGCCCGTTACCGTCCACTGCTGAACTATAAGCCTCCTCCACTTAAGTGGAGGGTTTTGCCATCTTTGTCAGAAAGATAACATAGGTAGAATTATAAAAGTTCCAATGTGTTCTGCCTATCGGCGGCGTACAAATTTCACACATTAAAATAATAGTTAAGATAAAATTATTTAGCTATATCAACATAATACAATGTCAATAACTTAATATATATAATGTCAATAATGTCTATTTAAAGTTAAAAATTAAATATTCCTTCACAGAGTAAAATGTCTTTTCATTAAAAAAAATATACAAGGTCTGCTTACCTGCTCTGTTCTATCTGGTATATCTTTAGTGGATAACTGTTATTGGCATTTCATTGGAATAATAATGTTATAATTAATCACTTATGTTAGCTGTTGTTATCCCTAATAAAAAAAATAAAAAAAATGTCAATTTATCTTGAATCTGACGAATATCTTTTGGCAAATTTTTATATATTTTGTGCCCCATACCTAATACTGATTTGTAATACAGAGCTGTTTTATACGTGTTTACTGTAACTAGGTCCTTATTTTGAGCTCTTCGTGATTCTTAACAAACAGGGCTACTTCATTATTATAATCATACATAGCGAATAAGTCAGTTAGGGAAAAAAATGTCCAAGGTGACTCAAGGTGATTCCTCCGCGTCCCTCCTGGCCTCCCGAGGCATCACGTCGCCAGGACACGTACTCCGCCGCCATATTTTTATTGACCGCGACTATTAAACGAGACCAAAACAACCCGCTTTTAATGCTTTTACAAAATACTTGCTATTCAGGTAGGATTTATTTACGGTTTTCTTTCGTAAGTAACAATAACAATTGCGATTTCCTATAGGTTATAATTGTCTTGATTCTTCTACGCTTTGAGTCTTGAAAGGCAAAAAGGGGTTTGATTTGCGCTCTTTGTTTAAATGTATCACACTAATATTATAAATGTGAAAATATATTTGGATGTTTGTTCCCCCTTCACGCTTAAAGTACTCAACAGAATTGGTTGAAACTTAGAATGGATATAGTTTGTACCCTGGATTAACACATAGGATACTTTTTACTGAGAGAAGTCTTATTCCCACGGGAAAATCTTACATGACGCGAGCGTATCCGTGGGTGGACCGCTAGTACGTAATAAACTTCGAGCACAATAAATATACTCTCGTAATTATTACCTTTTTGAATTGACGATTAAGATAAAACCCAGTGTCTAACTTCATCTTCAACCATTGCTTAAAATATTGTATCATCATCAACAGCTCATATACGTCCCCGCCCGATGGACTCGAGCCTATCCTGATTTAGAGTGATTAGCCTTAGTCAACCACGCTGGCCCAGTGCGGGTTGGTCGACTTCACACACAACCTTTGAATTTCTTCGCATGAGTGTGCAGGTTTCATCACGATGTTTTCCTTCACCGTAAGAGCGTCGAATAAACGTACATATGAATTCGAAAACACATTGGTACGTGGTGGGGATCGAACCCACGGCAGCGGCCCTATCCACTAGACCACCGACGCCCTTATTGCGACTTATTGAATACCTGTATTTAACCATCAGATTCCCCCAACAGGTCTATTTCAATAGCTCTTAGCTTTTGTTTATTTATCTATCACGTGAATGCGGCTCGCATGAAACTAAATCAATACGTAAAATAAATAAAATTTAAAAACTAAAAAAAAATCCCATTGCGGATATGTAGGTAAAAAAAATACACGCTGCTGCCCATTGAATTTTTCGATGAAAACGATAAATAAATTCAAATGTGAGTGGAAACCAATCGCGCGGGGTATTTATTCATATACAAAATAAAACTGAAGCTGGAAAAATATTGTTTTGGATGATGAAAACTATGAAGCCTATACGAGTATTTACGCGACAGTTTAAGAGCTGAAATATTAAAAAGTTACGTTTTACAATGATTATTGATTAATCTTTACGAACACCACTATTTAGTGATTAATTTGACTCATTGACTAAACAGTAAACCCGTGTCTACAGATAATTAAAGATACGCTTGAATCTATCTGCGAGTCTATGATCTCTTCTTATTCTATACTCTGAAAAGCCGTATTCTGTTATTTTTCTTTCTTAAAAAATATAAACATCAGCTCATTCATATACGTCCCCACCGAGGGGCTCGAGCCTACCCTGAATTAGGGCGATTAGGCCTTAGTCGACCACGCTGGCCCAGTACGGGTTGGTCGACTTCACACACAACCTTTGAATTTCTTCGCAGGAGTGTGCAGGTTTCATCACGATGTTTTCCTTCACCGTAAAAGCGTCGAATAAACGTACATGAAGAGTCGATTCAGGAAAAGCCAACGAATAATCTGTACAATGTCTTTATTATTCACACAACCTTTTGTCTTGAAGTTCTAGTCCACACTCCCTTGTCTCGTCAGGTCGTCGTTTCGTTTTTCTAAATGTCTTGTCTGTCTGTCATCTCAATGCCAGCACGAAGCTGTGCGAGGAGGCCGCAACAGTACATATGAATTCAAAATTCAAAAACACATTGGTACGTGGTGGGGATCAAACCCGCGTCTCCCGGACGGGAGGCAGCGGCCCTAGCCACTAGACCACCGACCCTCTTAAAAAATATAGATCATTTTAAACTTAGATGAAATATATGATCTAAGACATTAAATACTACTATTTATTACTAAATGACCCAAAATCATTACAGATGAAACCCAAGAGGTGACACTTACGTAAGATTTACTAATACTCTTAATGAATGGAAGAGTATTACTACTTCGAAAACTAAAAATAAAATTTTATTTCAAAATGATATAGATATGACTCTGTTAATGACTGAGGAAGGTCGCTGGTGGTGGCTGGATGAGGAAAGCGGGTGAGCGTGCGCTTTGACGTGCCCGAGGGGAGGCAGCAGTCCAGCAGTGGACTGCAATAGGCTGATTGATTGATTAGTGAATTGTTCTAAGACACAAAGTCAACCTGAAACACTGTATAAACAATACAACTTTTTAAACATTCTAATTAACAACGTCTGGACTTATCGAACAGCAAATGCATGTGCTCGTTATTGTTTTAACATACCTCCTCGATCACACGTAACCCCTTTTTTGAATTCTTCAAATGTCTTGAAACTTTGGGGACGAATAAAGTTATACTTTGCAAACGTATTATTCGATGTCATAAAAACAGGAAAACCAAAATATCTTTACAATAAACTTACTTGGAGGAATAAAAGATATGCGCCCAGACTTATTTCCCCTTTGCTCGTCACTCCACGGCACCGAACAGCAGCTTTCCGCGGTAGTTTTAAATTTCAAGCTTCCAAGTGTTGGAATGATCTTCCGCCACCGATTCGAAGTATTGCCGTTAAACGACTGTTTAAAATTGAGTTACGTAAACACCTTTTGACACTGCAGAAAGCTGCACACTAAATAAATATCTTGTAAGTAAATTTACCCGCAAACGCAAAAAAAAAAAAAAATTTTTGCTCGCAGTGTTCTTCGTTGACAGGCAGGCAGGTGGTGATATCATCTCTTTATGTACCTATATTACATATCAGTTTTATTATAATAATATGCTTTATGTATTTATTAATTTTTTATTATTTTTTCGTTTTATGTATATATGTATTTATATATTTATAGATGTCCATTTTTGAATCTGGTTTTACACCTTCACACAGTGGCTACCATTTTAATTCTATGACTTTTTCCTTATTAACTGCGCACTCACACTACTACGGCACTAACGGAAGAACAGCGTTGTGACGTGCCTCGTGTCGTCGCAACATTATGCTGAGTTAGGGCCCATTCAAGGGTGCAGCACATCAGCGATAACATATATTTTATTGTTTCTTCTTAGTGTATACTCTGTTTTGTATTTGTTGTTCTTGTACTGTATCATTGAATAAACGTTTTTATCTATCTATCTATCAAATAACTTCGTTTTTGTTTTACTCATTTCCCTCCGAAACTTTTAATAAGAATAAAAAACAATTTAATTAGTGTTTATGAAACCAAACAACAACCAAATTCTAAAACCTACAGCGAAAGCAAACACGAAGCGCAAAACAGGAGTTGGTCGGAGCTTTCATAACTTTTGAAGATTTATTAACGTTTGCAAAGTCTACATTAAATTGTTAGTTCTGCCTTTTAAACCTAAACAGTGTGTGTCAAAGTTTGTTTGGAATACTACACAGACGGGAACTACACAGACGGGCGGCATTTGAACGTCACGGGCTGCATTAGAACTGCATTAATGCAGTCAGAGTGTGATGAGCATTCAAAAAAAGGGGTTTCTCAATTTGACCGTATATATAGGTATATATACGGGCCGATAATGTAATGTAATAGTTATATATATATATATATATATATATAAATATTTAGAAATATATATATATTTATGTGTGTTCGCGGATAACTTTGTCGTTTAAGAACCGATTTTAATGATTCTTTTTCTGTTGGAAAAGTTGCCTACGTCCATGTCCGACCTCACAAATCCCGGTAGCAAATGTGTCGGTGATAGGATGTTATATTTTTCTAAATATTTTTTTTTTTCTAAAAGATTTTCGATATGGCGCATGGCGGGTAAAACTGTGAGCCCGGTCCAAAATTGCCTACGTCATAATGACATCACGATATGCATGGCACACGGTCGGAAAAGTTGTGATGAGCAAGAATCTGAAGATTATAGCACCTAAAATTTTCTGAGCAAGTTGCATTCCTATATTACAATATGATTATTGATATTATTTGCGGATTCTATCGGTGAAGGCATAATATTTACTCGTACTAGTTCATTTTCAAGATTTAAAGATTTACTGGAGTAGGTTATATTTTTTATGGTATTCCATAATAATTGATTATTATGTAATGAATTCACGATGCGATCTTTGTCGTGAGCTCGTTTGACTTTTTTAGTATAATGTAACAGTAATTACGGTAACGCCGCCGGTAGGTTATCCGAAGTATTTCATTTGTGGGTTATTTCGCAGTTATTTTTGGAGTGCATTTTGATTTCTAATACACCGTAGTAACCCCCGCGTGATCGCTACTGGCCGACTTTTATAAAGCTTAATGTTTATTATACACATTTTACTTTTTTTTTCTATAATGACTTGGTCATCAACATCATCGTATGTGTGGGATATAATGTCGACAACCGACCTCACAAACCCTGGTGTCAGTGTTATAGAGCCGCCAAAAGCCACTGACTTGGCTCAAGTAACGACTAGATTGTGCCGGGACCAACGGCTTAACGTGCCTTCCGAAGCACGGAATCATCTTTCCTTTCGGACAATCAGAGGATGAAGCCTGCAATGTCCTAACCAAACTGGGGAAAGTCTCACAAAGACATTTTTGCCTGACAGGTCCCCACCGGGAATCGAACCCGGAACCTCCGTAATGCCGTCGACATCTCGACTACTCGGCCACGGAGGGAGCTTTGGTGAAAAATAAATTCAGCTATAAGTCTGTTACCGTCCGAAACCCGAGTCATATTATGGGCTCATTCGAGTTATTAGTCAGAAATCCGAGTGGCAGCGGCGGCATCTGAAGGCACTAAATCAAGAAATATGGAGCCCTTGCGTGTCAATTATTATTAGTTACGACGTAAGCTCCCTAGGGCAGCCTAACCGGGTAGCTTGGTGGTTTATTTACTCGGCTTTATTTTACGATTCGACTCTTTTGTTACTATAAAATATTCGTTACTCTCTCGTATGTTGGATTTATAATGATTCAGAGCCGCCTCCGTATAACAGTCTTCGTGAATTTTCTTTGTATAAGTTCCGGATTCAAATCTCTGTAAGAACAGGCGCGACTGAAAAACAGCGTCTAGCTCACTCCGAGGTAGACATTCATACTGAGTCGAGACCTTGTTCACCGTTGTGCGCACGTTGTGCCCTGCTGCATGCTGTGGTGTAGAAACACAAGGTTTACTATTTTTACTTTTTTCTTTCTTTTTTCTACATTTTAGTGTGTAGTCTGTCACAAAAGTGCAAATAAATGTATTAAATAATAAATAAATAAATATGTGGGGATATCTCACCTCGGCATCAAACTAAGCAAGGCTTGTACTTTGGGTATCAATCAGACAGCTGATATATTACTTATATAGATAAATACATACTTATATAGATAAACAACATCCAGACACAAGGCAAACACAAGTTCTCATCACACGAATGTTTGCCCTGGGCGGGGTTCGAACCCGCGACCCTGTGCTTCGATGGCAGGTATACTACCGACTAGGCTACGGGGCCGTGTTTTCTTTCTTTCTAAGAACACTGGTAAATAAATCATCTAACGACTACTTCAGTAGAAATTAGCCAGGGTCCAGCGCGGAATCATCTTAATCTTCAGATAATCTGGTGGTTCAGCCTGCAATGTCCTAACCAAACTGGGGAAAGTCTCACTAAGAGATTTTTGTTTGACAATGGTAGCGATACACACAGTCACGCTCTAATCCTTAATTGAAGCTCGTCCGTCCTTTTCACCTTTTAAAGATTAAAAAGGGACAGGAGATGGCCATCCTAATATTAGAGCTGTCAAACATCGGATTTGAACCTTATGGACGCGTCGATTGCACAATTTTATAGAGAGCACGTAAAACGTCCGACTTAAAAATCTCTTTCTTAATTTGACACCTGTGTCCTTATTTTAGCTTATCATTCATTCAAAATAATATCATTCGTTCATCTGAATTCATCACCTCTCTTTTATTAGTCATATTAGTCATAGAGCATGACTTACCGAATCGAGGCCAGTGTTCCCACGGGAACGAGAGAGTCGACCGCTCGACCACTCGGCCACGGAGGCTGTGACTTTATACCGATCAAAATTACTCGTTTGTGTGTTTGCCAAGTCGGGTAACTAGGAGTTCCATTGTGAGGCTAGATCGAATATTACATGGATACCCCTTTTTGATTAAACGACCGAGTTACATTCATAGCCAATGTATAGACGGCGACCGCGGGGCGGGAGCAGCGCTTTGAAAAGCATAGTTCTATATTGAACTGTTCTCGACGACTGCGGGCGGCGGGCGGGGCGGCGGCGACCGCGGGGCGGGAGCAGCGCTTTGAAAAGCATAGTTCTATATTGAACTGTTCTCGACGACTGCGGGCGGCGGCGACCGCGGGGCGGGAGCGGCGCTTTCAAAAGCATAGTTCTATATTGAACTGTTCTCGACGACTGCGGGCGGCGGCGACCGCAGGGCGGGAGCGGCGCTTTCAAAAGCATAGTTCTATATTGAACTGTTCTCGACGACTGCGGGCGGCGGCGACCGCGGGGCGGGAGCGGCGCTTTCAAAAGCATAGTTCTATATTGAACTGTTCTCGACGACTGCGGGCGGCGGCGACCGCGGGGCGGGAGCGGCGCTTTCAAAAGCATAGTTCTATATTGAACTGTTCTCGATGACTGCGGGCGGCGGCGACCGCGGGGCGGGAGCGGCGCTTTCAAAAGCATAGTTCTATATTGAACTGTTCTCGACGACTGCGGGCGGCGGCGACCGCAGGGCGGGAGCGGCGCTTTCAAAAGCATAGTTCTATATTGAACTGTTCTCGACGACTGCGGGCGGCGGCGACCGCGGGGCGGGAGCGGCGCTTTCAAAAGCATAGTTCTATGTTGAACTGTTCTCGACGACTGCGGGCGGCGGCGACCGCGGGGCGGGAGCGGCGCTTTCAAAAGCATAGTTCTATATTGAACTGTTCTCGACGACTGCGGGCGGCGGCGACCGCGGGGCGGGAGCGGCGCTTTCAAAAGCATAGTTCTATATTGAACTGTTCTCGACGACTGCGGGCGGCGGCGACCGCGGGGCGGGAGCGGCGCTTTCAAAAGCATAGTTCTATATTGAACTGTTCTCGACGACTGCGGGCGGCGGCGACCGCAGGGCGGGAGCGGCGCTTTCAAAAGCATAGTTCTATATTGAACTGTTCTCAATGACTGCGGGCGGCGGCGACCGCGGGGCGGGAGCGGCGCTTTCAAAAGCATAGTTCTATATTGAACTGTTCTCGACGACTGCGGGCGGCGGCGACCGCAGGGCGGGAGCGGCGCTTTCAAAAGCATAGTTCTATATTGAACTGTTCTCGACGACTGCGGGCGGCGGCGACCGCGGGGCGGGAGCGGCGCTTTCAAAAGCATAGTTCTATGTTGAACTGTTCTCGACGACTGCGGGCGGCGGCGACCGCGGGGCGGGAGCGGCGCTTTCAAAAGCATAGTTCTATATTGAACTGTTCTCGACGACTGCAGGCGGCGGCGACTGCGGGGCGGGAGCGGCGCTTTCAAAAGCATAGTTCTATATTGAACTGTTCTCGACGACTGCGGGCGGCGGCGACCGCGGGGCGGGAGCGGCGCTTTCAAAAGCATAGTTCTATATTGAACTGTTCTCGACGACTGCGGGCGGCGGCGACCGCGGGGCGGGAGCGGCGCTTTCAAAAGCATAGTTCTATATTGAACTGTTCTCGACGACTGCGGGCGGCGGCGACCGCGGGGCGGGAGCGGCGCTTTCAAAAGCATAGTTCTATATTGAACTGTTCTCGACGACTGCGGGCGGCGGCGACCGCGGGGCGGGAGCGGCGCTTTCAAAAGCATAGTTCTATATTGAACTGTTCTCGACGACTGCGGGCGGCGACCGCGGGGCGGGAGCGGCGCTTTCAAAAGCATAGTTCTATATTGAACTGTTCTCGACGACTGCGGGCGGCGACCGCGGGGCGGAAGCGGCGCTTTCAAAAGCATAGTTCTATATTGAACTGTTCTCGACGACTGCGGGCGGCGACCGCGGGGCGGGAGCGGCGCTTTCAAAAGCATAGTTCTATATTGAACTGTACGGGTTACCCGAAACAATTTGACTGATAAAATGAAATACTGATTAAACTGATATAAAGAAAGGTATATTTTGACCCAAAACTTATAATAATATGAATTGATGAAATATGATAATGAGCGCGCGGAGCTTGCTTGATAGCTGATTGCGAACTGATTTAAAAAGTATAAAAAATTGCCAATAATGCGTAATTGGCTAAATTGTGCAATACTGACAATGTACGTGTAGGCTCGTACATATTCTCGGGCGAGAAAATGAGGTTAGTGGGGATGATGAGATGCTGATATGATGACAAAGATGATAAACAATGTTGATCTTAAATCTTAAAATAATATTTCATTTTGTTAATTGCCTATGATCTAATATAACATGAGTGCTCATTTTATAACTTTGTAGAAAAATTACAAAAATTAATAGTCTGAGTGTTCGTCCGTAATTGTAAAAATTGGTCGATGCACTATAGGTGACGAACAGGTGTCTTTTAGAATCACTCGCGCCTTTGGTTCGTTAGGAAAGAACGTACGTTTAACTGGTATACGCGCACTTCTCTTCGTAAAATCACTCACTTCACTGTAATGATCATTACACTGTACACTGGTGGATGCTGCCTCTGCGGGCGGAACTGCCGCCGGCGGCTCCTCTGCGGCCGCGGCAGGCGTGAGCCGGCACCTGAACCGCCGCCAAGCCCAAGCCACGACGATGACTGCTACTACAGCGAACAATATGTAAATCGCTGCATAATGATGTATATCATTATAAGATACCTTGTCTGCTAGGGGTTCACTCTGTTTCATTATTTCCAGTCTCTCCTGGATGTCCTGGAGCTGACTCAAGTGATCTTTTAAATCATCTGTATCAAAGTTTATTGTCGTTGTGTTTGGCAACGGTATGTTGACAATATGATTAATCTGTGATATTTCTGGTGATTGGATTTTAGCGCTTACATTAATCTGCGTGACCTCGTGTCTGTGTGAATACACGAAGAAATCAGCTGACTTTATTACGCATCCTTGATCTATATTAAAAAATCCAAAGTGAGTCATTGTCAGTGGTGTAATCTGATCGCCACATACGAGTTTCAGTTGACACTGTTCACAACAAAAATAAATGTAGGAATTAGTTTTTTGTAACTCGATCCATTTATTAGCACATGATCTTGTTATGGTATTACAGCTTCTTGTATTTGGCAATACTTCACAAAAGCTCTGATCATCTTTAATTACTTTAATAGGCTTCTTGATATGACATAAAATATTTTCAGGATCCTTATGTATGCAGGCCCTCAAGTTATCCATGGTCATTTCTATGAACGCATCTTGTTTAAGATTAACTGCTACTAAATCTGACACTGGAACCACTACTATCTCTTTATTAATGTCTGATATTTGGGGAATCGGGATGATTTTCAGTACTTCATACTCATCTTCTCCGATAAGAGGTATCTTTATTTCAAATATTATAAATTTTGGTGTAACTCTTGCACGCACTTGTAGTAAATAGTATATTTCTGATAAACTGTCTGTTTTCTTGATTGGTAATGACAAGTCTTTTGGGAGCTGTTCTGATATCACACCCAGTTCATATCTTAATTGATCAGGTGTAAGTAAATGGAAATTAAATTTTCCATTGTAGATATTCGTAACGGTGTCAAGTAGCATCTGTTGTACGTTTTTTAAACTAATCAAAACATTGCTTGCAATCATAGCTGTAGATAAAAATTCGTTGATCAGTGAGACATTTTGTATTTTATTCTGTACTTGGTTTATTTCATTTTCAATGTAGTTAATTTTCTTATTTATTAACTTATGATGTTTGTCTATTATGTTTTCAGTTCGTTTTAATATGTTAAACTCGGCTTCCACCACTGAAGTTTGGTTTTTCCAAAGAGAAGCTAAATGTTTTTGATTCGCCTTGATAAGATCTATATCCTTTTCATATTTTTCCGCGAACCGCTCGTCCAAGACGCCGAACAGGCTGTTGGCAATGTATCCTACTCCATTGATTAGGCCACGCCGCCGCCGACGACGTAATGTTTTTGAATTATGGTTCATAATAATGTCATTATAATATTGGAGTTCAGTGGCCTCATGCCGTAGCTGCAACATGATACCTTCACAGTGTGACTGTAATTGTATTTCTGTACACATGTTGTTTAGGTACGTTATGTACTTATTAAGTGCTGTATTACCTTCTTGATAAGGTTGTGTGTCGTAATAAACAATAAGTCGCCAATCGTCTCGAATCAAGTTCATGTTATTAATCCGATCGAAATACAGGGTGTTATTATTTTGTCGCGACGACACACTGTAGGCACAGTTTATAGACGGTACTGATATGAATAGGAAAAATAGAGACAAAAATAAAGTTGATAAAACGGAAGTTTGCTTGATTCTTGATTTTGAGTTTGATTTTTGATCTTGTTTTTTATTTTCTACTGATTGTTGTTCCTGATCTTCATTCTGATTCTGATTGATAGGTAAAATCGAAAGTTTGACTACTGGCCGTTTCATGAAACCATTTTTCGTTTTTAAGGTCACCACTCTCACCAGACCATCGCCGCCAGGGTGCAGTTGTACTACACGCCCTAAGGCCCATTTTCCTGGAGGAAGGTTGTCGTCTTTGATTATGACCACGTCATTTAACTTTATATTAGGGTGCTGCTGCCGCCACTTGCTTCGTACTGAGAGTTGTGTTAGATATTCATCACGCCAACGACTCCAGATATCACTGAATATTTTCTGAGTAAGATGCCACCTTGTTCTCAAATCTTTTTCAGTTTCGTACAGTGTCAAAACAGGGCCGCTTGCCAAAAAATGGGACGGAGTTAAAAAATCTAAGTCGTCAGGGTCTTCAGTCAATGTACAGAGTGGACGTGAATTTAGGCACCCTTCTAATTGACTAAGAAGTGTGGTAAACTCTTCAAAGGTCAGATGTTGTTCACCTATGACTCTTTTTAGATGACGTTTAAGACTTTTTACTGCCGACTCCCAAAGACCGCCTGCTGAGGGCCAGGAAGGTGCATTAAAGTGCCATTCTACGCCCATGCTTGCTATCTCTGTCATAAATTCTTGATTGCATAGTTCTTGTTTTTCGAATTCTTGTTTTAACATTTTGTTGGCTCCGATAAAATTAGTTCCTTGATCGCTGTAAATGTGTCCTGGTAATCCTCTTCTGGCAGCTAGCCTTTTTAAAGCTGCAAGGAAAGCGGACGTCGTTAGATCCGAAACGAGCTCCAAATGTACGGCTTTAGTGGCCATACATACGAACACTGCCACGTATCCCTTTGTGGTCTTGATACCACGGCCCTTGTTGGCTTTGACGTTCACATGGCCAGTGTAATCTACGCCGCAGTGATAAAAAGGGCGTGATGGATTGGTTCGTGCTGATGGTAAGTCTCCCATTAACTGAGGGTGAAAGATAGGGCTGTGTTTCCTGCATTTGACGCATAAGCGTAGCCGCTTTTTAGTGACGTTGTTGCCACCCAGAAGCCAATATTTTTGTCTGATAAAAGCCGTAGTAATGCGAGCTCCACCGTGGAAGGTAAGCTTATGGGCCTGATCGATGATAAGATCTGCTAATCTTGTATTGCTGGGGATGATGGCAGAATGCTTCTTTTCAGGGTTCAAGTTTGCATGCCTTAGCCTTCCCCCGACGCGTAAAACGCCATTTTCATCTAATATTGGATTAAGACTGTATATTTTGCTCTTACTACTTACACTTTTGCCTTCTGATAAATTGCTTATTTCTTCTGAAAATGCGTTTTGTTGAATGTTTTTTATAATTATCATGTTAGCTTTATTTAGCTCTTGAGTTGTTAAGTAATCTTGCTTTTGCTTCTTGCTTGTAAATCTTAGTGTCCATGTTAATATTCTGATAACTTTATTTAATGATGATTGCTTTTCTAATAACTGCTTTATAATTTCGCATTCACTTGATATTTGAGCCACATTTACTTGCTTTATTTGCTTTGCCTCTTCATTAGTTGTGTAATTTTTCTGTTTTTCATTTTCAGGACTGTAAGAAGGTAACCAGATAGGCCCCAGCCACCACAACGAATGCTCTTTAAGTTGGGAAGCAGTGAGGCCGCGGCTTGCGCAGTCCGCTGGGTTTTCCTTCGATTTAACGTATCGCCAGCAGGCTGCCGGCATGATGTTCGTGACTTCTCTGACGCGGTTGGCAACAAATGGCTTCCATCGTTCTGCTTTGCCATTGAGCCAACCTAGAACTGCCATTGAGTCAGTCCAACCAAAGACTGTCACAGCATGATTGTTCAAACAATCCCTGATTTTAGCCATTAATTTTGATAATAAAACTGCACCACAAAGTTCTAAGCGCGGTAGTGAGCTGGCTTTGTTAAGTGGCACTACCTTAGTTTTTGCGGCTACTAAGGTGACTGTTGTACCGTTTTTATTGTTAATCTTACAGTACACGACGCCAGCGTAGGCTTTGGTGCTAGCGTCACAGAAACCATGAAGTTCAACTTCATCTTTTTCATGTGTTTGCAGCCACCTTGGAACTTGACACTGACTGATCTGATCAATCTCTTTTTTTATTTTTGTCCACTCGTCATAGATGTTTTGTGGTACAGACTCGTCCCATTGCACGTTTGCTTTCCAAACATCTTGAAACAGTATTTTGAGCTTTGTAGTGACTGGGGCGAGCCATCCGAGGGGGTCAAATAGCTTAGAGATGTCTGATAAAAGGGACCTCTTGGTAGGTCTTGATGATGAGTATGTTAACGTTGATTGAAATGTAAAAACGTCATTCTGAGGATTCCACCCGAGGCCTAAGGCTTTGGTTGACTCCGCTTGCTTGAAGTCAAAATTTTCTTGCTGTTTTTGATCTGCTTCTACTCCTTCTAGTAACTCAGGCGCATTTGATTTCCACTTCCTTAAATTAAATCCCCCGGCTTGTAAGAGATTTATCATATCTGATTGTAATTTTTTAGCTGTTTTTATTGAGTGAGTACCATGGATCAGATCATCCATGTAAAATGAATTTTCTAGAACACTCGGTGCTGAACTGCCTTGATAGTTCATCCTCTCATCACGAGCTAGCTGCTTAAGAGTCATCATTGCGAGGAATGGCGCGGCCTTGGTGCCGTAAGTCACTGTAGCTAGCTGATACTCTTTCAATCTCTTGTTCTGATTATCTCTCCAAATTATCATTTGCAAACATTGATCTTTAGGATGTACCCATATTTGCCTAAACATCTTTTCTATGTCGGCAGTGAATACATATTTATGTTGCCTCCACTTGATGATAAGACTCTGTATATCTTGTTGCAAATTAGGGCCTCGACACATTACGTCATTTAAACTCTCCCCTGATGAAGTTTTTTCTGATGCATTAAAAACAACACGCAACTTTGTAGTCGTGGAGTCTTCGCGTGTGACGCAATGGTGAGGTAAATAACATTGTAATTTACAGTTGTCGTCAGTAGGTACTGTATGTGAAGGTGTCATATGACCGAGCGATACGTACTCATCAATAAATGATTTATAATTTTGTGCAATATTTTGTTGTTTTGTAAGTTTTTGTTCTAACTTGTAAAACTGAGCGATAGCTTTTGATTTAGACTGGCCTAATCTTTCTTGATAGTCTGATTTTAATGGCAATCTCACTTCATATCTACCGTCATCTCGCCTTGTTGTTGTTTCTTGATAGTATTCAATGCACTGTTGATCTTCGGAGGATAGGTCGGACTGCTCTGATATAGCTTCTATCTCCCAAAATTTGTGAATACTTTCTATATCATTGAGTACTACATTACACTGATATGTTTTTGCATTACCACTCAAAATCCACCCGAGTTGAGTTTGCTGAGCGGTTGGTAAGGCAGAGTTTACTTGGCATATTCCACTCATTATAATATTTGAATATATGTCGGCTCCTAACAACAAGTCTATGGGTCGACTTTTATAAAATTCAGGGTCCGCTAACTTGAGGCGATCTAAATACGACCAATCATGTTCGGCAATTGATTGGCTTGGTAAGTTTTTGGTAAGTTGTTTCATGATTAAGACGTCGGTTTCAAATGAGAAGTCGCTAACAGTTGATGAACAGTTAATAGCGATCATCCCTTTGCAGTTACTTTCTTTGTCACCGATACCCCAGACTACGCCCTTACATCTCTTCCTAGGTAGTTTTAGTAGCTGAGCTGCATTTTCACTGATAAGGGATATTTGCGACCCTTGATCTAAAAGGGCGCGCATTTTGATGTACGATCCATCTGCGGCTTGAACCTTGATGAGGGCAGTGGGCAAAATTACTTCAAAAAGGTCATTTTGTAGTGACACGTGTGAACTACTTCTGTTATTTTGTCCTAAGTTTGCATTGACGTCAGAAGCGCTCCCCGCTGCCCCGCGCGGTCTGTTTCCGCCCGCTGCGTTGCCGCCGCCGTACGACGGCTGGCGGGTCGATTGCGCAAACGCCTCGTGTAACAAACTATTGTGGTCTTGATTACATTCGCGACAAACTTTTTCAGAAACGCATGGTTTGCCTTGATGGTTAAAAAGACAGTTAGGGCAAAGGTTCAATTTCTTTACTGTCTTTAATCTGTAGTAAAAAGGCATATCCAAAAATTGTTTACAGAAATAAATTCCATGATCATTGCTATTGCACATTGAGCAATGGTATTTTGATGAATTGCTTTTTTTTATGTTTGTCGGTTGCGAAACAACTTTGCTACTAGTTGAAAATGATTTTTTATATGAATTATTATTCTGCTGATATTTGTCTGATACCTGATTCTTTTGCATATAGTTATCTTGCTTTCTACGCGACGTTTCTAGAGTTGTAAACTTTAATTCCAAAAAATTTAAAAACTCTTTCAGAACAGGCAGCCCCCTAGGACTGACCACAGACTCCACATAGTCAGTATAAGTCTCCGTGTCTAGTTTTTGTGTCAAAAGGTAGACTATTATAGGGTCCCATGTACTGATATCGATTCCCATGTTTTTAAGTGCGTTAAGACATTCGAGAGTAGTGTCATGTAACCGTTTTATATGTGCGACTGATTTTTGTTGCATAACTGGGATATTCATTAAAGTATTCATATGCGATGTAAAAATTAGTTTTTCATTGTCAAACCTCTGATTTAATATATCCCAACAAGTGTCGTAAATATCAGAGCTAATGTGCAAGTGCTGAATTAATCTTTCTGCTTCCCCCCTCACTTTTGATTTTAAGTATTGCATTTTCTGGGCTTTTGACATGGAAGGGTTGTTGTGAATTGCTTCTTGAAACAGGTCTTTAAATGAAATCCAGCTGTTATAATTCCCACTAAAAGTAGGTATATCTATATTCGGAGTTGTACTACCGATGTGTGAGACCGACCACATTTTCTTGTTTATAGCCTTTTTGATCTCATTGTACTTTTTCTCGTAAGTAGAAAAAGCAGCTTCATACTCCTTATTGGTGCCATTTAATTCACTATCTAAATCCCAGTGCAACGAGTCAATTGCACTCCAGCGGGAGTGCACAGTGCGGAGCAGATCTTCGAACTCCCACTTTTCTGATACAGTGTCTAAATGAATACCTAATAATGTACGATGGAAAGCCCTGAAATTGCTTTGTTGTTTCTTTAGCATCTCTTCGGTCTTGCTTACCGTTGTGCTGGATGCCTGTTGGGTGGCACTGCCACTAGCTACGAAAACGGCTGGTTTTAAAACAGGCGTTCTCCGCTTCTCCCCTGTCTGACTTTGATACCTTTGAATATGTTCTCTAATAGCTGTGTACCTCTCACGCAGTGCTTCTCTGTCATTTTTTACAAATTCGCTCTCTTCTGGGTCTAAATCCATGTCTGTCATCCTATTAAAATTACACTCATATTCAAACCAATAGCTATCTAAAAGATTCAATCTCTTTTCTAAGTAATCCGCAGTTTTTCTCTCCGCGCTATCTTTGTTAAAGTTGGTAAGAACCGTTTCTATCACTCGAGAGAGCTGCTGCTGCTCATCGCGGAGCTCACTGGTCGACGCCATTATGGATAATAAGAAAAGGACTGGTCTTACTTGATCTGCTCGATACTACTTGATACTGCTGCTTAGCGGCTGGAAGCTGGATAATTTTCTCACAGCCGCCGATCTTGATAATCCTGATGAACTCTGTTGTTTCTTCTTACTGCAATCCTTGATAATGCAATGAACTGCTTCCTGATGAAGTTACTAAGACACTTGACAGCACAGTAACAGTTTTTTATAGCCGACTGTACACTGAAGTCTTGTCGTTTTCACTCACTGCAATCCTTGATAACGCAATGAACTGTTTCTTGATAAAGTTACTATGACACCTGATAGCACAGTAATAGTTTTATGCAGTCGACTGTACACCGTAGATGCTAAGTCCCGGTAAGCGGAAGTGCTGACACGTTTACAGTCCACGCAACACTGACACGTGTAAGGATCCCGCCTTTCCGGAGGCTCGAAGGACCATGTACGGGTTACCCGAAACAATTTGACTGATAAAATGAAATACTGATTAAACTGATATAAAGAAAGGTATATTTTGACCCAAAACTTATAATAATATGAATTGATGAAATATGATAATGAGCGCGCGGAGCTTGCTTGATAGCTGATTGCGAACTGATTTAAAAAGTATAAAAAATTGCCAATAATGCGTAATTGGCTAAATTGTGCAATACTGACAATGTACGTGTAGGCTCGTACAGAACTGTTCTCGACGACTGCGGGCGGCGACCGCGGGCCGGGAGCGGCGCTTTCAAAAGCATAGTTCTATATTGAACTGTTCTCGACGACTGCGGGCGGCGGCGACCGCGGGGCGGGAGCGGCGCTTTCAAAAGCATAGTTCTATATTGAACTGTTCTCGACGACTGCGGGCGGCGACCGCGGGGCGGGAGCGGCGCTTTCAAAAGCATAGTTCTATATTGAACTGTTCTCGGCGACTGCGGGCGGCGGCGACCGCGGGGCGGGAGCGGCGCTTTCAAAAGCATAGTTCTATATTGAACTGTTCTCGACGACTGCGGGCGGCGACCGCGGGGCGGGAGCGGCGCTTTCAAAAGCATAGTTCTATATTGAACTGTTCTCGGCGACTGCGGGCGGCGACCGCGGGGCGGAAGCGGCGCTTTCAAAAGCATAGTTCTATATTGAACTGTTCGCGACGACTGCGGGCGGCGACCGCGGGGCGGGAGCGGCGCTTTCAAAAGCATAGTTCTATATTGAACTGTTCTCGACGACTGCGGGCGGCGGGTCAGCGTTGCCGCTACAATACCCGCACCGCGGTCGCCGCCGCTTCGCCGCTCGCTGTCGTCGAGAATACGGCCTAGTAATCTCTTTTCAGCTTTCAGTTCTTTTTATATAATAATATATTTGTATAATAAGTACTATATTATTAAAGAAGTAACCCCCAACCCGCACAGTCACGTACGTGATTTGAGGAGATATATATTATTATTGAAATTAAAATATTCACATAATTCGTGAATATTTCAGTTTCGTGTTTAAAATTGTCATGAAATACACGTATTTTAAAACTTTGCTACTTTGGCCTATTATAAAATGCTATGAGTTACGAATCTTATAATAGAATAGAATACTCGTAGGAAAAGCTTTTAGTCATAAAATTAATATTTGCGTGAAGAAGTAACGAATATTTTTTTATATTTATGTACTAAAGTAAAACAATATAGCAAATGCGTACTTTACTTGTCAGACGCTTTTCAAAATTCTAATTTCCTTAGTTTGACAATTTTAAAACTTTATCACTTGAATTTTAATCGGAATACGCAAATCAATCAGCTAGAAGTAAACAAACAGTTCAAACTTGTTCTTAATGGCGTCTAAGGCTGCAAATCCACCAGAGATGTGTGAGGATATGACCCTTGCGAGGATGTGTAGCGGTGCTGTCAAAATGTGTGAGCGTTTCCACCAGAGATGTGTGAGAAAGATGAGCGGTGCGAGGATGCGTAGTGGACTCATTTAAAATATACGGACTTGTCACGCGTCACTTGTACACATTTCTCGCTTGTTTTGACAGTTTTGCATGTAAAATAACCTCGTGTCGCTAAGCCCTATTCCACCAGAGCTGAGTTATTGGTTGATTTTTTCCTAGCACACCGTTCATTTTCCTCGCATATCTCTGGTAGAATCACAGCAATCGCGTCTTATCGTCAAGGCGTCTCTCTGAGCGATGTCAAATATTAATCTTTGTAGTGAAAAATCGCCTCTCTTGCGCCCCCTGACGACCAATCACGACTCTGGATTAATGAAAGGCCACATCTCAAAGCTTTTAGATTTATTTTAAAGTTATGACATATATTTTTTATTTTATTTAATTAACCGTGATAAACAATAATAAAACTATGGTTTAAACATTTGAATCCGCCCACGGTGACGCTGGCGTTGTGTAAGATTACTCTCGTAGAAATAAGATTTTTTCTAGTAAAAGTATCCTATTTAAGGTCCCTTTCAATAGAATCCGGCAATAATGTAAACAAGATAATTTTTTGACACTAAAAGACAAACAAGACTTTAATGAGTTGAACATTAGTATGGCAGTTTTACAAATTATTGAAAGTTTTGTCGTCCGAGTATTGTTTATTAAAATAACTATCATAAAGAAGTTAATTGGGGGTGAAATGATTGTAAGAATATGATCAGGATTGACACTCAAATGTAAGTAATTACGGAGTGTTTGAATTGGATTGTTTACATTTTGGCCGGATTCTATTGAAAGGGACTTTATAGGGTACAATATATTATATCTGTTCTAAATATCAAAATCCGTTTAGTAGTTAAGCGTGAAAGCGGGACAAACTTCCAAACATACTTTCACAATAACATTGGTGTGATTAAAGTTTT
Organism: Carpatolechia fugitivella; assembly: GCA_951230895.1. Classification (NCBI taxonomy): domain Eukaryota; kingdom Metazoa; phylum Arthropoda; class Insecta; order Lepidoptera; family Gelechiidae; genus Carpatolechia; species Carpatolechia fugitivella. The sequence continues at coordinate 20,326,318 of OX579646.1, read as the reverse complement.
GCTAATGCTAATCTGCGTAAATAACAAACGGGAGTCTGATTACGCTCAATCCGACTTTTTTTATTCAAACTTCCCTCGAACTTTTTCTCAATGTTCAAAGTCAAGCAAATAAAATGAAAGTTAGCATTGAAAACCCACCGTCTTCAATAGACGTTATGAAAATACTTCTACATTTTTACTTCCAGCTCTCCGAGGCATTTCAAACTGTTCTTAACTTTATTAATTGCTTTCGTCGATGAAGAGAAACTATTAAATTTTCTCTGCCAGTCTGCTCAGCTTTGATAGACAGCTAGCATAAGCAAAATAGATTTAAAATTAATATTGCACTGATTAGAGGACATCTACCCTAGGTATACAGGGGGAAACGTTAAGGAGCGGTCTCCTTTGAGGTGACTGGCTGTTCGTTTAGTTCGATTGGATTTGAATATCTTGAAATACGAATGGTTCTTTTTTGTTGTTTTGACTCGGGACGTCAACGGACTACCGAGTAGAAGATATTTTGATATTGGTGAGTTGATCTAGTAAAAATAAACAAATATAACTGATATCACTCGTCTATTTCCAAAATTAGCTTAGCGCCCATCTGGCTACCGCCCCCCCTCTTTATTGTACTCAACGATTTATCCTAAACCATACAAAATAATGATAAAGTAAATATTCGTTGTTTACAATGACATTTAAACTTGTGATAAAGTTATCATAAGTGCAGTTAAGTGGCAGGAAGTGTGTAACTCCATATAGCCTAAGAGCGGGCCGTATGCAACCCTACCTCTACGAGTAGCAAGATGCGACCTATCCAGAGTATTACATTTTAAAAAGGTAAGTCTTAAAGTACAGGGTTGCTTGGGCCTAACCTGGAGCATTTAGTACAGTAAGCAAAAAACACATCATTTTTTTGGGTATAAATTACCTCATCGATGTTACAGTTAATGTATGAGCAGCAAAACAATATTTTTCCGATATATCCCATTATTTTTTCATAAAGTTGGTAATACCATTTGATAGTGCTCGTGGAGCGCTTTCAGTATCGGTAATCCGTTGCTCGATGTCTTGTATGGTTTTGGACAAATCGAATGAGACCCTGTATAGAAATATTGGAGATGCTTTATTTGTTTCTATGAATCGCAACTATAGTTGAATTTATAAAGGCATCATGGCATGAATACAAAATTAAACAAAATTTATCTTATTTTATAATTCTAAGATGTTCAAAAATCTGGAAGATCCTTTTTTAGGGTTAAAAAGAAACCTTATAGTTTCGCCATGTCTGTCTGTCTGTCTGTCCGCGACTTAGCTTAGAGACTCTTAGTACTAGAAGGCTGTAACTTGGCATGGATATACATAATAATTATGCCGACAACGCTGATGAATAAAATCCTTAAGAAAAAAAAAATTTGCGTTTTTCTGGTACACGTGAAGTGGGGGTTATTTTTTTATTCACGACTACTTTATAGTGTGGGGTATCGTTGGAAAGGTTTTTGAAAAATAATGGGGATTTTCTAAAACTATTTTTCAATGCTAGTGTACGTAAAAAAAATAAAGTGCTTATTTTCGTTAGGTAGGCTTTACAGGTTATCGAATAATAGACCAACTTATAAAATGTACTTGTACAAGTAAGAAATTTGGCACTACAAAATATCATAGAAAAATATTTTGATGAATGTTAACTGTCTTAAACAGGTACCTACGTAGTATTTGACAACTACAGAATCCTACACTTTGAGTGGCCCGACACTTGCTTGGCCAGTTATTATTGTTTTATTAATTCAGTCATTTGTTTTTGCTTTAGTTTTGATGCAGGCTGCGTAGTGTCATGGCAGGTATTACGTGTATAATTTCGCTTCATTTGACTGTAATGAATAGACTTAGAGATGGTGCAATTAGTTCCAATTAGCTATTGAAACAAAGTGCATTCGTATGATAAACTCTACGTCTATGTACAATTTAATAATCAGGATTTTGTTTGTTGACTTTCGTGAGACGATTAATATTTGCTTGTTTATATTCGGGAGCGAGAATTTCAGTCAGTTCTCCGTCTTTTTATGTACAACGTTTTAATTGAACGCAAAACCTCTTCAGTGCTAAGACCGATATAATCAAATTTCTTGGTGCTCTTCTGCATGATATTTAGAAAAAAACTCGCTCTCGAATAAAGCTGTTTTTAGTTAAGGGAAGCTGCAATAAGATTACGATCACGTTTTATCTAATTAGATGGCAGCTGGGGCGGTCTATAGGAAGATCTAAGATAATATTAAGATAAATATGCAAAGCTTAGGTAATAAGAAATGGCGGTGCATTAGACAGTCGGTCCAGCGATCAGACGTATTACGACGGAGACCAGAGGACGTGACCAGAATATGCATCGGGTGAGTAATGACGTCTTCATCTCAGGGTTACGGATATTGATGACCGTATTCTTGGTATAGTAATAGTTGGCCACGTACTTTAGACAACTTTTAAGAATAGAATAGAATATACTTTATTACACACAAGAGATATACAGAAACAAGCAGTTCAAATAATAATGTACAGATAAGCGGCCTTATTGCTAAGGTAGCAATTTCTTCCAGGCAACCTTTGGGTACAGGAAAAACGCAACGAATACTGCAGGATAGTGCGTAATATAATTTACGTATAAAAAATAGATTTTAATATCTCAAAGTTATGAGAACAGACTCACCTAACATAAAAAAAAAAATTGTGTCTGTGATTAAATTCATTCATTGTAAGTTTTACTTACATTCTTTCTTTGGAGTAAAAAAACTCTTAAAAACAAAACTTTCAGAGCATGCGAGATGAAAACGTCTTTTACGCTCTTCTTTACGAAAATAAAGCTTCTTTGTTGGTGTTTGATACCGTGTGTTGTTTAATGTATACATATCAGCCCTGTGAATATCAGACGTCACCTTAGTGTGTCGGTTCGCGTTTGAGAACCCTTGCATCTGTCAGATTTGAGACCCCAAGATTGTTTATATTCTTTTAAATATTTACTTGCCTCTAGCACAAAGTAGGTAAAGTGGCGTGGGGCCCCAGACAGAGAGTTCACTCAGAACAAAATGCCAAACGCAAAATTTCACGCACGCACACATTGATCACCAACATTGTCACCAACCCCTACTCTTCCCGTGGGTGTCGTAAGAGGCGACTTAGGGACTACACATTGAACAGGGAACGGGCAGCAGCGCTCTCTGATACAGTAACCTTTTAATCTGCGATCTCCAACCCGCCTGCCAAGCGTGGAGATTATGGCAAAACCCTCCACTTAAGTGGAGGAGGCTCATTACACGGAGAGAAAATCTGACAAAAATACAGTAATTATTACTAAAATATTTCTAAATCCGAGGACAATAAATGTCCTGTAATAAATGGTAATCGATTTTTGTAAATGCAGTTAGTAAATATTACATGTAACGTTTTTGTAATTTCAAGTGTTTAGTATTTACTATTTAATGATGACGTCATAAACAAATACTAACTGTTTTGTAATTTTAAGAATCCAGTTGTAATATCGTAAATGATGACGTCATAGACCAATACTAAGCGTTTTGTAATTTTAAGAGTTCTATTGTAATATCAGAAATGATGACGTCATAGACCAATACTAAGCGTTTTGTAATTTTAAGAGTTCTATTGTAATATCGTAAATGATGACGTCATAGACCAATACTAAGCGTTTTGTAATTTTAAGAGTTCTATTGTAATATCAGAAATGATGACGTCATAGACCAATACTAAGCGTTTTGTAATTTTAAGAGTTCTATTGTAATATCGTAAATGATGACGTCATAGACCAATACTAAGCGTTTTGTAATTTTAAGAGTTCTATTGTAATATCAGAAATGATGACGTCATAGACAAATACTAACTGTTTTGTAATTTTAAGAGTTCTATTGTAATATCGTAAATGATGACGTCATAGACCAATACTAAGCGTTTTGTAATTTTAAGAGTTCTATTGTAATATCAGAAATGATGACGTCATAGACAAATACTAACTGTTTTGTAATTTTAAGAATTCAGTTGTAATATCGTAAATGATGACGTCATAGACCAATACTAAGCGTTTTGTAATTTTAAGAGTTCTATTGTAATATCGTAAATGATGACGTCATAGACAAATACTAACTGTTTTGTAATTTTAAGAGTTCTATTGTAATATCGTAAATGATGACGTCATAGACCAATACTAAGCGTTTTGTAATTTTAAGAGTTCTATTGTAATATCGTAAATGATGACGTCATAGACCAATACTAAGCGTTTTGTAATTTTAAGAGTTCTATTGTAATATCGTAAATGATGACGTCATAGACCAATACTAAGCGTTTTGTAATTTTAAGAGTTCTATTGTAATATCAGAAATGATGACGTCATAGACCAATACTAAGCGTTTTGTAATTTTAAGAGTTCTATTGTAATATCGTAAATGATGACGTCATAGACCAATACTAAGCGTTTTGTAATTTTAAGAGTTCTATTGTAATATCGTAAATGATGACGTCATAGACCAATACTAAGCGTTTTGTAATTTTAAGAGTTCTATTGTAATATCAGAAATGATGACGTCATAGACCAATACTAAGCGTTTTGTAATTTTAAGAGTTCTATTGTAATATCGTAAATGATGACGTCATAGACCAATACTAAGCGTTTTGTAATTTTAAGAGTTCTATTGTAATATCAGAAATGATGACGTCATAGACCAATACTAAGCGTTTTGTAATTTTAAGAGTTCTATTGTAATATCAGAAATGATGACGTCATAGACCAATACTAAGCGTTTTGTAATTTTAAGAGTTCTATTGTAATATCAGAAATGATGACGTCATAGACCAATACTAAGCGTTTTGTAATTTTAAGAGTTCTATTGTAATATCAGAAATGATGACGTCATAGACCAATACTAAGCGTTTTGTAATTTTAAGAGTTCTATTGTAATATCGTAAATGATGACGTCATAGACCAATACTAAGCGTTTTGTAATTTTAAGAGTTCTATTGTAATATCGTAAATGATGACGTCATAGACCAATACTAACTGTTTTGTAATTTCAAGAAATTATTAGTAATATCGGAAATGATGACGTTATATGTAAATACTAATTTTTAGTGAATTTTAATGCTGTAGTTTTAGTAATTTATCTAGTTTAGTACACAATTATAAGTTAAGACCTGTACACGATATTCTAACAGAGACATCGCAAGAGTCTTTAGGAGGTGATCCTGTACGTCATTGTGAGTTACATTTGTGCAAAATGACGTATAGGTTCACCTTTTAAATCTCTTTCGACACCTCTAGGTACTAAACTAGATAAATTACTAAAACTACAGCACTAAAATTCACTAAAAATTTGTATTTACATAAAACACCAGGTTACTATGTTTAAAGCAATGAAATACTGATTTAACTTTTAGTTCCCTTCTACCTCGATGCATTTAGTCCAGCGCTTCTCCAATGCCGTTACACCAGTTTGATAAAATGTTTTCTCCAACCCCTCAAAATACTCGTCCACGGCAACAATGACTTCTTCATTTGATGAAAATCTGTGGCCACCTAACCATATCTTCAGGTTTGGGAATAAGTGGAAGTCACACGGGGCCAGATCCGGGGAAAAGGGTGGATGCGGTAGCAATTCGCACCGCAATTCATGGAGTTTGGCGACTGCAACCATTGACGTGTGTGCAGGTGCGTTGTCATGGTGGAACAAAACTTTTTTCTTGGCCAAATGTGGTCGTTTTTTCTGGATTTCTTCACTTAATTTTTGCAGCAAGCTTGCGTAGTACTCTCCATTTATTGTTTTTCCTTTTTGCAGATAATCCACTAAAATAATCCCTCGAGCATCCCAAAAATAGTCGCCATCACTTTGCCGGCCGACAAAACCGTTTTTGCTTTCTTCGGCGCAGGTCTTCCGCTCTCAGTCCACTGCTTAGATTGTTCTTTTGTCTCGGGAGTATAATGATGTATCCAGGTTTCATCGACTGTTACATAACGCCGTGAAAACTCGTTAGGATCTCGGTTAAACAGCGCCAAACACTCCGATGAATCGTCCACTCGACGTTGCTTTTGGTCAACAGTGAGCAAACGCGGCACCCATCGCGCGCAAAGCTTTTTCATTCCCAAATGTTGGTGCAAAATATTAAAAACGCGTTCAGATGAAATGCTCACCATCTCTGCTATCTCTCGCAACTTCAAGCGCCGATCATTCAATACAATTTTGTGAATTTTTTTGATCATGTCCGGATTCGTGACTTCATTTGGACGGCCAGACCTGTGGGCGTCTTCGCAGCTCTGTCTTCCACGTTTAAAATCAGTTACCCAGGTGTGAATTGTACTCAATGCAGGAGCAGAATTACCTAAAACACTGTCTAGCTTGGTTTTAATCTGGGTTGCTGTTTTCTGTTTTAAAACGTAAAACTTTATCATCGCACGAATTTCGTTTCTTTCCATTGTTAAGAAAATTTACGACAGAGAAAGTTCTACGTCCTATCAAACAAATTCCACCAGTTCGATTAAATTCAAATTTGGCGTTCTATTTTCAAAAAGATGCCAAAATATAATGTAATATTTTTTTTTTGCGTATCATTACTTTAAGTTCGTCGTTTCGGCCAGTTATCAATCAGCCCAGGTATAGGCGTTGCCAAACAGTGTGCAAACAGTGCTATAGCGTTTGCCCAAAGAGTGAGTGAGAGAGTGAGTCTGGCAAGATGACTTTTGAAGAAGGCGGGAGTGGCCCTTCTGTAAACGTTTTATTCTGTAGCTCTAGTACAGAAGCTTCGCGCACACTTCACTATCAAATACGCGACGGTTGTATGGAGTGGCCGAGGTAAGCCACAGTGTAGGTTGGACTGAATAGATAGCATACCAGTGGTTGGGGGTTTCCGAAATGTGTCCCAGTACTGACAATAACATTCACCACTGGAACATTATTTGTTCCACGGAATGTTGTATCGAATACCGACCCATGTTATCGTGTATGCAATGAGTAACATACATTTTCCTAAATATTGGACTTACTCGTGTATGTAGTAGTGTACGCCCGCGTCTGATTGCGTAGTTTTCTTGTTTTCTTGTGTACAAGGTCTATGTACTAATCAGTATGGACAACTTAAATAAAAATAAATAATAAATTATTTAACACTTATTTCAGGCGTGCATTACGACATTCTAAATTAAATTAAATTGAATTTAAATTTTACAAACAAATTACTAATTAATTGTTAATCGCTGGAATGTTGAAGGCTGTGCATAGGTACGTTACACGCCCCGCATACAGCCCTCAACATTCAGTTGTCAGTAAAATTAAATAACCTAGGTTTTGTGTACTTACCTGCTTTAGACTTCAACAGCTCATACTAATCAGTCAAAATAAACTTTGACTAATCAGTCAAAATACTCCTTTCCACATTTAGAAAATTGTCTTTTGATTTATTACAATCATAGTTTAGTTTAATTTCTTTACTCAATTTGGTAATTAAATTTCTTTTTTTCTTAAAACTTTAAAGAAATCGCAAAGAGCACGTAAAAAGCATAAAATACAAAATAGTTATAGAATACAAAATAACATGACAAATTATTAAAAAACAACAATTACAAATTATTGAAAATTGTTTTGTACTTTTTTACTGAGTAAAAGGGGTTTTCTAATAAAAGGTTTTTTAGTCGATGGCGGAGTTACTTACTGACTTTATTTATTTATTTGTTGAAACAACCATGACTGGTGGAAATCTCATCAAATCGTTGCTTCATTCAATCGACCACTATTCTCTTTATGTTAATGGGTAGTCCACATAAGTATACAGTTTGCTCAAACGCAACTTCTCCCACATTATGGCGGCCCGAGACTAATTTCCATAAAAAAATAAAAATGGCCGCCATTTATCTTCTCAGGAGAAAACCTTGCCGAGCTACTGTTTTTTCTCGAAAATTATTATGACGAGTACTACGCCTGTTATAAAACTGTTGTAGACCAATACGCACTGAGCAAGCATATTCGGCTTAGGCGCCCTAATTCGGGGTAAGCTCCTTAGTGTCGAAGAAAAAAAACAACAAACAAATAAACCAACATATATTTCTTATTCATTCTTTCGTGGTCAGCCGTCAGCCGTCAAAACGTCAACAGCCTCCGTGGCAGAGTGGTCGAGATTTCGACGGCAATACGGAGGTCCCGGGTTCGAATCCAAAATTCAAGCAAAAATCTCTTTGTGAGACTTTCCCCAGTTTGGTTAGGACATTGCAGGCTGAATCACCTGATTGTCCGAAAAGAAAGATGATTCCGTGCTTCGGAAGGCACGTTAAGCCGTTGTTAGTCCCGGCTACTATCTAGTCGTTACATGAGCCAAGTCAGTGGCCTTTGGCGGCTCTATAACACTGACACCAGGGTTTGTGAGGTCGGTTGTCGACCTTACAACCCACACGATGATGATGATGATGATGATTCGTCAACCCATAAAAGTATTTCTTTCATCCACCTCTGTGTAAAAGGAGAACTAACCAACAAACACAAGACTAAAAGTGAGTTACGACAGTACCGCTATGAACTCACAAGTTGTTTCGTATTTGAATTCGCTGAAAGTGCTATTTAGTCAAATATTTTCACTTAGGCTTTTATGGAGACTCCTCGGAAATCGCTTTCCATCGTCAGTTTTTATAGCACTCTACTGCCGCCACAACTTCATGAAAACAGTAATGTATTATTTCATACGATAATGTAGTGAGACAGGAAAGGTTGCTAGACGTGTTTGCTGAAGGGTTTATCCTAAACCTTTTTTCCTTTATTTGAACAAATAAAAGGAAAAAAAAACTATTGAGTGCAGTTGATATACTGCGTTTAAGTGACAGATTATGTAATTTACTTTTATTAGACATCGTTAAACTATTACTTTTGTAAATAAAAAAACATTTTCATATACCAATAATGACCAATATAGGAGCTCATGGAGGCCTCAGATGGAGCAATCGGGGTGGCGGCATGCTGGGTAAATAAAATATAAAATCCTTGACGAGCCATCGACTCCAAAGAAGAAGAAGACCAATATATAGGTATATAATGAGTAATAGATCATCAACGGCCCGCTACAGTCCTCTCCTGGACTATGAGCCTCCTCCACTTATAGGTGGAGGGTTTTGCCATAATCTCCACGCTTGGCAGGCGGGTTGGAGATCGCAGATTAAAAGGTTACTGTATCAGAGAGCGCTGCTGCCCGTTCCCTGTTCCATGTGTAGTCCCTAAGTTGCCTCTTACGACACCCACGGGAAGAGTAGGGGTTGGTAATTAATATATTCTACTCTGCCGTCACCACACGGCTAATAGATCACCCTTCTTTATTTACGAACAAAATAAGCAACAAGCAAAGCACGGTGACACACTTTGATCATCTCGATTGCCTATTTTTTCAGTTAGCAATAATACCTATGGCTACTTTTTTTCTTACAAGTATAAAATCATTTGTTTTGATGACTCTACTGTCAGTTTAGTTGCCGTTGTCTGTGAGCTTAGGGAATACATAATTATCAAGTAAAAAATATTTTTTAACAACACGTTTTAACACACTAAAAAATATAAAATAATTTTTGAGATTTTTATTGGTGTACTACTCTAAAACGAAAATCGTGGGGTGCATAGAGTAGATTTTGAAGCATAACCGTGTTTCTCAAAAAACTATAGATTAGAATTTATCCCCTTTATAAAAAATTCACAACGGCCGCCATCAGGTGAGATCAGACGGTGAGGTCAACGAACCCAGTGTCATTGCCCTCAGCCTTCAGCTTAGGACTCTGCAATTTTATATTACGTAACTTTTTCGTATAATACTTACGGGTACATAATAGCACATAATAGTGCTAAGGCTACGATTACTACGTTCTATGATTCAATATTTGGCACTATTGGCACCCAATTAGTGACACATAGGCACAGATTATTATACATACCTAGCTTAGATAAATGAAAGGCTCGCGCGGCGCTCCGCTACCTAGATCCTAGTTTAATCCTCCGATACCTAGGTTAATATAATATCCTGTGACATAAAGTAGCATAAATTGCCTATGAAAAAACAAAAAAAAAACGGGAAATAGAAATGCAGAGTTTGAATACTGGAAAATCCAATTCATCAAGTACTTATAAAAGGAGTTATAAGACTTTTATGAGTTGGGTTCCGTGTGGGATGTGATCGCCGAATACAGTCAAACAATACAGGGCATGTATTCGTTAAACCAAGTTTTGTTTTTTATATTATGGTGATGGTAAGACGAGCTAAACAGTTTTGGCTTAGCGATAAAAGGGTAGAAAGAAGAGCAGCAATGAGACATCAATGGCTAAGTAAGATAAAAATACAATTTTAGAATACTACAAAAACACTAGCGAATTGCTTTACAAACGTTAATTTTTTAACATGCTTTTATTAGCTTCACCTATATGTATGTATATAGGTATGTATGTTTGTTTGTAACCGACTCCTTTGGACTCGATTTTAACCCACTTTAAACTGACAGATTTAATTTAAACTTATCAAGAACCGGTGACGATACAATAATTAGAAAAAAAAACACACTTTTTAATTTGTTGTGCTTTAAACGCATGTTTTTTAGTTTTTTTAACTATATTTTTTATTAGATGGCAGTGTCATACGGAAATCTAATTTATTTGTAACGATGAGGCATCGAAACATAACACAACTCCCGACGGTATGGTAAACATATGAAAACAATATGGCCGCTTTATATTATTTACATGCAGGCTCCGTCGTGCCCGCAAGGGTTAGAAAAAGTGGATGAGCAAAGGGCGATAGGGTCCAATACTCGAACTGCTCGAATTTTTTTTTTTTTACCTAATGTTTATACTTAGTGCGCTAATTAGAAAGGCTACGCTCGCGTTGTGTAAGGTTTTCCCGTGTGAATAAGACTATTTCCCGTAAAAAGTATCCTATGTGTTAATCCAGGGTACAAACTATCTCCGTTCCGAATTTCATACCAATCCGTTAAGTAGTTTTTGAAACATCCATCCATCCATACATCCATACTTACAAACTTTCGTGTTTATAATATTAGTAAGGAGAGCGTATAGTGGTCAGGGCTGCTGCCTTCCGTCCGGGAAAAGCGGGTTCGATCCCCACCACGTTCTAATGTGTTTTCGAATTTCGAATTCATATTTACGTTTATTCGACGCTCTTATGGCTGGTTTACACGTATTAAGTTGTCAAGTAGCAACTAAATTTTAACTAAGTTTTACACGTCATTTTAGTAATTAAGCTCTTTAGTTAGCCCAAGAACAAGATGGACGATCAACAGCGAATTCAAATCTGTAATAAATATAATAAATAAAATAATAAAGTATAATCAAATATTTATTTTTATATAATTAATATTATATTATTATTATTTTTAATGATTAATATTTTAATATTAATAATATATTAATCATTAATGTTTATATACCTATATAATAATATATATTAAAATATATCCAAAAAATAAACATAAAACACTCGCACTTAACTTCGCACTTCGCATTTAACTTAAAATTAACTAAATTGCAGGCCACGCCCACCAACTTACCCGAAAAATAGAAAAAGTTCTAATCTACTTGTTTACTTGAACACTAAATTTTAACTTGCAACTTACTACTAAATTCGCTGTTTACACGTATTAAGTTGCTTAAAATTTAGTTAACTACTAAACAACTTAATAGTACGTGTAAACCAGCCATTATGGTGAAGGAAAACATCGTGATGAAACCACACTCAGGAGGTTGTAGAAATTCAAAGGTTGCATGTGAAGTCGACCAACTTGCACTGGGCCAGCGTGGTCGACTAAGGCCTAATCGCACTAATTCATGGTAGGCTTGAGCCCCTCGGTGGGGACGTATATGAGCAGTTGATGAAGGATTTTCTCCGTAATCATTACCTATAGTTTTCGATACATATGAGAATGAGAGCGATTGCGCCTCGAAAGGTTGATCTTGCGAGAGTAAATATTAGACAAGACCCGCCCATTCGTCCACTTTTCCCCAAAACCCTTCTATTTTGTCCCCAATGCTATTTATTTAACGATGTTTACTTAAACAACAACTTTGCTTTTTTATACAGGGAGCGCTTGTGTTCGATCTTTCAACGTGCGATCAGAAACGCTGAAAAAGTAAAACTTTATTTTTTAACCCCCGACGCAAAAAAGAGGGTTGTTATTATTATAAGTTTGACCGCTATGTGTGTCTGTGTGTCTGTCTGTGGCACCGTAGCTCTTAAACGGCTCAACCGATTTGGATGCGGTTTTTTTTATTTGAAAGCACGTTTCATAGCGATGGTTCTTAAACATGTTTCATCAAAATCGGTTCAGCCATTTCAAGGTCATCAGCTCTTTTGTTAGCTGTGGTAGGGTTCTTAGACCCATAATGTGTATTTACTTTTTACTTTTAAACATACGTGTGACCTAAAATTTGAAGCACCCATGTATGCTTTATAACTTTGCATGATAATGGAATTATTGGTCTGATGCTGCAGCCAGGATATCCAGCACTCTAGTAATCTATTGAAAAAATAATAGCAGATAATATGTCGTGATTGGATTCATTTTGATCAGTATTTGATTCTACATACAATGCAATGGTGGCAACAGGATAAGCTGATGCTGTAGCCAGGATATCCAGTACACTAGTACTCTCTAGAAAAAAATATAACAGATATGTCGTGTTTGGATTCATTTTGATCAGTATTAAATTCTAAGTACGACGGTGGCATTACGATAAATTAATGTTATGTGAAGAAAAACTTAACATTCTGCAGTAATACGAGTAACTACGCACCAAAAAAAGGGTCCAATCAACAGTTTCTGAATTTTAGTTAGGCAAACTACAAAATATAGGACCAATCTGATAGTGATCCTTTTAGATAACTGTACTTATCATTATTTGTAATTAAGTTTAAAAATTATGAAATAAAAAATAAATTAAAAATTAAAAAACCCCCGAAGCAAAAAAAGCAAACATTTAAAAAGTCATAAATAATACCTATCGTTGAGCCATCATATTCGATTGAGTACTTGTAACACCTACACTCGTATTTTAATTTTATTATAGAATTTGATGGATGGCACGATACGGTTGCTCGTTGAAATTGCGCTATAATGTCACGTCGCGTCGGAGTACATATGTATGAAATTTTGGCTCTATTTATTATTTTCATATTTACGTCTACGAGCGATACAGTTACCCTATGCGCGCACTAGCGACATTTTGTCGCGGCGACAGTATGTGCCTCTCTTTCGCACTCTAGTAAACTTGACGAGAGAGGCATACTGTCGTCGTCGCGACAAAAGTCGTTAGTGCGCGCATAGGGTTATATGAGAGACTATACGAGCGCATAGTCATTCTTGCATGAGTGAATTAACACTGCCTATTATGATTACTGCTAAGTAATAAAATATATCGTATCAAAGCAAGTTGGTCGGATATGCTAACAATTAATAGATACTCAATCAAATGAAGGTCTGACTTACTTAAGCTTAAGCGGCACCCCGTCGCGACATTATAGCGCCATTTCAACGAGTAAACCGTATCGTGCCATCCATCAATTTCTATAATATAATTAAAATACGAGTATGTAGGTGTTACTCAATCGAATATGATGGCTCAACGATAGGTATTATTTTTGACTTTTTAAATGTTTGCTTTTTTTGCTTCGGGGGTTTTTAAATTTTTAATTCATTTTTTATTGAGTGTTAAGTTCAATGACCGACCTACGAAAAGGTTCTTGTCTACGTTATTGTATGTATCAATCCTCCCGCTATTTATTATATTTATTGGGGTGTAGTGGGCTAATAGCGTCTATTTCTGCCAGCCGACTTCTACAGAAGTGGCAGAGATGTGTTAAATTCGTTATTGGCCCATAAACTCTCTCCAGTGGCTCCAAGTAGCTGTGATGCGTGCAGCGGCCACACCCCGGCAAACCGTGTCGGCTCACAGGCTAAACCTGGATGAGGGGCTTACCACCTTGGTGGATAAGTTATATGCGGATCCCTCCCGCAAAGCGCATGAAGACTGATTCGGCGAGGAAGGCAACCCACCGCAGATATGCAAAGGGCTTGGCGGACTCGGCGACTCAGCAAGGCATGGTGGACGGCCTAGGGCGGCGTTAGAGGGCATATAGTAACGTCGGCCAGACACATCATCTGACCTCTCCTCCAGTCGTAGCGGTTTTCCGTTCCACTGAATTGAGGAGAGGGAGGACGAGTGCGTGCGCTTGCGTGCGCGCAAACGCTTGCGCACCTTAAAATATCCTGCGCATCTGACCGCTTCCGTCTAATGGACTCCGATTGACGCAAAGTCCTGTGGCGATGGGATGAAGTAGAGAGGTCTGGCTTGATGCAAGCTAGGCTTTGTCTGATTCCTGCACATGGGCGGTCCCGGGGGTGTGAGTACACGCCGTGGTCGCTTTCGCACTGAAAATTTGGGACGACAGTGTGGTTTCGGCAGCACCTGGGATGACAAAGCAGCCCTATTTAGGGAAGCACTGCTTTCCCCGCTCAGCCGGGGAGGGGGCTAGAAAAGGTGCCCTAAAAAATGCTTGTCCCTATTTGAAAGGTGGTAGTAACCGCGGCTGCCATCGCATCACTTAATTCGTGGTCGACGTAACAGAAAAAATAAAAATTGCATGAAACCACCTATCATGACATTTGGCGCGTGGAAAGTGAGAACGCTTATTGATCGAGATGGCAACGCCTGCCCTGAACGTAAGACTGCCATAGTAGCTCGTGAACTTCATCGCTATAACGTAGATGTGGCTGCGCTCAGCGAAACCCATCTTGCTGATGAAGGGGAGCTGGTGGAAGACGGAGGCGGCTACACTTTCTTCTGGAAAGGTACCGCTTCCTCCGAACCTAGACGTTCAGGTGTAGGATTTGCCATCAAAAATCACTTAGTAAAGCGACTTGAGGAGTACCCTGTACACATCTCGGACCGCGTGACCACATTGCGCCTTCACCTTGACTCAGACAATCACCTTAATATCATCAGTGTCTACGCTCCAACGCTGGACAAACCTGATGATATCAAGGACAAATTCTACGAGGACCTATCTCAATGCCTTGACAGCATAAACGCCAGAGAGCAGATTTTGTTGCTAGGCGACTTCAATGCCAGAGTTGGTCGGGACTATGAGGCGTGGCCTGCAGTTCTGGGCAGACACGGAGTTGGCAACATGAACAGCAATGGGCAGTTGCTACTCAGTGTTTGTGCTCAATACGAGCTTGCAATATCGAACACTATGTTCAGACTTGCCGCCAAGCACAAGACAACGTGGATGCACCCAAGATCCAAACACTGGCATCTGATCGATTATGCTGTCGTACGACAAAGAGATATCAGTCAAGTTCAAGTTGTTAGTGAACTCACCCAAAAAAATGTAATGACGGATCTAAGTGATGTAATAACATCCTATGGAAATAAATTATTTTGACTTTGACTTTGACTTTGACTTCAAATCACCCGCGTCATGCGTGGTGCGCACTGTTGGACTGACCACAGACTTATTGTCACTAAGCTACGACTACGCCTTCGTCAACCACGTAGATCTCAATATAAAAAGCCTGCGTCCTTAAACGTGGATAGGTTGAAAGATCGCGAGGTTATGGAGGCATATGCTGAAGCCTTATCTAAGAAGCTGTCGCCAGTTAGTGAGATAGGTGATGTCGGTGCTGCATGGGGAGCGTTGTCTTCTCATCTCATGGAGACTGCTTCAGTTACTTTAGGTGTTAAAAACCGGCGTAATGAAGATTGGTTCGATGAGAATGACGAAACTCTCAGGGCAGCGTTTGACAAACATCGAGACCTCTTGCGACAGCATACTAGACGATGCGGAAGCGTCGCGGTGGTCAAAGAGAGTGACCTTGAATTGCGTAAGCTGTCTCGACAAATCAAAGACAAGTGGTGGCAAGACAAAGCTTGTCACATTCAGTGGCTCGCTGACACAAACCAGCTTGGGGAGTTCTACTGTGAGGTACGTAAGCTGATTAGTACATCCTACCGAGCAAAAGTGCCTTTGAGGTCTTTAGACGGTATGCACTTGCTGACAAGCAAGGAGGATGTTCCAAGGCGTTGGGCCGAACATTTTGACACTTTGCTCAACGTAGATCGATTAGTTGATCTACATAATATCAGCTTAATGCCTCAACTCCCCACCGCCACCGACCAATAGCCACCGAGCTGGATGAGCCTTTGTCACGTGACGAGGTTGTCTCTGCCATTAGACAGCAACAAAACAAGCGGGCGGTTGGCATTGACCTTATACCGGGAGAGCTGCTTAAGTACGGCGGTGAGGAGTTGCACACGTTGGTTTGGGAACTATTTGTTCGTATGTGGGAGGAGGAGCGAGTCCCGGATGATTTTAAAGTGTCTCGCATTAGTGCCCTCTACAAGAACAAAGGTGACCGTTCCGACTGCAATTCCTACCGCGGTATTTCGCTTCTGACAGCCCCTGGAAAGGCTTTTGCGAGAGTTCTTCTAAACCGCCTGAAGGATTTATCAGAAAAGATTCCTGACCGAGGCACCTGTGAAGCTATTTTTGCCGTGCGTCAACTGCAAGAAAAAAGCAGAGAACAGGGTCGTCAGCTGTATCTCTGCTTTGTTGACTTGGAGAAAGCATTCGACAGTGTGCCTCGTGAAGCTCTCTGGATGGTGATCGGAAAGCTCGGATGCACGGAAAAGTTTGTGGGACTTCTGAGACTTCTGCATGATGATATGCAGTGCTGCGTCTCCGTAGATGGTGAACAGTCACACTTCTTCCCCGTTACCTGTGGGGTGAAACAAGGTTGTGTCCTAGCGCCTACACTGTTCGCCTTGTACTTTGCGGTAGTAGTCAAGGAGGTCCTGCAAACTGTTTCCGAGGGAGTCCGCATCCGCTTTCGCACAGATGGCAGTCTTTTCAACTTGGCCAGACTTAAGGCGCGCACCAAAGTCTCGTACGCATTGATCACAGAGATCATGTATGCTGATGACTTGTGCTTTGTAGCAGAATCCTCAGATGGCCTGCAACAGCTGATGTCTGCTTTCCACCAAGCATGCCGTAAGTTCGGCCTGAAGATCAGTGTCAAAAAGACGGAGGTGATGTCCTCGGACACACATGGTCGCGAGACACTGGCCATTAAGCTTGGTGAGGACGTGCTGAAGCAGGTCGATACGTTTCGTTACCTGGGGAGCACTATAACATCCAAGTGCGACCTTGATGCTGAAATCAACAGCAGGATCAGTGCTGCAGCTGCAGCATTTGGGAAGCTGCGTTCCAAGGTCTTCTGTTCGCATGATCTAAAGCTGGCCACTAAGATTTCGGTTTACATGGCGATTGTGCTGCCAAACCTTTTATACTCTTCGGAGACGTGGTGTGTGTATCGCCACCACATTCGCACTCTGGATCGTTTCCACCTTAAATGCCTTCGTACCATCATGAAGATCAGATGGTCCGACCGAGTGCGAAATACCGAAGTTCTGCGACGAGCTAATGTTGGTGGCATTGAAGCTTATTTAATGCGTCGGCAACTTCGGTGGTGCGGTCACGTATCACGTATGATGGAGAAAAGAGTGGCGAAGCGCATCTTTTACTCTGAACTAGAGGAGGGTAAGCGGAAACATGGCGGACAACTCCTCCGTTACAAAGATATTCAGAAGCGGCATATGAAAAGATGCAACATAGAGCCCTCTGAATGGGAAGGTTTGGCAGCGCAGCGACCGGAATGGCGCGGGATTGTGAAGAGGCGAGTACGCGAGTTCGAGGAGCAGCGTAAAGCTGACCTCGACGATAAGCGTGACGAGCTGAAGGCCTGTCCACCCGCCGTCATCGACTATAATTATGTAATGGGCGTGCTCACGTGCCCTCACTGTGCACGGGAGTTTGTTGCGAAGATCGGCTACATAAGCCATCTTCGGGTGCACGAGCGCCCGACTGACTAGGAGTAGAAGTGGTCGCCATGGCCGAAATCGGTCGGATAGATCATCATCATCATCATCATTTATTACCACTTTTTGGTAGAAACAGCGATTTGGTCTCACAAAAAAAAATAAGGTATTTATGTATCAAACACGTTTTTTTAGTTAGTAATAAACTCGAATAATACTTTGTCTTTAAAATCATGCACACTTACGAAGTGTTCTGCCTGGACAAATCTTTTGCTGACTGTAGCTAGTGAAAAACATTGTGAGGAAAACCTGCAAAAGGTCTGGTTTGATATCGACGATCAATTAGAAATCGTAAAGGAAATCGGAAAATTTCACGGATAACCCCACGACGACTACTACCATGTAAACTCGTAAGCATAACGCCCGTGCGCGCGCGCAGTGCGCACAATTGAACCGGCCAGGTCCGTCCACGAGCTGCAGTGAGCAGTAATTCCATGTGAACACGAGAGTAGCGTCGATTAGCAGTCTTCGTGTTAAAAAAAGAAAAATCATTTATTGAATATTGTGTTATTTTTGGTACCTACTACCTACAGTTTTTTTTTCAAAGACTTTTTTTTAATAATTAATTTAATTTAAGTTTCTTTTATCATTGTTATGTGAAGTCTTCAGCACATAAATATTAAATTTCTAGACGTGTAACGTTTTAGGTCAGTTTTAGAATGATTTTAGGTCCTTACGAAGCTTTGCACAGATCTATCGATGCACAAAATCCCTACTAGAATCGACATATCGGGCTAACGAGCTGGAGCGATTAATTAAACGGGAATAAAGCCGGCAAGACTGAGTTCGAAACTATTATTAAATCGCCGAAGCTTTGTGGACTTAGCGAGGTTCAAAAGAGGGCCACGAAAACCAATTGTCGCTCCTGAGAGCGCGCACCGCAACGGATGGGCTCAAATTATGCTGGATTAAAAAAAAAACAAATTCAAAAAATATTTATTTCCATAGGATGTTATTACATCACTTAGATCTGTCATTACATTTTTTTTGGGTGAGTTCACTAACTCATTGGCGGAATCTGTGGAGAAGAGCTCACCGAAGAAACTCCACAGTCGTCGCATCTTTTGCTTTTTTATATAAAATATTGTCAAATTACAAAATTAATGCTAAATAAATATCGAAAAAGCCTGCTTACTCAAGCAATCTATTCCCATGGACGGACATCAGGTCCTCGAGGTAATCAGATATCCTATAGTAACCTTTTTTATACAATTTTTGTTTTATAATTATTCAAAACTTGTCTAAAGGTAAGTTTTTATATCAGTAGGAACCTTATTGTAATAGCGTATAGCGTATACAATTGCCTTTAATTGCAATTAATTTAAGCGTGCGAGAGTTTAGTTTTGTTAAGCGGGTATTACACTTTTTCCCTGTGTAGATATTAAAAAATAAAATTAACAAAATAATTTTGTTTTTTTTCTTGATTGTACTCCGGCTATATCGAGAATCTGCTATTAAGATAATCAAATATTTTAAGAATCTGATATTTTGAAAATCTAATATTATGCGAACGAGGGAAGAATACATCTATACACCGTGAAATTTGCATCGTTTTGTTCCCGCCGTGTAGTGATAGTACCCGTCAAATTGAACAACTTTTCACGAAAAAAAAATTTCCTGCGACAATAAAATTTTTGGTCTCTCCATACAAAGTGAGACTCCCGACCGACCCATTTTGTATGGAGAGACCAAAAATTTTTTTGTCACTGGAATTTTTCTTTTCGTGAAAAGTTGTTCAGTTTGACGGGTACTATCACTAAACGGCGGGAACAAAACGATGTCAATTTCATGCTGTATAGATCTTTTAGAGTTTTTTTTCCTTCTGATATTATTATTCAAGATGGATGGGAGCAGATTTTATAAATTAGTGTCCTCGTTTCTTGGAAATCACATCACACTAATGTTATAAATGTGAAACTATATTCATTTTGGATGTTTAGATTTTTGTATGTTTGTTCTGCTTTCACGCCTAAACTACTGCACGGATTTGGATGAAATTTGGAATAGAAATAGTTTGTACCTTGTATTAACACATAAAATACTTTTTACTGGGAAAAGTCATATTCCCACGGGAAAATTTTACATAACGCGAGCGTAGCCGCGGGCGGCCCGCTAGTGTTGAATAAGTGCATTTATTTCTTCTTTTCTTGTCGGGACTATAGCAGTCTTTCTCAAAATGTGGCTATAGCTACTGCCTATAACTAAAGTCCTGTAAAGTTACTTCTGGGCGTTCTTTCCCACAGTGGGCACCCACTTCACAGAAGGACCACTCTCGCCTTCTTCAAAAATAATTACGTCATCTTGCCAGACTCACTAGGGTTGGTTGCTTGCTACCACAAAATAAATAAGTTTCTGATTCGCATTCTCAGATATGTGCACGGCATTGGAAAAGATAAATTTTGAACGTTCGTTTCGTTTACAAACACGTACCTAGTTAATACTCGCGAGCGACGACCCGACTGCACGTGGTCCGAGATGGTCCGACACGGCCTGTAAACGCGAATGATCAATGTGTGCGTAAGAATATGGCGCTTAGTTCCGAGTGTGCCATCTGTCTCGGCGCGCGCCGCGGCTTTACGTAATTTGTGCCCACTTGTAGTAAACGTGCCTACCAGAGACAAACTTACTTCGTCCTTGGTAATCGTTAGCTTTGACTTCAAAATCTATTCTACAATCTCTATTTTGAATACATATTTATTATCTTTATCTTTTTATCTATCCAGTAGGTCATCAATCAGCCTATTGCAGTCCACTGCTGGACGTGTGCCTCCCCAAGGGCACGCCAAGGCGCACGATCACCCGCTTTCCTCATCCAGCAGCATCCAGTAGGTACTTTTTATTAATCGTGTGGATTGTAAGATTGACAACCGACCTCCAAACCCTGGTGTTAGTGTTTTAGAGCCGCTAAAGTAGGTACTGAAAAAGATATAATGTATATGACGTCATCCTTATGTGATTACTGTTTGTGTGCAATAAAGTATATTTCATTCATCCATTCAAGCTGAAAGCTAGTAGAAGATTAATAAGTCCAAGAACCCTGTTAAAAAAACGTCTAAACTCACTTAGATATAGTTTAGTATTACATAATAGTAAGTAGGTATATTATATTTGCATGCGGTGCTCACCTGTAATTGGTAACGCAATTAGTTTTTGTATATTTGCATGTATGATTGTAGTTGCTGTTGGTGTGCCTATTAAAATAAATAAAATTAATTCATTCATTCATCCTTCCGTTTTATGGCCACCACGAAACCTGAGGTCTGCCAATTATAAGCCGTCGATCGAGTAGCTTCGTTAATAGCTTCCAAATCATTCGTGTATCTTGCATCTTATAAGCTTACTCGCAGTGTCTTATAAGCTTACACACTGTATGGCTCCAATACGTGTATGTACCTGTACCAATAAATTATCTATAGTCTATACCTTGATTTTTAATTCCATGGAATTGTGACAGATGGAAAACAGGTTACCAAAATTACAGGTATCACATTTTGATGAATAAAAATAACACAGTGAATTATTTTAAAGACATACTTTATGCAGCCTTCATTATATTTATTTTTTTCAATTGTTGGATGAATATAACATTTTTAAATTGTAATCTGTTCAAGTTACTACATTCAATGTGGGAGAATATTTACTAAGGCCGGGTATCATTTTCAAATAACCACAGGTTACAAACAGTTGGTTAATATTTCTATTTCTAATGCAAAAAGGCTTTCAAAAATGCATGGAACCAAAAAAATAAAGGTGTTCTTAATCTTACATATTAGCAATGCTATTAAAATAACAACTCTTCCATGCAATTATCACTTTAATTTCATATTGTATGGCCACAGATAAAAAAGCACAGCGTAAACCATACTAGATTCAAATAGAGTTTGCAAAAGCCACTGGAATTGTTATTTTAATTACATTGTATGTAAATTATGATTTGCCTGTCTTGTTGTAATAGTGATATCAGAAATGTATATGTGAAAAAATGTTTGCGACAAGTGACCTGAGAACTGTCAGAATTCTACGGAAGGTATAGAAGAGTAAGCTTCTAAAAAAGCTCGCTAAAACATGGCTCCTAATTAATTTTGACAGACGACGACGACGACAGACAGGCAGATGATGTCGCTGCTGTATATTGAAGCTTACTTTCGACATTCTTACAAACCGAGTCATATAAAACATCATTGTATCGCGTATTCGAATGTGGTATGGTATAGTTTTGCTTTCTTTGGTATTCATTTGGTGGCTCGGTTTGGTGGGGTCAAGTTTGAAGCGTAGTTACTCTTCTGATAATTTGTTGACATGTACCATGTGTGTACCATGTGTGTATGTGTGTGTGTGTCTATCATCTGTAGGACGAGTACCACAAGAATGATTGGTGTAGCCTAGGAGCGGGTTGAAGACTCACATTTAGAATACAATAGAATTTACTTTGTTGCACACAAGACGCAGGAAGAACAAAAAGTTTAATAAGAACACGAGACCGTTTTCTTTCCAAATATCATAAAGGATAAAGCACCAAGAATTTTTATACGTCTTAGACGGGCGGATGGATGGGTACCTAAGCTATAGATGGCAGCTCATTTCTACGAAGACCGCGTTCAATTTCCTTCCTACCGGTAAGAAGCAAAGAATAAAGATAATTTTTATAAAAAATAAGATAAGTGTTACGAAAAGTAAATTGTTTTTTTATATATATTATTGAATACGCCCCAGATGAGCAGCTTAATTGATTTGAATGGCAACTTTACGGAAACAATACACATAGTAAGTAGTAAGTACCTATTTCTGAAAAAGCCTCAATCATCTTAGGCGCGGTTTATACAGAAGAGACGTGGCGAGGACGTGTGGCGGTGGCGGATAGTCAAAGTAACACAGTATTACACAGTATTCCCTAAGATGAAATGAAATGAAAATGAAAAATCATTTATTCAAAGCAGCTCATACATAACTGAAAAAAAAGATACAGTATTAGATAGATAGATAGATAAAGCGTTTATTTGATACTGCAGACACATACATAACAAAATTAAACTAGTATTTAATATGAATATCATAACATAACTTGACACACCAGGTTATGCATGTGTGCTGCAGCAGTGCAAGAAGGTCGCAGCTCAGCGTCGACACTCAGGAGAGCAGATATCGCTGATTTTCAGCCACAACCCAGATATTAGTTTAGGAATCAAATTGTTAACTCAGCAAATTATTTTATAATAATGCTTACAACTTTGTTTTTATTTTCTTATTGTGTAACTTGATTAAAACAATATTAATTATTAATTATACTTAGTAGTCCTATACAATGTTTATATTAGCCTAAGATTTCACAGAATAAATTTATCTTTTTCTCATCTTTACTTTACTTTACTCTTACCCTTAGGGACCCCCCACACGAGCGTCTTTCGAGCGTCGTCGTCTTTCCAGCGTTTGCGCATCGTCGACGCGGCGTTGGCGCGACGTCGCCGCGACGCCAGCGCTGGGCCACTGCCGAACGCCGGTCTACGCAGCGCTGGCGTCGCGTTTGCATTGTGCCTGTTGCGTACAATCAGTGTGAAAATGGATCCCGACGAAGAAACACTACTGCTAACGTTACTGCTTAAGCAAAAATTACATAAACGAAAAATAAAGAAACATCATCGTCAATTTTGGGAAGATCCTTTGTGGAGTTTTCGAATTCAGGAAATCGATTATTTCGTATTGTATTGTAAACGTATAAAACGTAACAAAAAACACTTTTATGATTATTTACGAATGCCAACGTTTGACGAGCTTTTACAACTGATCTCTCTATACTGTCAACGTTATAACTGTGGACAGTGAGAAGGGGAGAGGGTTGTGCATTGCATTGTACTTGCTCGAAAAAAACGTTGCGCTGGCCTCGCGTCAGCGCGACGCCAGCGCTGCGTAGACCGGCGTTCAGTAGTGGCCCAGCGCTGGCGCCGCGAGGATGTCGCGGCAGCGTCGCGTCGACGCTGCGCGAGCGCTGGGAAGACGACGACGCTCGAAAAACGCTCGTGTGGGAGGTCCCTTACCATTAACCTTACCTTTTCTATAGTATTAATTACGTAGCATGGAGTCCGGCGCGTCATTTTGTAGCGGTGGCGCGTCACCTAGTGGCGAGACGTCGTCGTCGCCTGGAGGCGCGGGCGTACGACAAAAACGACGCTATTCTACGTTAATTAGGTTTAGTACCTGGGCCACCGAGCTTTGCTCGTGCCATTTGTTGGAATTTTGAATCACGAATAAAATATAAGAGAAATTTTATTTCTATAATTTTTGTATCTAAACAGCTAAATGAAACGCTTACATTTTGTTGTCATTTTTAGATGATGCGAAGAGGCCTCGTGGTGGCTTCAGTAATTTTACTATCACATTACTGAGCCTGATTCACCGAACAATCGTCCTTGATTTTAAATGTGGGAAAGCAGCCCGCGAGATTGACTGACGATCTGACGCGAGTTGCAGGGAGAGACTGGATGCGGAAAGCACATGACCGCACAATGTGGAAAAATATGGAAGAGAGAGCATTGGGTAGACAAAGGTTGAAGAAGAAGAAGAAGAACACAATAAGCGGCGACCTCACGAGAGTTTTCGTCTCGTATAAACGCGCCTTTATCTTGTGGTTCAACGCTCAGAGGAAATAAAAGACGATCGCTTCGCTCCGACGCGCGTCAGAAATCTTTGGTTCAACGGCAGCCATCTTGAGCGAACGACTTTAGCTAGAGAGCTTACCGCGAACGATTGAGCAATCTGGCCCAGAGAGACAGCAATTAGGGAAAGAAGCGGTGTTATTTATCATAAACATCGCTGTAGGAGCCGCTTTGATACTATTTTATTTACAATTATTATATTCCCTGGAAGACTACCGGTTGCCAATAAAGAAAGGATTCGTTTTGAAATTGTAATTTTCCTTACTTAATGTTACGATGCGATTATTCGATTCACACAGTGTAAAACCTTACAAGATTCGTGTGTGAAATTCACATCGAATTGTTTCAGGTTCTAACAGTGATATTATATTTAGGCTTTGAATAGATAGAGGCTTACCTAAATTATTTAAAAGACATATAAATATAAATCTATGGATCTACTTAACTGTCGAATTTTTATTTTTTAAAGGCATGAAACGATTGGTAGGTTTCTTGGAAGAATAAAATCTTTAAAAAAATGGTTCCTCTAGTACACTTAAAGTTGGTAGTTATTTTTTTTCTTAACTATACATAGTGTGCGATGTCATATTGGATAGGTTTTACAAATATATTGGGGGTTTGCTATAACCATTATTACGATGCTACATTTCAGAAATAACATTTCAGAAATATTTTGTTTTAAAGTGCTCATTTCTGTTAGTGTCCCCGCCGCCCCTACTAGCGAAACTGTTGTATTTGGTAATGTGAAAAATTTCATGTTAATAGTGCATAATGATGAATTTAAAAGAAAAATATCAACATCAAGTAGGCTTTACAGGTTAATGAATAAGTAATAGACCAACTTATAATAACATTTTTATTTTCTTATATTTACATTTAATCATAATCATTTAATCATTTAATCATAATCATAATATAGAATATTTTTTTTTTTTTTTTTTTTTTATTATAGGTAGGTTACCATTTCACCACATTTTATTATTTTAACTATGTGGCGGTTAGGTTCTATGTGTGGGTTCGTATAACTTGACATTGACAATAGGTTCTTTTAAATATTTTTAAATTTAATTATTATTACATTTTTTTAATTTATTGGTTTTAATTTGTGTGACTTTAAAAATATTGAATAATGACTGGTAATTAGGTATAAACACAAACTATTTAATTTAATGTATTACATAACTATTTTTGTTTATGATGTTATTAATTAGATTCTTATAAAAATTTGCATGCTGTACAATTATAGCTGAATAGAGAAACTTGTATATCAATTTATTAGATTTAAGACCAATTTGTAATACCTATTCAAGGCAAATAAATAATTTCATTTCATTTCATTTCATTTCATTTCATTTCATTTCATAAAATGTACTTGTACTAGTAAGAAATTCGGTACGAATTTCAAAGAAAATATTTGTATGTTTACTGCCGTAAACAGGTACCTAAGTATTATTGGATAACTATGGAACCCTACACTTTGCGTTAAAATTATCCATGTCCACGCTTGTTCCAATTAATGCTGTAGTCTTTGTACTTTTGATTGTTTTGGTACTGGTCAGCCAGCACTGGAAGCCCTAGCAGAGGAACACTAGCGGCGATAGCCTCATCGGTAGATTGCAGACCACCTTGGGTAATAAAGAGTTTAATAGACGGATGATCACGGATGACCTGAAAAACAAAATTCTAACTAAACGTACTTAAAAACATGTCATCGGATAAGACTGAGACCACTTCATTATCAAATCAAAATATAAAAGCTCATACACCGTGAAATTTAACTGGTTGACTTTCCCCAAGAAACATGGGCAAAAACGAAACGACAAAAACGGTTTCCAATAACTAAATTTCAACAAATCACTTTTATTTTGATGTCGATATATTCTAGGTCCATAGGTTTGGTTTTAAAAAAAATGCATTGTTTTTGTTCAACAAACTACTTAATTCGACACGGTTTTAATCATAAAAATTACGTTACTTGAGGTGCCTATATAAGTTTGAATCTATAGCGAATTTTGTAAAAAGAAAAAGCTATAAACCTAGTCATTCATTGTGTCAATAACATACTAAAAAAATAATGGAGATTGGAAATATTTAGAAGTGGAAAAACGTTTTCTCTTTTTGTATGGACGAGCACGTACTATTCTTCCCTCTTAATAAGCTTATAGTTTACCCCGATACTTGGGCTATTCGTAAGGAGTTTCAGGTTTGAGATGGTATCTTGAAAGTCTGTCGTTAGCTGATTACATACAGATAGTGAACGTAGGCTGGCTTCTTCTTTTTCTTCATATTGTGGATTGTAAGGTCGACAACCAACCTCACATACCCTGGTCACACAGTTAATATAGTACCAGGCCCTTGTCAAAACCCACTGACTTAGCACGAGTAACGACGCCTTAGAGTTAGAGCCAAGAAACATGGCTTAAAGTGCCTTCCGAATCACGGAATCATCTTTCTTTTCAGACAATCAGGTGATTCAGGCAGCAATGTCCCAACTAAACTGAAAAAAGTCTCACAAGGACATTTTCGTTTAAGAGTGTCTTCACCGGGATTCGAACCCGAAACCTCCGTAAAGAGAGTAAAACACTCGACCACTCGGCCATAGAAGCTAAATTATTTGTGATATCCAATACAATATCCGAAGATTGCAGGTTCTTGTCCTGTCACGGTCACCAATAATGTGATAAAATCGAATAATATAATTTTATATGGAACAACGGAAACGTAGATTTTCAGCAAACTGACAAAACAAATTTATTCCGTTGCCTAGCAACATTCCACCACAAACGGTATCGCGCGCGATGCATGTTGCTATCACTGGTTGAGGAGTTTCCGCTTTTATCTCTTATTCCATCATCAGATTTTGACAAAATTTGTATGGATTCATCCCTAAAGCACATTTTATCGAATGAAAAAAGAATCATTAAAATCGGTAAAAACTGACTGAGATATGACTAAAAGAATAGACGAATAACGAAGCGAATGTTACATTCCGTTGAGGAATTTCCAATTTTTATTATTACCTCATGTTCCACTATCAGATCTTGACAAAGTTTATATGGGCCCAACTTGATAGTAAATCCTATCGAATGAAAAAAGAATAATCAATATCGGTTTACAATTGGCGGAGATATCTAATAACATACATAAAAAAAAATACAACCGAATTGAGAACCTCCTTTTTTTGAAGTCGGTTAAAAAACCTCCTCTAATTAAGTGTAAGTAATTTAATTAATAATCTAGTTTCAAAGTTCAATAAGTTCTTCTCAGGAACTTTTTAATAAATCCCAAGTTTACGAATTCCGTTTTCGGAGATTGCGGGAACTTCACTAATTAATCGGACAAATTTCAAAGGTTCCATCGAAAGGAGCAGCGGGAGCATTGACTTCAAATAACTTCTATAATAAATACTAGAATCGATCAGGCCTTAGTCGATCACGCTGGCCTAGTGCGGGTTGGCCGACTTCACATATAATCTTTGTGAACGGTTCAGTACCCTCGACCACGTGTCTGAAAGACATACAACGTGGTTCGGCCACGAGGGTCCTGCGTTCTGTCCGCGGTGTCGCGGAGCTTATCTTAACCTAAAATATATCCAATCTGATCACTTACAAGGAATCCTGTTGTGACTCGGCGTGGTGAGCTACAACGACAAGGATCACGGGGAAGGGGAGAAGGAAGGACACACAGGAGATAGGGATGCCGTAGCAGACTCTTACTCGATGTACAACAGCTCGCAGCCGTGTACTCGCCTCCAAAATACACTGTTGCGTCACTCTCTTACACTTCTTGTCTAAACCCCTTAACAACGCCCCCGTCGGACTGCACGTAACCATCACCAGCCCGCACGCAAAACCGAACACAGATAGACTGAACAAAACGCCTCCGACGGGCTGACCGTACAATTCACCAGCCCGCACGCAAAACCGAACACAGATAGACTGAACAAAACGCCTCCGACGGGCTGACCGTAACAATTCACCAGCCCGCACGCAAAACCGAACACAGATAGACTGAACAAAACGCCTCCGACGGGCTGACCGTAACAATTCACCAGCCCGCACGCAAAACCGAACACAGATAGACTGAACAAAACGCCTCCGACGGGCTGACCGTAACAATTCACCAGCCCGCACGCAAAACCGAACACAGATAGACTGAACAAAACGCCTCCGACGGGCTGACCGTAACAATTCACCAGCCCGCACGCAAAACCGAACACAGATAGACTGAACAAAACGCCTCCGACGGGCTGACCGTAACAATTCACCAGCCCGCACGCAAAACCGAACACAGATAGACTGAACAAAA
This sequence comes from Carpatolechia fugitivella, assembly GCA_951230895.1. Classification (NCBI taxonomy): domain Eukaryota; kingdom Metazoa; phylum Arthropoda; class Insecta; order Lepidoptera; family Gelechiidae; genus Carpatolechia; species Carpatolechia fugitivella. The sequence goes on along the minus strand of OX579646.1, from coordinate 20,297,424 downwards.
CGCCTCCGACGGGCTGACCGTAACAATTCACCAGCCCGCACGCAAAACCGAACACAGATAGACTGAACAAAACGCCTCCGACGGGCTGACCGTAACAATTCACCAGCCCGTACGCAAAACCGAACACAGATAGACTGAACAAAACGCCTCCGACGGGCTGACCGTAACAATTCACCAGCCCGCACGCAAAACCGAACACAGATAGACTGAACAAAACGCCTCCGACGGGCTGACCGTAACAATTCACCAGCCCGCACGCAAAACCGAACACAGATAGACTGAACAAAACGCCTCCGACGGGCTGACCGTAACAATTCACCAGCCCGCACGCAAAACCGAACACAGATAGACTGAACAAAACGCCTCCGACGGGCTGACCGTAACAATTCACCAGCCCGCACGCAAAACCGAACACAGATAGACTGAACAAAACGCCTCCGACGGGCTGACCGTAACAATTCACCAGCCCGTACGCAAAACCGAACACAGATAGACTGACAGTTCTCAACAACGTCACATCCGATATATATATATTTTATAATAATGTTTAACGGCTCTGGGACGTCACATCCGACAGATCACAGGGTTGCCATCTTGAAGCAAACAAAACCACCGATTGGTTCCGAACACTTTGAATTTCTTAGCGGGAGTGTGCAGGTTTCATCACGATTATGTTTACATCAAGGCTGGAAACCGGTATTTTTTACCCAGGTGAATTTCGATTTCAAACCAGATCCCAGGCGAATCACTCGTAAAGCGAAACCGACTTACGAGCGATATCGCTTTTGGGATAAACCTGGTTAATCTCTTTTTTCTCGTGCATAAATTGTGAATAAATGCAGCGAAACCAGATCGAGGACCAAAGAGTGAAGCAAATCAGTTTGATATTTGAGCAGGAATCAAAATGAAAATGTTCTATGATCAGAACCAAAATACCGCTTCTTGCGAGCCGAATTGTAATGAAAAAGCTCTTCTTAAAATGTATGGACATGTGCGCAAACTGGTTTGAAAATTCAACCAGGTATTCAAGCCTTGGTTTACATCCTTTTACTGGAGCGTCAAATAAACGTACTTACAATATGAACTCAAAAACACATCGGTTCATGGTGGAAATCGAATCCAGAGGAAGACAGTGGCCCTAGCCATGCACCACCGACGACGCACCGGCGAGTAGAACGAAGCGGAACGGAGGAACATTTGTCCGGACATATCGAGGCTTTGAGACTTCTGTCTGGATTTTTTAGTTTAGTTAGAAAACGAGCATAACACATACAAGAAATGTCAAATCAGTTACTCCTGTCGCATCTGTAACTTTTTGACTAAAATGTCCAGACTTTTATCGAAACTTCCGGCTTTTTGTCCGGACTTTTCAAATACCTAAATGTAACCCTAAACGGAGTACGCTGCTAAAATCAAAGATTTCTGACGCGCGTCGCCTCGCGCAGCTAAGCGAAGCGATCGTCTTTTATTTCCTCTGAGACTAAAATGAAGGGAGATTTTTTTTTTTAAGTTATGGCACTAGTTGAACTTTGTGCCAGTGTCAAGTTTTATAAAAGGTAGGGAAACTAATATAACGGTAAAAAAAGAGCTCAACAAAATTTAAAGTTAGGTAAAATTATTATACATATTTACATCAAATATAAATAAAAAATTAAATAACTCCTTATATAATATAACACTACGTACACAGATACATTTTATAATACTACCAGCTGACCCGGTAAACGATGTGACCATTTTTCTCTACACCTACCCTACACCTACCCTACACCTACCCTACACCTACCCTACACCTACCCTACACCTACCCTACACCTACCCTACACCTACCCTACACCTACCCTACACATACCCTACACCTACCCTACACCTACCCTACACCTAACCTACACCTACCCTACACCTACCCTACACCTACCCTACACCTACCCTACACCTACCCTACACCTACCCTACACCTACCCTACACCTACCCTACACCTACCCTACACCTACCCTACACCTACCCTACACCTACCCTACCCATACTTTTTTTACAGTTTAAACCTTCCCTGGACTTCCATGAATATTTCAAGACTAAAATTAGCCAAATCGGTTCAGCCGTTTTCGAGTTTTAGCGAGACTAGCGAACCGCAATTCATTTTTATTATATAGATAAGCAAAAAATTAACATTATAATATACAGCATTAAAGATATTAGAGATAAAAAAAATGAAGAGACTGAAGGAATCAAGACAAAATTATAACGACATACGAGAGCAGGTGAAGATAAACTTACCACGCAAACTTACCTCGTACTTGTTGTGCAATGACTGACGTATTCAATGTCATTGTTTGCTCATATTGAGCTACATCATAATGTAGCTCAATATGAGCAAACATACAATTATTATTGCTTACATATAATTAATGACATCTTTTGTGCCAATTTGAAGGTTCTCAAGTTGAGTTGGAATGAAATATTGTTTGGTGAACATTTTAAGTTAAAAAAATTAATCCATTCAGGATCCCAGCTGTGAACTAAGCTGTAAGTTTAAAATTAATAATACAATTACTATATTGACACTTAACGGAAACTGAATAAGTTGACAAATAAAAAGCAAGAGCGGAATAAGAAACAGGAATAAATTAGTAAATCACCACTATAATCAGACTAGTTAGCAGTGGCGAAGGGTCCATACAAGCCGATTCCCATCGGCTTACCTTTCGAAAATCCACTCCAACAGCCTTTAACGCTGATAGTAATTTATGTACACGCGAGCGCAAGATACATTGCTTTTTTTAATACAAGGCGAGGCGGACGGCGCTCTACAAGCACGTCATTATATATTCGATCACGCACGAGTCGCACGACCGACCAAGTTCGTGAATTGCCAGTATACTTTGTCTCTGGCGCTCCAAGGGTTTACTTCCATATTTGCCTTCTCACTCGCATGTTGCCGGCGCTGTCAGTTTGATTTGAAAAACACCCATAAAATGGCACCATAGAAGCCGAGTCGGGTCGGCTTCCCATAATTTCTTTCTCTTTCTAACGCATGACGCATACGCGAGAGAGGAATTGATAAGATAGCAAAATTGAAAAAGAAGAGTTGCAGTAAGAAAATACATCGCGGGGTCGGAATTTTTATGTTGAGAAGTGTGATTTTGTTATTAGTTAAATTATGATTTATATGGGGAAGTAAAGTGATACAATAAATTTAATTAGTACTGGTCCGCCAATTTTGTGTGTGCTTGTTGGTAAACAGTGAAATTATTGTTTTACTGTGTTTTCACGATCTGTTCAAAACAACATCTATGTGGGGATGGTAAGTTGTTGAGTGAGTGTTGTGAGTTCTGTATCATATGCTATTATGGCATAGTTAGGTAGGCCGCGCTCTTCCGGCTTACCTTTGTCAAAATTTCACCCTTCGCCACTGCTAGTTAGTACTAGTTAGTTAGTACTTCATTTATAAGGCTCTGTGTACGCTGCTATAACAAAATACCAGCAGGCCTAAGATGCGCACGAAGACAAAAAGTCTCTCTACGCTCATTTCTATACTGAGGAAAAATAGAGAGCCAAGTCTACGTGAGCTAACATGCCAATTGAAAACAAAAATAGAGAAACTTGTCTTTTTTCTTTGTTTTATTCTTTTGTCTTCTATCCCTAACATGCGCACTCAATATTTTTCTCAGAGGAACAAAGGACGATCGCTATTTTTGTCTATTTTTGACGTTTGGATCAAGAGAACATGTCTTTAACATATCGAGTTGAAGACAATGAAGAATTGGCAGCAAAGTTATGTTTTATTAATGTCCGCAACATGAATCATACTTTATACGCATAAAATAAGTGAAGTATATCTTAATTTTCGCGCGAGATTAAAAAAAAACAAACAAATCAAACAAATCTACAAGGTGGCGGCGGCAGCGCACTAGTATGTGATATTGGCGGAATTGTGGTTACACTAAAGCCAAGCCACAAAAAATAAACGTTGTCATTGCGAATTACCGGGAATACATACTTTTATTGAATTATTATTATTATTAAGAGTTGTGTGTATTGTGAATAGTTGGGTAAAGAGTTATTGTGTAAATTACTTACACTTTCAAAGTAATTTAAGTGTAATGTCTATTCTCAAAGACTTCCGAGTCTCAAAAGAGAAAACAAATTTTCTCTTCTCTTCCGAGAGTTTTGTCTACAAATTGTGCGCATCTATTGTGCGAGAAAATTTGTCTTCTCTTTTGAGACTCGGAAGTCTTCGAAGAATAGACACTTACATTACACATTACTTTGAAAGTGTAAGTAATTTACACAATAACTCCTTACATAATTATACACAATTATTCACAATACACACAACTCTTAATAATAATAATAAATCAATAAATGTATGTATTCCCGGTAATTCGCAATGACTTTTTTTTTGTGGCTTGGCTTTTTGTGTAACCACAATTCCGCCAATATCACGCGCTGCCGCGCCACCTTGTAGATTTGTATCATTTTTACTCTCTTTCATCTCGCGCTGCATAGGTACTTATTTTATGCGTATAAAGTATGATTCACGTTGCGGAAATTAATAAAACATAACTATGCTGCTAATTCTTCATTGTCTTCAACTCAATATGTTGAAGACATGTTCTCTTGATCCAAACGTCAAAAATAGACAAAAATAGCGATCGTCTTTTGTTCCTCTGAGACAAATATTGAGTGCGCATGTTAGGGATAGAAGACAAAAGAATAAAACAAAGAAAAAAGACAAGTTTCTCTATTTTTGTCTTCAATTGGCATGTTAGCCCACTTAGACTTGGCTCTCTATTCTTCCTAAGTATAGAAATGAGCGTAGAGAGACTTTTTGTCTTCGTGCGCATCTTAGGCCTGCTGGTAGTATTTTTTTTTTTTTTTTTTTGTTATTTAAGTCTTCCTGAAAAAGTTTAAATAATATATTGTAAAACAGTTTTTATGCAAAAAGGTTTACTATAAATTGAATAACTATTTGATTGACAAGGAGGCTTGGTGTTCGGATGCGCCATTACGGCACAGGAAACATCAAGAATATTTATTGGTATGAGTGTGAGATAATGGCGCACCTTTGAAATTATATTTTTATTTAAAATAAGAAAAGTATCGAATATACGAAACCTGTAGGGTTTCTTCCGGCCGTTCTTCTCCACAGTGAGCGTACTTTTTTTTTTATGGCTTCACGAAGTGTACGGGCCAACTTGCTTTGACATCGAAAAATGACTTTGTCATAAATAAAGACATTTTTATCTTTTATCTTATTCTATCTTGAGGCGGTTTTACTGCAAGTGTTGCTGTAAAATAAAAATAAAATAGAACAAAGTCGTGTGATTTTTAATACGTGAGTGTGCGTGTATTGTAATGACCGCTCACTACCAAAATGGCGACAGTCATCATCATCACCATCATCAACAGCTCATACTCGTCCCCACCGAGGGCGACAGTTAAATTACTTTAATTTTATAATATGATGTCTTCAATATCCAGTCCAGTGTAAGAGGTCAATGAGCGGCAATTATCAGTACTTACCAAAAACGGTGGGAGTTTTAATTAAAAAACCCATTTTGGTATGACGTCACACATGCGAGTGGCAGCACCTTCGAACCAGAGTTAGGATATTTTTGGATGGTGTGCAAAATTTGACATTTATCACTCAACAGCTAAGAAACCTAAGACCCAAAACCAGACTGGACGGACCTTCCTCTAGATTGCAGTTGATACAAAAAGGACCGTTTTCTATGTGTGTAAAAATCTTTAATAAACTGCCGGAGGAAATTAGGATAGAAGAAAATTTGAACAAATTTAAACAAAACTTAAAAAACATCTTAGTAAAAAAATGTTACTACACACTGCAGGAGTTTTTAGAAGATGCATCTTGAAATGGTTGTTTTGGGGGTTATATCTATACTTGTATTTTATCGTTGTGATTGTTTTGATATGTACAATTTTTAATTATTATTATTTTTTAATATTATGCATGCTATTATAGAAAATGCCCTCTCACTTTTTATGTTGCTATGCCCTTACAGGGTGTCACATGTACAATAATATGTAAACACTGTACTTTATGTAAGGCCATGTGTGACTTGCAATAAATAAATAAAATTGAAATTGAAATTGAAAATTGAACAGCCTCCGTGGCCGTGGGTCCAACGTTCGACTCTCATTACTAAGGTAAAAATTCCCGAGACACTGTCAAAGGTTTTCCGAGACGCTACCGACGAGATCGGACGTGTCGTCTTATTAGTAAAGTAAATAAATGATAATTGCAAAATTGTGACCTAGTTCGACATCAAGCAGAAGCAAATTTATCTGTGTCACATATTGTTAGGCAGATTATTATTTATAATAATGTTCAGTGTGTCTAACTAAGACAAATTTTTATAAATGGATCGTAGTCCCTTTAACCGGAGTGGGCTAACGCGCCGCAGCCCGCCACCGCAGACCATGGCCGCGTCCGCGGCCCAGCCCTCCTCGCCCGTAACCGAGCACCAGGAACTGGAAGACGATCCTCCTGAAGCGGTGCCCACACCCGAGATTTCAAACTGGATGACGGACATTGAGCAGTACCTAGCCGAGATAAGCACGATCGCAGCTGAAGGCAAATTGAACTCGGACCAGAAGATCAGGATCAACAATATTTGCCGCAAACTAAGCCATGGAACATCTCAAATGGCAGTTCACTACCAGTCCCTTAAACAGAAAGCCATCCAGTCCTACTTTTCTGTTCAATCGCTTAAAGAGAAACAGGACCTTTCGCGGCAACTTCAAGGCCTTAAACAGAGTATTGAAGAGTCCTCAAAACCTACAACGGGAAATGTTTCTTTTGCTGAAATGGTCAAGAAAAGTGCCAATAGTTTTATACAGCCAAGCACTGTTAGCTCTGTTGCTATTTATCCCACCGATAAATCAAAGTTGAGCGAGGAGACCAAATCCGTAGTTCAAAAAATGATTAGGCCGGAAGAGATGAAACTGCACGTGAGAGGACTGCGCAAAGTTAAGAACGGCGGTGTCATCATAAGCACTGACTCCAAGGACGATATCGAAAAGCTCAAGAAATCAGAGAAATTGACAACTTCTGGCCTCATTGTGGATGACACTCTTAAACGGAAGCCGAGAATTGTCGTAATCGGAGTGCCCGCATCCATGCAGGAAACGGAAGTTTTTAACTGTATTTTTAACCAAAACCTAGCTGACAGAATGCAAGACATGACCGTTGAAAAATTTCTGGCCTCCATTAAATTAAGCCATAAATCTGGAAAGAAGGACGCCGCGACTTGCAACTACGTCATAGAAGTATCAGCACTTGTGCGCAGGGCCCTTATGGTGAATAAAAGGGTGTTCGTGAACTGGTCATCGTGCCCTGTGAGGGATTTTACCCTGGTAACTAGGTGTTTCAAGTGCCAGCAGTACGGCCATGCAGCCAAATTTTGCCGGGAAGAGTCCAACACCTGCGGTCATTGCGGCGATGTAGGTCACGCAATGAAAGAATGCACAAAGAAATTGGAATCACCTAAGTGTGCGACATGCTTACACTACAAGAAGCCGTGTGATCATAAGACTGGAGATTCTGATTGCCCCGCTAAAATTTTGGCTGAAAAGAGGTATATAAATTCTATTGATTATGAAGGCGCCTAAGAGCGTCATCTTAACCTATATTTTTTTCAGAACCTTTTATTTAACTTTTATTTCATTATGACGGATAGATTGATTTCAGACTTAGATAATTTCTCTGCGTCCGAGTCAAAACCCTGTGAAGTTGAAAACTGTAAACAATACATTTCCTCTTTTCATAATCCATTTACTATACTAACACAGAATATTCGCAGTATTTTTAAAAATTTTGATAATTTTAGTATTTTCATCCAAAGACTTAATTTTAACTGTGATGTTGTAGTCTTAACTGAATGTTGGCTAGGTAAACGTAGCAATTTACCTATCATACCAGGTTATAGTGCGTACAGCGGCAAGATAAATTACAATCAAAGCGATGGGGTAGTGGTCTATGCAAAGACTCATTTAAATGTCACCATCGAGGAACCAGCTAGCTATCTTAGAATGTAATCGGTTACTAATAAAAATAGGATCAGATTTTGCAATCTTAGCTGTGTATAGACCCCCGTCTTTTAAAAATGTCAATATTTTTATTGACTCCCTAAACGACACATTAAACCAATTATCTTGTTTTAAAAATGTAATACTAATTGGAGATATAAACATAAACATTTTGCCGGGTAGCAGGGATTCTAATGCTGAGGATTATCTTAACCTATGCTCTTTTCACGGCTTACTCCCCGTACACACGCTTCCCACTCATAAAAGCGGCTCTTGCTTGGACCATATCATACTTAAATCCAGTTTCCAATCTCTAGCACTAGTTACTAACTCGTCACTAACCGATCATAGTGCTGCTCGACTAACCTTAAGCTGTAAATTACCTAATATATCTCGCTCGCAAACAATAACAAAATTAAATGTAAACAACCTTGAAAAAGATTTAAGCAACATTGATTTTAACCCAGTTTTCAATTCTGCTGACGCGGACACCTGTATGTCATACTTTATAAAAAATGTTCAACAAGCAGTCTTGAGGAATTCGTTGACTGTACGTTTAAGTAATAAAAACTACAATATTAAGCCTTGGATCACACCTGGGCTTATTCGCTGTATGAGACATAGAGACAAATTACATATGAAGGCCAAATCAAATCCAGATAATTTTTTATTACAGACGTCTTATAAAAGATATCGGAATTTTTGTAATGACCTTAAAAAAGTCAAAACAAGCTATGATAAAAACGAACTGGAAAAGGCTGGAAGTAATAATAAATTAATTTGGAAGTATATACAAAATGTTACATATACTGCAAAACGGCTTGAATCATCTTCAGGGTTGTTGCAAGCTTGTTCATCACAGTCAGCATCTGCTAATAGCGCGAATGATTTTTTTGTCTCTATCGGAAAAAATCTTGCAGAAAAATTTCTAAGTCATTCTTCAGGTTCTCATCCTTGCACTCAGTCGACTTGGGATAATACTTTAAAATCTTTTGTGCTGCTAGATACTGATGAAAGTGAGGTAGAAACTATCATCATGGGCCTAAAGGATGATTCTGCAGCTGGTTGGGATAGCATTTCAAATAAAATACTAAAGTGCTTCAAACATATTCTAGTCCCTCCACTTACTTATATCTTCCAAAAATGCTTGTCTGAAGGAATTTTCCCTAAATGTTTGAAAAAAGCTGTCGTTGTTCCTGTGCACAAATCTGGCAGTAAAACTCAAATAACGAATTATAGACCTATTTCGCTACTGCCATCTACATCTAAGATTTTAGAGAAAATTATTAATAATAGACTTGTCCAATATTTGGAGAAACATTCCCTTCTGTCCAAAATTCAGTTTGGTTTTAGGCCTAAGTTATCAACTGCAGACGCTGTGCACCAACTAACTGATTTCCTAGTAAAGGAACTAGACAAGAGTAATCAGACATTGGGGATCTTTCTTGACCTCTCTAAAGCTTTTGATACAGTCTCTATTCCCATTTTATTGCAAAAGCTTGAAGCCATAGGTGTAAGAGGCACCCAGCTCAAATTATTCGTCAACTATCTAGATGAACGTACCCAGTGCGTTAAGATAGGCAGTGCACTCAGTTCTTATATGAAAAATACCTCTTTTGGAGTTCCCCAAGGAAGTATTTTAGGACCAACACTGTTTTTAATTTACATAAATGGCCTTTGTAATTTAAAATTAGATGGCGGTAAAATCATATCCTACGCTGACGACACTGTTCTTCTTTTTTCTGCAAAATCGATAGAAGAAGTATATGAATGTGCACAACAAGGCTTTAATATTGTAAATAATTGGCTTCAGCAACATCTACTAACATTAAATCCGGACAAATCTAATTACATGCATTTTTCCATGCGCAATTCAAAGCTGGCCCTAACCAATCCTAAACTGTATGTACACCATTGTAAGGATAAAGACCAAACGAATAGCTTGTGTAAATGTCCAGTTATAGCTATTACTGACAAAATAAAGTATTTAGGTATTATAATTGACGATACTCTCTCTTTTAAACCCCATGCCGAAGCTTTGAGCAGTAGAATGCGTAAGCTAATATTTGTATTTAAAAAACTACGCTCTATCGCAGATTCAAAAATTATTAAACAAGTATACGCTGCCTTATGTCAATCAATATTATCCTACTGCATTACGTCATGGGGTGGCTCCGCTAAGTCTTCACTGCTTACCATTGAGAGAGCCCAGAGAGCGATTCTAAAGGTTTCTACATCCCGCCCATTCCTCTATCCCACTGACCTTCTTTATAAATTGTGTAAGGTTCAAACTGTTAGACAATTATTTATAATAAGCACAGTTCTCAAACAGCATGCCGCACTTCCCTTCAGCACTGAATTCACTAATAAAAGACGGAAAGATATTGTGTGCCCACAAACCATCACAAAAAATGTCTTCTCCACTAGATTTTTTGTTTTTCTAGGACCACTACTTTACAATAGATTAAATGCTAAGTTGGACTTTTATTGTTGCAGCTATGGTAAAAGTAAACAAATTCTCCAAGAAGCCCCTTTGAATATGTCCTACGAAGACACAGAGAAGTTATTGTTAGTCTTGAAATGATTGTTTTGTTTTATGTATCAAATTTTATATAGATATTTTGTACTTTTTACATAATGCCCTCTAATTTTGTCTATAAGTATACTAATTGTAGAATCTAACTTTTGTAATTTGTTATTATTTATTTTAATTTTGAGATTGTTAATTAAGACCAATTCTTTTCGCCTGAAGCACAGGAATCTTCCTAGTTCAGGTAATATGTTTTATTGTATCCCTATTGGAATGTTTAGTCGATAGTATTATATTGTAAAATAAGTTTCTCAATAAATTATTATTATTTATTATTATTATTATTAAATAAAAAATCTCTGTGAGACTTAATTCCCTTTTTGGTAAGAAATTTCAGGTTGTAACACCTGATTATCCGAAAAGAAATATGATTCCGTGATTCGTTGGTCTCCATTGTCAAACTGGCTGGTAAGAAAAAAACTAAAAACTGATAGTACCAAGAATAAGATTAATTTTAATTTAGCGTATATTTCGCTATTATTCAACGCTCTTACGGTGAAGGAAAACATCGTCATGAAACCTGCACACTCCTTCCATCACCGTAAGAGCTTCGTATTAATAACGACTTTTTTTTGTCTTGGGTATGAATTTGAAAATCGAAAACATATAGGTACGTGGTGGGGATCGAAGCCGCGTCTCCCGGACGAAAGACAGCGGCCCTAGTCGCTAGACCACCGACGCTCCACAGTATTAGGTAATTAGTATTAATTTTGATTTCTCTTCTCTTTAATTTTTAAAACACATAAATTACTTATTGTAACATAATTGTTCAAAGGAAGAACAACAAAAACACCTATTAATTGAAAAGACTTTCATAATCATGGTAAACTTAATTAGAGACAGAGTGAGAAAACCAAAAATCTTTGAATTTAGTGATTATAATTTCCTAACTTGATATTAAATAAGTATAAAAGAAGACACTGACTGACTGACATATCAACGCACAGCCCAAACCGCACGTAGGTTTGAGGGTGAAATAAGAAAGGATTTTTCAAAATTCACCTCCAAAGGGGTGAAACGGGGGTGCAAAGTTTGTATGGAGACACAAGATAAGATTTTTCAGAATTCAACCCTTAAAAGAGTTCCCCCTTTGTCATGGGGTGACACAGTCTGAAAATCAACATGAGTATCGTTTGTATGGTTTATCGGTTCGCTGATTACGAAAACAATAATGATTTTAAAATCCTTCATGTACGAGTAGGGTACGTGTAGGGTACGTGTAGGGTACGTGTATGGTACGTGTAAGGTACGTCTAGGGTACGTGTAGGGTACGTGTAGGGTACGTGTAGGGTACGTGTAGGGTACGTGTATGGTACGTGTAGGGTACGTGTAGGGTACGTGTAGGGTACGTGTAGGGTACGTGTAGGGTACGTGTAGGGTACGTGTAGGGTACGTGTAGGGTACGTGTATGGTGCGTGTATAGTACGTGTAGGGTACGTGTATGGTACGTTTAGGGTACGTTTCAGGTACGTGTAGGGTACGTGTAGGGTAGGTGTAGTGTATTTTGCCTTAGTTCGGTCGTCGCGGGCAAAAACTACTTATTTCCACGCGGACAAAGTCGCGAGCAACAGCTAGTACCTATATACTTATCATTATAAAATAAATAAATGTGTTTTCTATGAATCAACTTGAATAATATTATACGAATTGATAGTGAAAACGATCAAAACATTAATTTGAAATAATTTAAATTCTGAGATCAAACTGAAATCGTATTAGGTTCTGTAAACAGTAATTAATTAAACTCACAGCAATCCAAATATTATTTGTATTAGTACTATTACGACATTTTCTAAAGTAAAGACGCGTCTCTGTCGAGACCTTTTGAGAATCACATATTTCTAGCAATAATGGGTACGTAAGCTTTAATAAACACCATAAATAAATACAGTACTATTTATAATCATGTTGAATGTTTCCAGGCTATGAAAAAATAACTACAAGTGCTTATTTAAATTATAATAATCACATGCTGTCCACAGTCTATGTATGATTTTGAATCGCAGTATTCTAATTATCTCTAAAAATGAAATGTATGCTCTGCAGCCTAAGTTGATAGTAGATAGTAGATTAGTTGATAGAATGCACGGAGACAAATACATAATACGCCTGCCTTCGAAGCTCGGGCTCGGAGTATGTCTACTCGTAGTATATGTATCTATAAATAAGTATGTTATTAATTAAAAATATGAACATATTTATCTAATTAATTAATGGCGAATATCTCAGTCACCTCCGCTTTGCCGGCGACATAGTGATAATGGCTGAATCGCTGCAGGATCTGCAAAAGATGCTGCACAGTCTTAACGCTGCCTCATTGTCAGTCGGTCTCCGGATGAACTTGGACAAGATTAAGGTCATGTTCAACGAACTAATCATTCCAGAACCGATCTCTTCGATCTGTTCGAAGCTATCCAGGAATATGTCTACCTCGAGCAGACATTGCAGTTGGGTAGCGACAACTGCGAGCGTGAAAACGCAAGAAGAGTACAGTTGAGCTGGGCAGCATTTGGGAAACTGCGTCATATCTTCCACCCACCACACGTGGGAAACCACGTCTCGGGAAACGTGGTGTGGGACGCCCCCCTGCCAGGTGGACTGATGACCTGAGGAAAGTCGCGGGTGGTGGCAGGACGAGCAAAGCGGGTGATCATGCGCTTTGGCGTGCCCAAGGGGAGGCCTACGTCAGCAGTGGACTGCAATAGGCTGATTGATTGATTGATCTATTTAATAAAACATTGACGAAGAAAATGTGGTCACATCTTTATGTAAACAAAATTAGTCTTTTCAGACATTTCAAAATGAAACCCGAACACACAAATGACGACAGACGAAACTGTACGAGTAATGAGTATTCATTCAGAGATCACTAGATAAATGCTTTGGATAAATACTGATGTCTATCATGATATTGGATTTGTGAAAGTGAATTGGATTTAAATTATTTAAATGCTAACTTCAATTTGAAGAATTAAGATTTACATTGGTTTATAAATTACTCTTTACAGGAAAGCTTTGGAAGGAGTTCAATCAGACCATCTTTTTGTTTCTTCATAACGTAGATAAATAATTTATATTGATATTATACATACGAATTGAAGACAATGAAAGGTCAGGTCAGGTTTTATTGATCAGTGCAAGGTTCCCAATAAAATTGTTGCGAAGATTATACAAAATGTTGTAATATAAAGAATATAATAGATGTGCCCCTGACACGGCTGTTAATTATTCTGTGGCAGAAATGTATGCAGAAAGACGCTAAGCTACTTGTGTCAATTATCGTACACAGTTAACTTGACTGGACACTCGGCTTTTTAGGAACTAGGTAGGTATTATAGTAATTGTAATAGGGGCAGCGTATGAGCTTGAGTGTGGAAAACCTACTAAAACTAATCAGAGACACGTCCATTTTAAGGAACTGCAAGGGCGGATCCACCATTGTGAGCACGAAGGGCATGCCCACAAGACGTTACACTTTCACGATCTATTGAGATTGTTAGGCTGATGATAATATGCGCGGAAAAAAGGAAATAATCAAATTCAAAAGTCGTTCATGAGTCATGATTGTTTATGAGTGAGTTCGTACTCCTACTCGCACTTGGCCGATTCTTGGGTGCTGTGACCACAACCTTTTTGGAGGGCTGGATCCGCGCCGTGGATGTCTATAGAAGTCTATAGGATTCCTCTTTTTGTTGTTCTTTTTTCAGAATTTTCGTGTCGATTGAAAAAAAAATAAAGGCTCGTACCTTTTTTAGATTTTACTGACTAATTTATCAAAGCGCATCGAAATATTTCAATGTCGATACGCAAAGCTTTTAAGCCCGAATTAACTTCATACAGAATTTTGGTGCGTTGTTACTAAGAGGATGTAAGGGGTTTAAGAGGCGGACTCGGTAACTAGCCAATAACATCAATTTACATGGCACTTCAAGACCAACATAATAATAATTTACGTCAAAAACCTTGTCTAAAACAGGAGTACCAACCTAACAGACTAAATAGTGCTACCTGATGCTACCGTGCGGTTTTTATCGATATCGATAGAATGTACAGGGTGGGAATCGAGGCTCCATTTAATAACGTAATTTTTATTATAGATTAGGACCGAAATCAAATCCTCATTTTATGATTCCAATGTTTGTATTATGGTAATTCAAAATACAAGATTGAACATAAAATGCGGACCTGATATAAAATTAAAATCTTTATCTACAAAAATGTTTAAAAAGCACTCTTGCCTTATATAAACGCAGAAGATACAATTAAAGGCTTACATAATTATCCTTACTAATAATCTAATATTATAAAAGCGAAAGTTTGTTAGTATTTTATGAGATTGAGGTATGTTCTTGTTACACAGTACTTGAGCTTTGAGCTGCTGTCCTGGTACATAGGATTCTGTAAATCACCAAAACAATTAAATAGAATAGTAAGCTTACGAAATATTTAAAACATTTTTAAATGGTAATGCGGCTAAATTAATTTATACTATATTTACCTGAGCTGTGTGACCGTTTCCTTTTATGAGATTGAGGTATGTTCTTGTTACACGCTTTGAGCTGCTGTCCTGGTACATAGGATTCTGTAAATCACCAAAACAACAAACATAAATTTAAAATTTAAAAACCCCCGAAGAAAAAAAAGCAAAACATTAAAAAGTCAAATATAATACCTATTGTTGAGCCATCAAATTCGACAAAGTAACACCTATATATTTTAATTTTATTATAGAAATTGATGGATGGCACGACTTGGTTTGCTCGTTGAAATGACGCTATAATGTCGCGTCGAGGTAATTTAAAAAATCCATCAATTTCTATGATAAAATATTATATAATATATTAAATCCTCTTTTCCCACTACTTTTACCCACTGCCTGCATCTGTAAAAATTTTAAAATGTATGTCAAAAATACCGCACTAAAGTCAATAAATAATATTATCGATAACTTTATAACCCTGAAGTACATCACTAGTGTAGTAAAAGATGAAATTTAAGATAATTTAATTTGTTACGAGCCGGCTTTAGATACACAATATTTATAGATAAGTAGATATAAACAATACTTGCTAAAATATCTATTCCAACTCTTACCGTGCCTCATCCAAAGGGAATTTCGTCATAAGCTTCCTTTTTTTCAAATCTGTACGATTGGCTCGGTCTCCACAGATTTCACAGGATATAAACTGCTTTTTCGCTGGCATTTTCATAAACAATATTCACTCAACCCTAAATCACTAAATCGCTGACAAAATCAATTGAAAATCTTCAGAAATTAACTGAAAAGCTTGTCCAAGATATAAACACGCAACAATATGACAGTTGATGGCTGACAGATAAGTGTAAAAGAAAGAGAAAGTGTAATGTAAGAATGAGATGGCAGTAGCCGCCATTATTTACGTAAATTTATTTTGTTCGTAGTTGCGTTAGACTGCGTTGTTATTGCACTGAAAAATAATAGAAATTTTGTTTGACTTTATCATCGAGCGTACGGGCCTTGGCACAAAAATTGGAGAGGAGTGGCTCTGATGATGCAGTCTTGGGACACGGCAGAACAACAGTTCTGTTCTGTAGTTTATTATGTAACCTACACTACACACCACAGAGCCTACATCGCTACGGTGTCTCAGACGTCGAAGACACCTGATTGATTATGCTATAAAGAGCTGCGGTGACCTCGTATATTGTCTACAAACTATTATAATATTAAGATAGTGTCCAAGCAATATTTGGATACCTAGTTTACTACCAACTCACACAAGCTCGACCGAGCATGTTAATAAGATCTTTGACAAAGTTTTTAATTCTGCTAGACGACGATGGTCTAACTAAGTTCTAGATTTTGTTATTGGTTTACCGAAGGAGCGTCTCAGATATTGAATAAAAAAATTCTCCATACACTCATTGATCAAGTTATGAACTTGGGCACAAGTTTATGAAAAGCGCAGTGCTTTGACAGTTTTCGCATCCATGTTTTAAGATTTTCGTGGTTGTTTACACTTAAAATAGTCACAATTTACGGGTTTTATTTTCATCACACTATTTTGTTATTTTTTACTCTCATCAACAGCTCATATACGTCCCCACCAGGGGCTCTAGCCTATCCTGAATTAGGGCGATTAGGCCTTAGTCGACGGCCCAGTGTGGGTTGGTCGACTTCACACACAACCTTTGAATTTCTTCGCAGAAGTGTGCAGGTTTCATTACGATGTTTTCCTTCACCGTAAGAGCGTCGAATAAACGCACATTTGAATTCGAAATTCGAAAACACATTAGTACATGGTGGGGATCAAACCCGCGTCTCCCGGGCGGGAGGGAGCGGTCCTAGCCACTACACTACCGACGCCCTCTTTTTTACTCTGTTTATTATATATTATGTTCCACTGAATCCAAAAGAACGTGTAATTACATATTTTAGAGAGTTTTCATTTTTAACATCTCATTCTCTCTCTCTCTTTCTCTCAATCGTTTATCGTTTTTTTTAAGTTTATTAGTGTAACGGCTACAACCTCTGCCTTCTGAAAAGGAGATAGTGATTATGATTTTCTAATATTAAAATCGTGTGATATAATCGACAAATCCACACTGGGCCAGCATGGTCGACTAAGGCCTGATCGCCCTAGTTCAGGGTAAGCTCGAGGACATATATGAGCTGTTGATGATGATGATGATGATAAAAGTAGATGTTGTTCTCATAAAGCCTACAAACTCTAAGTCAGGGTAACGGAGTGACCTGCATGATCAAGCAAACATAAATAAGTATTTGTCAACTTTTGCAGCTTGTCTACACCAATGTCTACACAAAAATAAACCCTCGGACGGAACAAACAAACAATCAACTCAATTTCATCCCTATCATATTTTATTATATCATCGAGATATTGCTCGTATAAAACTTGGATGATATAAAATTCTTGTCACACATTTTCTTGACGAAGTTCGCGGTCTGTGGGAGGGTAGGGGAATCAAAATGGCCGTCCGTCTAACGAGGCCTCGTTTTACAAACCTCCGCGCCGGCCCACTTGCTACAAACTTCAAATAAGTATTATTTGCTGTGGAAAAGGATGTAACTGAAAGAATTTCGCCTTCTCTATCCGCGTGGAAAAATATTCCAATGTACAGTCAGCTGACGAATTAGCTGACCCCCTCGCTTGAAACAGATGAAGTTTTCTTGGGGTATTGTTTTTGCTTTATCATGGAATTTCGTAAAATTGTGCAGGTTAATAAACTTTACGAGTATATAAAATGTTATGTAAAAATATAAATAATCACCTAAGAAAATTTCATCGGTTTCGAGCGGGGGGGTCAGCTAATTCGTCAGCTGACTGTACAATAAGGGAATGGGAGAATGGCGAGAGCGAGGGGAGGCCTTTGCCCAGCAGTGGGACACACAAGAGGCTACTTAAAAAAAACGATAAGGGAAGAAAATCTAAGCTTATATGACGAAAGTTTGGGTACCATCTAGGCCTTCATATACGTAGACATCATGAAAAATAAAATGAAAT
The DNA here is from genome assembly GCA_951230895.1 of Carpatolechia fugitivella. Classification (NCBI taxonomy): domain Eukaryota; kingdom Metazoa; phylum Arthropoda; class Insecta; order Lepidoptera; family Gelechiidae; genus Carpatolechia; species Carpatolechia fugitivella. Next base: position 20,279,276 of record OX579646.1, on the reverse strand, counting down.
CGTTTACTTTCCATAGGATGTTGGTACATCTCTAATATTTATTACATTTTTTTGTAAAGTCAGTATAGGTCTACACTAAAGCCCGTCACAGACGGAGCTATAATATATATTATAGCACGAGGCAGCCAGCACTCTCATCACCATTCACTTTGTGTGCAAAGCGGGGGTCAAGCAGAATGGCCGGTCACTGATTGATTCGCAATTTTGTTTGACCCCCGCTTTGCTGAAAGTGAATGGCGACGAGAGAACTGGCTGCCTGGTGCTATAATATATATTATAGCTGCCGTGTGTGATGCCCTTAAGCATTACTTTTATTCTCGTATTCTACTTCTGGTTGGGTACTTCTTAAAGCAGAGTTCTAAATAAGCCTGGCTGCAGGCGGAACCTTGTGTGTTGTACAATAAAGAATGTTAGAATTTTATTTATTTGAAAAGCTTATGCATTGTAATTGACTTTTACGCATTCTTCTTCTTCTTCACCATCTTCATCGTTTAGGTTGTCAGGTAACAACGAAGATATTTAGCTACAAATTAATATGACATCAATTATATTATGAAGAGAAAAATAATGCACAAAAGTCATTTACAGCTGTTCAAATAATAAATAATAAATAAATTCTGAATACACATCAGCCAGTATAATAGACATTTATGTTGGTGGAGATAAACTACGGTAGCTGGCCCGCCATGGCCCGTTTTACGCAACTAAATAGCGACCACTCAAGTAAGTGGTCCAAGCGGAGGTGGTCCATGTTCATGATTTGATTTGAACAGTACCTGCCAATCTCCAACCTTGTGTCTGTAATATTATGTTTTGTATGTATGAGTATGTTGGTTTAGATGTTTGTCATTGTCTGATACCCATAATGTTATGGTTTTGTAACGTGCGTACTTGCTACCACACTTATAATTATATGGTTCCTTGTGTTACTCCTTTAAGTGCCATTATATTGAGCATGTTTTTCAATATTAGGTAGATAAGGTAAGAATATAACGTACAAAAAAAGAGCGCGTCTCGCCATCAAACTTAACAGTTTGGCGAGTACCTAAATTGTTTGAACTATTTGTAGTATGTTTTTATTAAAGAAATTAAAAAAAAAAAATGTTCTCCTAGCTTATCTTTCACATTTTGCCAAATTATCTGTCTATATCTCCTTAAATGGTCTAGTGGCTAGAGCCGCTGCCTTCCGTCCGGGGCGTCCCGGCTGATGGCGTAGCGGAAATTGTTTGTTAGTAAATTCAACCTATAAAAGCAGGCTACTTGGTTTATTTAAATCATTTAATTAAGTTAACATTTTCCTAGAGCCAACAAGAATCACAGCGACTTCGGCTACTTGTCTCGATAATTTTTACTGTGATTGTAATTATTCCAGCAAACAAATAATAAACTCCCTTCAATCAGATCACAATGGACAAGCAGTGACTTTTCCTATTAGTCCAAAAAAAGAGAGTATTTCAATAAAGAAAAGATCTGTAACCGCGAGTAAAATTGAAAAATACAATAAAGCATGCGATAAACTGCCTGTTCCAAATTATGATTTGAATAATCCAAATTGTTTTTATAAAGAGTTCTTTTCTTTATTACATTGTGAGTTTGAGGATATATTTAAAGTTAAGACAATTAACATTAAGCCTAGATTCAGATTTAGTGACTGGGCTACTAGGGGCATTCGCATTAGTAGAGATAGGTTATTCGAATTATATGCTGAAAAGGCGTATAACCATAGTGAAATCTTCATTGAATATGTTAGAACTTTTTCAAAAACTTTTAAAAAGGTTTGTGCATTAGCAAAGGCCAACTATATTAAAAACAAAATAGTTTCGGCTGATAATGTTGCAAAGACGATTTGGAAGGTGATAAACTGCGAAACGGGAAAAGCTAAACTATACGACAACAGACATTCATTAAATACTGTTAGTGATATCATTACTGCAGATGAAGATATTGCTCAAGAATTTGAAACATTTTTCACAAACATTCCATTAAAAACTACAGAGCCGCTTAATTCCTCACCTTCTTCTGCTCGCGATCTGCTGAATGCTAATGTTCAAAGGTGCCCAACTGCGTTTGAGTTTAGGCATATAAACCCGCAGGTAGTGATTAAAACTTTTAAGGAATTAAAGCTAAAAGATACTGAAGACTTATTTGGTATGTCGGTTAAGTTGTGTAGTTCTATAATCGAAACTCTGGCACCTTACCTAGCATTTTTATTCAATTCTTGTGTTGATCAGGGTGTATTTCCAGATTTAATGAAACATAGTAAAATAATACCTTTATTTAAGTCAGGAGATAAAAAGGATCCCGGTAACTTTAGGCCAGTGTCTATACTTCCGGTACTCAGTAAAATTTTTGAAAGGATAATACTTAATCAAATGCTGTCTCATTTTAATCTGAACCATCTACTCCATAATCAACAGCAACTAAGGGGCGTTCGACCACCGACGCTGCAGTTGCTCTCCTACATCACGTGTACGGGGCTTGGGAGGAGTCGCAGGATGCTATTGGGGTGTTCTGTGACCTATCTAATGTTTTCGACTGCGTCGATCACGAGACGCTGCTAATAAAGCTGGAACATTATGGAGTTAGAGACGGAGCCCTAAATTTGATCAGTTCCTATCTAGAAAATAGAATTCAAAGAGTTCAAATAAACAGCACGAAGTCACTGGGATCTAAAGTCAAAATCGGCGTGCCACAGGGCTCAATTCTTGGACCGTTCCTATTCTTAGTATGTATAAATGACCTGCCTTTTATGGTACAAAACCGATCTAGGATAGTGTTATTTGCTGATGATACTTCTCTAATTTTCAAAGCTAGCAGACATAATCAAGATATTGACGAAGTAAATGACGCTCTTTCCCAGATCCATGATTGGTTTACGACAAATAATTTAATGTTGAATCCCAAGAAAACAAAATGTATAAAATTTTCATTGTCTAATGTAAGGAACAACAACTTAGCTATTGTCTTGAATAACAAAAATTTGCAATATGTAAATGAAACAGTTTTCTTGGGGATCACTATCGACGCAAGGTTACAATGGGATCCTCATTTAAATGCGTTATCCGCAAGGCTCAGCTCGGCGGCATACGCAGTCAGAAAGATTCGTCAACTGACCGACGTTGCTACTGCCAGACTTGTATATTTCAGCTATTTTCACAGCATTATGTCCTACGGAATTTTATTGTGGGGTCAAGCTGCTAACATAAATAACATCTTTGTGTTACAGAAGAGGGCAATACGTTCCATATATGAATTGCGTGGTCGCGATTCCCTAAGGGAATTGTTTAAAGAAATTGATATCCTCACAGTATCCTCACAGTACATATTTGAAAACATCTTGTATGTCCGGAAGAACACAATGCTATTTCCTAAGAATTCTGATATACATAATATAAATACTAGAAATAAAAATAAAATAGCGCACCCAAAGTTTAGACTGTGTACAGTTTAATTCATTCATGGGGAACTGTATTCGCTTCTATAATAAAATACCAGATGATATTGTAAATCTGTCCGATAGCCAATTTAAAGCTAAAATTAAAACTATTTTATGTTCTAAGGCCTATTATACGATAAAAGATTACTTAGATTATAAAAACGTCTGGTCAACTGTTGTTCCAAATCAACGGAGTAGATTGTAATTATGACTCATGTATGATTCTTTATATATTTAAAAGAAAAGTACAAAAGATACAATTCCTGTGGAGTTTCTTCTGGCCGTTCTTCTCCACAAAGGGCGTACACTGGTAGTGAACGTGCCATCCATGATAGCTTTGACGTCGAAAAATGATTTGTAAAAATCTTAATTCGAATAAAAAATTTTGACTTTGACTTTGAATAGCCAATTTTCAACTGTGGGACCGTGCCGGCCGGGGGCGTACTGGAATGTATCCCCATGGAATGTCTCCCCACCACGTACTAATGTGTTTCTGATTTTCGAATTCATATTATGTACGTTTATTCAACGCTCTTGCGGTGAAGGAAAACATCGTGATGAAACCTGCACACTCCTGCGAAGAAATTCAAAGGCTATGTATGAAGTTAACCAACCCGCACTGGCCCAGCATGATCGACTAAGGCCTAATCGCCCTAATTCAGGGTAGGCTCGAGCCCCTCGGTGGGAACATATTATATGAGCTGTTGATGATCACCTTAGAATTCCGTGCAACAAAGCTGCGGGCGACTGGTACTCACAAATAGCCGTCCTCGGAGACGGTTATTGAAAAAGTTGGAGTTTCGAGGAGCTGCCCTGAATAATTTCCGCCAATCCTACGGGTTACTATTGGTGCGGTAGTACTTTCTGTGTTTTTCCTTAAAAAGGTATGCCCATGGCACAGATAATATAGTAGTACTCACCGCCTCCCGCCAATCCCAAATTTAACCCACCCCGCAGTTCGGTTTGGGGACGACTTGGGAGTATCTTTGTCAGTGTAGGTTCGAGCCCCTCGTTCAGAGATACTTGAGCTGATGGTATTGTTGAGTCTTATATTGTTTAACAACTAAGAGAGCATAAGCTAGAAAATTATAATTGAAGTATCTATAACTAAAAATAGCGTAGCAATGGGCTACGGCGTAGAGTATCGGCTACGGCGTAGAACTTCGCCTATCATATATTATCTCGCTACGATAATAAACATGGATGTGGACGTGCAAGCTGAAAAAACCACTGTCTTGTAGTTTAAATTACTTGTATGAAATTTACTGATATAAGCGCGCAAATGATGAAAAAACTTCTCAAAATATAACGATAGTATAGATCGCGTCAACGCTAGACGAAGGTAATATGTTTGCTTTAAAATGGGCACAGTCTTGCACCAAAGCACCTCAATCAGCCTATTGCAGTCCACTACTGGACTGCTGCCTCCCCAAGGGCACGCCAAAGCGCACGATCACCCGCTTTCCTCATCCAGCCACCACCAGCGACCTTCCTCAGGTCATCAGTCCACCTGGCAGGGGGGCGTCCCACACTACGTTTCCCGAGATGTGGTCTCCATTCGAGAACCCGTCTGCTTCAACGCTCATCATCGGTTCTACCAAAGCACCTATGATTTTGGTAAAAGAGATCGGGCAAATTATGTCCCAATGACCACTGCGACCCGAAATCTATGTAATGTTTCTGTTTTCTATAAATAAATCATATTATAAAATAATAATAATAAAAAATTATGAAACAATTATAGGTCCAAAAGGTTTTGGATCCCCTGTAAGCAATTTAAACACATCTCTTGCGAAACCTGTCCATGTTTTCGTATGTCCGGAGGATGACCGGCTGTTCTCCTCTACGGGTTGGTTTTCTCAACCTATTCTCATGAAATTCTGTAAGCAGGTTTGACAATTATGATATAGGTATAACGTGTTAGTACTGCCAGTACTGCTTATAGAATGCCAGAGCCTAGGCTGTCTACCCTCAAAAAATGTTCAATCACATTAAAAACGAAGCAATTTTTACTGACCCCAGGTAATGGAAACTTCAACGCCCTGAAACATAAACTGTGAAATAAATCAAGGAGTCCCATACAACAAAAACGATTTTTCGTTTGCCCGCGTTTACGGCTTCTTTAATTTTTCTTTTATGGCCTCCATTTTAACGCATAATTGCTTCATCGATAGAGTACGAAGTTAGACTACTTTGGTGTATTCTGTCGGTTGGCGTGTGCGTGTCCGTGGGAATAAGTTGGTTTTCACTGTAGTACAAACCTTTTGACCTTTGTATTCGTCATCCATCATCATCTTGTGGGTTGTAAGGTCGACAACCGACCCCCAACCGAAACCCTGGTGTCAGTGTTGTAGAGCCGCCAAAGGCCACTGACTTGGCTCGTGTAACGACTATATAGTAGCCGGGACCAACGGCTTAACGTACCTTCCGAAGCAAGGAAACTTCTTTCTTTTCGGACAATCAGGTGATTCAGCCGGTAATGTCCTAACCAAACTGGGGAAAGTCTCACAAATATATTTTTGCTTTACTGTCCCCACCGGGAATCGAACCCGGAACCTCCGTAATGGGCGTCGAAATCTCAACCACTCGGCCACGGAGGCTGTGACCTTTGTGTTTAGATTGTATGCAATAATTCATGTAAAACAGGCCACTAGGTAAGTAAAACTAATGCATCAGGTCTTTAAAAACTCATTAGGCAAGAAAATATAAGTCCAATGTATTCGTCTTGCGTCGTCGTAAAGAAGCTAGGAAATGTTTCTTATTTCAGTAGTTTACGATTTGAAATAATGTAGAGCTACGCTCTCGCAATTCTTCGGGCTATGTCAGCAACTTTAGTTTGCCTGCGAATCTCATCAAGAATTGTGGCAGTGCGGGCGGGGCACATTACACGGAGAACCGACGGTCGCTTCGGCAGAAAAGTTCTCGAATGGCAACCACACACCGGAAGATGCAGTGGGTAGGTGACGTCACAAGGTGGACCGACGAACTGGTGAAGGTCGCGGGAAGCCGCTGGATGCGGGCAGCGCAGTACCGGTCGTAGAGATTCTTGGGGGAGGCCTTTGTCCAGCAGTGGACGTCTTTCGGCTGAGATGATGAAGAGCTACACTCATAGTAGAGCAGTAAACTTGACTTGCAGTAACTTCGTACCAACATAATATTCTGTGCAATGGCTGCAGGTGTGACCAAGTGAGTGTTAGAGGGCGTCTTTCGTGCTTCGAGAGGCAGCCATGTTACGGCTGAGAGAACGTCTTGGTGACATATTTGAGCGCGACACAATTTCTATAACATCTAGGAAAAAGCGAAGAAATTTAGGCTGTAATTAAGAGCCGCCTTGAATTACCTTGAACTAGACAACTAGTAAAGCCCGTAAAAAGATACTCGTAGTACAAAAGCACATTACTTACCTAATTAATTCTTTTTTTGGTTGAGCAGTCGGGTAAGAAGCTTTTTATCTCATCAGTCTTTTTAGTTACATTCGAGCCCCTCGGTGGGCGCGTATAATGAGCTGCTGATGACTTACCTTATGGGTTTGCAGACCCTTTGCCAACTTTCTAAGTTTGCCTTCCTTTTTAACAGTTATATGAGTTAGAACTATTACTATTTTGGCAACTTCTTTCAATTTCTATATCTACGTTACTATGTCGCCAACTATCCCATTTTGCCAACTTTTAAACGACAGTTAAGTTTTCCAATACAAAATGGTCAAAAATTCTAAAAACGACAATTTTATTTAGTTTTACAATACAAAATGGTCAAGGGTAGGTGTAGGGTAGGTGTAGAGTAGGGTAGAGGTAGGAAAAATGGCAGGACAACATCTGCCGGGTCAGCCAGCTAGTATTTTAATTTAAAAAAAAAACTATTCTGCCTGAATTTTGACATCATAGCCTGTTTAATCTATTAACATGCCGTTTGATGACATTTGTAGGCACAGAATCAAAACACGTAGACACTATCTGGAAGGAAAATTGTAGCAACATCTTACTTGTTTTTCTTGAACTTATTATAATTACGATACGTCGACCAAATCACTTTTCATCAGTGATTGATTTTGTATTTCATCGTAATATTTACTTTACAATACTATACGAATATACTTACTATACTTTACAAACTATACTTACTTGCTATAAGTACTATGATTTTTATTATTAACACGCTTTTATTAGCTTCACTTGTAACTATGTATGTAAGAAAATCTTGGAATCTTAATTTGACCCACTTCCCGGTCTTCGATTAGAATGAAATTTTGCACACGCTCTGAATTCTGATGACAAATACATAACTAGCTAAGAAACGTCATTACAAATCCAATATGGCGGCCTCCCCAAGATGGCGGACTGGCTGTTTGAAATCCACCCCCATGATATGGGTATCAAATGAAAGGGTTTGTTGTCAGGAAAACGAAAAAAATTGTCATGTGACTTAAATCCAACATGGCGGACATCCAAGATGGCGGATTGGCTATTTGAAATGCACCCCTATGATATGGGTTTTAAATGAAAGGGTTTGCTGAATGGGATACGAAAAATTTTGTAATTTTAGTTCGTGCTTAAAGCGTGTTTTTTAGTTTTTTATTGTAATGAACGATATCGAAAAATATCTCTTTTATAAAAAAGAGTTGCTTAGTATTTTATTATTGAACGATACGTGATACGTGTTTTTACGTGAGTGTTTCCTTTTAAATATTTAATAATGAGTTGCTTAGTATACTTAGTTAGTGGCTATATATTATGTATTTTAATTGATAAAAGAAAAAGATGATAACTAAACATTTGATTTGTTGAATAGTAGGTAGGGAACTTTATTTATAAATACTTACTAATTTTTATTTATAGTACATGGTAAATTATGTACCTATATGGTGCTTTAATAATATTAATAAAATTATATTTTGCAAGTTGAGATAGTGGAAAACTAAATTTAAAAGTTGGGAGTTCCATACAAGCAACTTAATCTTGCTAAAATTCTGAACAATTTTGAAATGTATGAGTTGTGTGCTAGAAATTAGGACAATATAATGAGGAATATTATTACAGCTATGCTACGCAGTACGCACGCAGTTACCGACTTTAATATTTTAAGTTACTATAGGTTTGTACGAATAGTTCTCGCAGAGTAAAAATTGATATGATGGCTGATGATGGCGTGATAAAGATGCAGACGTTTGTTAGATTAGAGAAAGATATATACAGCTACCATATAAGTTAGGGCACCGCTAATACAAATCAAACATTTTATGTAAGGGAAGTTGCGCCAGCTAGACCAGAGATATGCAACTCTAAATTTATAATAAATAGCACCACCTGGGCCCCGTTTCACGAAGCAACAATTTACTAGTAACAAGTTAAGATACAATTTGATATTCATTGCGTAGTAAATTCGCCTAAACTGTAAGGCTTTATCGTTTTAACTCACTGACTACGCAATGTACATCGAATTGTACTTGTAATTTGTAACTTGTAGCTTCGTGAAACGGCCCCCTGCTATACGTAGTGTCGAATCTAATCTGGATTCAGAAAAGTAAGTAATTTGTACCACTATTCGACGATAGGGTGCGCTACGGCCTTCAGAAATTAAGAAAAAAGAAATGAAAATAAAAGATTTTTGGTAAATACAAGGACATGCCTGCCATCTATGTGTGGATATGAAAAGCATTGATTTAAAAAAAAAAAAAACTAGTGACCTATGAGTACTGTCTGTCACTTTTGACATTCGTTTTGACTTGTCTGTCAACCTTGCGTTCCGAGACACGCTAAAATCGATTAAAGCACCCGTAATCACGTTCTGAATTACTGTCAGCAGGCAAAACTCATACGTTTTTTTGCTTTTCTGATCGCTGACAGCGCTAAAAGTCTGGTTCGGAACGCAGGGTTTGTTGTCAACCAGCCAGCTGTCACAGCAGCAGCTGGCAGCAGCTGAGCTGTGTGTGTTCGAACTGTTTGTTGCGGGATCGAAAATATTTTTGCTGATTATCAAAACAAGGTCAAGCTGTATTTTCATTCTTGATTACGTGCGTTGTTTTTACGTACCTAGCTTTATCGGGTTAACATGTAATACTGTTATTTGTGTGATCATTCATTGCCTCCGCAACAATTTCGCCGGCATGTCGCTTACCAGAACACTTTTCAGGTTTGTGGCATATTTATTTGAATTTTATAGACTTTTACGTTTATTAATCCTTTAGATTTGTAACTGTAGGAATATTTACACATTTCTCGCGCGTATGGATGGGTAAACATATTCGGTTGCACTACTTTTTGTGTGAAAACAAAGAGAAAGTAGAAACGGTATTTTGTGTGCTGCGTGTCCAATAAAAAAAGGCGTGTTAATTTTATCTAATGAAATAAAAGCCAATGTCTGTCTATTGTTGTAATATGGTAACAACCCGCTGGAAACCGATGAAGTCTTCTATGGCATATATTTATGTTTTTTTTTTCCTACAGCTTAGTACTGTAAGGAGCGACCTCCTTTGAGCGTACTGGCTGTTCGTATAGTTTGATAGAGTTTAAAGATTTTGAAATACGAATGGTTCTTTTTTGCTTTTCTGACTCGGGACGTCACATCGTTCCCGTGTGGACGTTTGTTCTGTGTGATAGTGTAAAAAGTGATAATAAATAGATTTACAATAATTAATCGGTTGTGTCTCTCAGTTTAGCTTAGTGCCCATCTGGCTACCGCCCCCCGTTTTACCCGTTAAATTGGTCTTTGACTGCCTATTTTGTTTTTTTTATTTACATTATTAATTCTAGTCCTAACTGTGGGCAGTTATGGGTTGATTTTGCCTAGTTAATTTGGATGAGGATTATGGTTGTTTCAGTTAGGTTTAGTTTCTTACTAGCCTAAATTTATAAAGAATTGTCTTTTGGACTTTGAATGTAGATGGACACAAGTAGTTGTGCATGATTTTTTTATTGCGGTTTTTATTATGCAGGGTTTCAGCAATACATCTTGATCATAGCATATTTTACTTAACATTTCCTTTAATCAACTTCTTGCATGTTTTTGTTTAAGATGATTGCCGCAGCTGACAGGTAGCTCCTGTCTGCTATTTTGTGTCCATATTGTAATGATATCCGCATTAGGTAGGTTTGTAATAGTGAGGAATTTTGTTGATATGTGATACAAAAAATTACCATTCAAGTAATTTTTTTTTATAGGGGCGCGGCATGTAAGGAGCGACCTCCTTTGAGCGTACTGGCTGTTCGTATAGTTCGATAGAGTTTAAAGATTTTGAAATACGAATGGTTCTTTTTTGCTTTTCTGACTCGGGACGTCACATCGTTCCCGTGTGGACGTTTGTTCTGTGTGATAGTGTAAAAAGTGATAATAAATAGATTTACAATAATTAATCGGTTGTGTCTCTCAGTTTAGCTTAGCGCCCATCTGGCTACCGCCCCCCGTTTTACTGTACACTGTATAAAAAGAAAGAAAGAAAGCAAAATTAAGAATCATTAATGTATTACTTGAGAAAACTTGATTAGTTTCAAGCGGCCCTGTTACCTTACGTTAGGGCACTGACTGTACTAGTTAGGACTCGCAATAGATTATTTCAAACAATTTTTTCCAGGACATTTATTAGGCAGAATAAATTCATTACCTTTGCTCCCCTTACCATCAGAGGAGCACATTATGAAAGGTCTGATAGAAAGTATGAAGATGAAGGCAAGAAATATAAAAAATATGGGAAAATTGGAACAGCTGTATTGTTTAGCTCTGTACTCTTTGGATCTGGAATCACAGGTACCTACTTATTAAGTACTTCACTGATATGTTAATAAATCTTCTATACAAACAAGAATAATTTTGTTAAGTGCGTTGCACAAATAATTTGCTAAATAATTGACCAACCTACACCACCTACCTATATAATTACCTAATAATTAATACTTTAGTTTTTTTTGTTATTCTAAGTTAATTTAAAATGTTTATTAAATTATGTTCATGTTATCTTAGCCATAATCTATACTAGATTGTAATACAAACAAAAAAAAATTATGTTATTGTCTACAGACAATAAACAAAAAGTTAAAAACAAAGAGAAGTCGAGCAAGTCACAGAAGGGTGGAAGTGTTCCGTTCGATGCGGGTGAGAGGAGATCAGACCTGCCAACCTTCCGGGCAGAAGAGGTCCGCCAACACGATGACAAGTTTGTTTACATTTTAGCCATTAATTTTAATTTTGGACAAGATCGAGTAAAGTCTTCTCTCTATAAAATAACAACTCTCGAGAGATCTTTCTAAGTGATATGCCTATATCATAGGATAAAGTCACTCTTTACATCTCGACGTGAGAAACATTAGGTCGGATCTACATATCCGACCACTATCACTTTTTAGCATGGTAGGCATACTGAAAGACTGGATCTGGCCACTTACAATAAAAGAATGAAAAAACAATTATGGAATCTATTGGCATAAGAATGGAAAATATTTACTTTTTAATTTGGGAGACTGCTAAAAAGTTATTTTGGTCGGATATGTAGATCCGACCTAATGCTTCTCATGTCGAGACATATTCCTAAGTCTTGGAATAAAAACACTCTTTAAATATGCCTTATTCCATACATAAAGTCTTGGATAAAGTCACTCTTCAAAAATATCTAAGTCTTTATGATACATTCACTCTTCAAAGATGTCTAAATCCTAATATAAAGTCATTATCTTAGATCAAATATAGTGGTAGATACACGAAAGCCGCTCGAAAAACGGCACCATCAAAACAAGGCATAAACCAAGCGTATGCCTTGTTTTAATCTCAGTCGCTAATCTACAGCGCCGAAGGTGTTACGTTAATAATAATAATAATAATAAAGCCTTTTTATTTCTGTTTAACAAAGTTTTCATTCTATTTACATTTCAATGTTGATTGCTAACAGATCCCTTCAGGGTAAAGGCCTCCTCCATCCTCGTCCATTGGTCGCGATCTTTGGCTATCTTGGTCCACTCCTTTCCTGCAGTTTCCATGATGTCATCTGTCCACCTTTTCTTAGGTTTTCCTACTCTTCTTTTTCCTACAGGTCCCTTCCATGTTGTTGTCCTCAGTGTCCATCTTTTGTCCTTACCACCACCTCAAGGTGTAATGTTACGATGGGTAAATGTGCACTGAAAATGTGTAAAAACTGTACTTACATTAAAAGTGAAAAAAAAGATGCGGGCGTCGTATTTTAATTTAGTATGGTTTTGTAATTATGATATTCTAAGTATTTTTTGCATTTCTTGGCATTTAATTTATTTTTTGTAATAATTATCATCATCTGCCTAGCGCGCGTCCATCCCTTTCACTCTTGCAGACGCCACTCTAAGGCGCAGCTCCAAAATAACGTAACGCGCATATCTTATTTGGCGATTTTGTACTTTGTTGCAATGATCTAAAGTTCGTATTAAAATAAATGTACTTTTTAAATGTGTTCTTTAATTTCTGAAAATCATACTTGTTGCATATCGTTAGTAGAAAAAGGTGATATGTAAAAAACCTGGAACGCTAAGTTAAACGTTATTATTTAAGTATTAAGGTCTATATTCAACTTTGGGTACACAACTTAACGGCTGTTTTGCACAGAACTTAAGCGGTATAATATCTGTATAAGCATGTATAAAGTATAGTTGACGCGGTGCCACGATTTGCGTTACATTTTGTATGAGACCGTGTATCTACCACTATATTTGATCTAAGGTCATTATTTAAAATAATTTTAAGCCACCAAAGTCTCAAGACGAATTCACGTCAAAGTCATAGAATAAAATATTACATCTCTAAGTCTTATAATAAAGTAATTTTTAATCTCTTTAATATTTTTTAAGTCTTGAGTTGGGTCATGAAATAAATTCACTCTTCAAAGTTGTGTACATCGTCCAGGGGCAGTTTCTGGGTGACATACAAGCACGGCGTATACGACGTGACGTCATTTCTTGCGTCACACCCGGGCGGCGAGCAGATCCTGAACGCAGGTGGACTGAGCATAGAGCCCTTCTGGAACGTATACGGCATGCATAAGACCCCAGAGGTGTATCAACTACTGGAGACTTTCCGGATAGGTATGTATTGGGAATTCGTCAGCTCATTGACCAAATTTAATAAATATCTATACAACAAAGGAAGATCATGTACTCCCCTCAATGGATTACACATCAACAGCCCACCACACAGGGCTGGTCGACTTCACAAACAACCTTTGAATTTCTTCGCAGGAGTGTGCAGATTTCATCACGATGTTTTCCTTCACCGTAAGAGCGTAGAATAAACATACATATGAATTCGAAATTCGAAAACACATTGGCACGTGGTGGGGATCGAAGAACCCGCGTCTTGCAGATGGAAGACAGCGGCCCTAACCATTAGACCACCGGCGTTCTCAAATCAATTACTGCTCTTGAATAGGGCATTATTTGGCGTACATTGTTTTTCATTATACTAGTTATCGTTTCGATTGATAAGGTGGTCTAGCTATTAACACTATCAAATACGCTACAAATGTATTGGTCATAAAGGCAAACAAGCGCAGTAAAAAGTTGTTGTTTGAATTCGTGCATGCATACACTCATGAATAATGGGGGATTGTCCACATACATACGGTATCTGATTTAGGTAAATTTGAACCTGCAGATCGTTTTGAACATGTTCATGTAGACATTGAATCTGCTTTTCGTTCCTCAGGTAACCTCCACGACGAAGATGTGGTGATCTATTCAGGGGAAGAGGAACAGGTCTTGTGGGTCCGAGAGCCGGCGCGGGACCCGCGACTCATCGTGAAGACGAAGCAGCCCTTCAACGCCGAGACGCCGCCGCAGCATCAGATCGAACACTTCGACACGCCCAAGTGAGTAAAATCAGTGCGTCTTTATTTGAAATTTCATCAAATGAAAATCAAAACCACTTGAGCCTCGCAATTCTTCGGGCTATGTCAGCAACTTTGGTTTGCCTGCGATTTTAATATTAATAGGGAAATGCTTAAAAAAATATATTTTTTTTTCATATTTCATCTGAAAGTATACAAAAATAGAATACTGACACTCAAAACAAAATCGAAATTGATCTAAAAACAAACTAGATACAACATTATTAAACAAATATATCTGTCCCTATTACGAAAACAAAATTTTCTATGGCGGATGTAAGGCACGCAACATATGACGTCACGTGTCACGTCGGACCTCTCTGTCTAACCATCAACTTTGAAGCCTAATAACTTTGTTTCTGAGCAAAATATTTGAAAAAATATTTTTTATTTGTTTATCTGAAACTTGAAATATTAGGTCCTTACATATGAAATTGGCGTTTTGTATGGGAGGAACAAAAAGTCGAAAAATTTTTATATAGTATATTTATTTAATCAAAGTATGAGCCATTGTAATCTATGCACTTTTGCCATCTCATAGGTAGTTCATTGATCCCTTTACTAAAAAAACCATTCGGACGGGAATCAATAAAATCTTTGAAGGCGATTTGGACTGCCCCATCTGAGTTGAATTTTTTCCCTTGCAAGAAGTTATCCAAACTTCGAAAAAAATGGTAATCTGTTGGAGCAAGGTCCGGGGAGTACGGTGGATGCCTTAGACATTCCAATTGAAGCTCTTCTAATTTGCTAGCCGTCTGTTGTGCAGTGTGTGGTCTAGCGTTGTCGTGAAGCAGCAGTGGCGTAGAGCGATTGACCAGCCTCGGTTGTTTACCAGCTAGCTTTTCCATCATGGTTTGCAATTGCTGACAATAGTCATCTGCCGTAATCGTCTGGCCAGATTTGAGAAAACTGTAATGAACGACACCGGCGCTAGTCCACCAAACGCTTACAAGTAACTTTTTATTGGTCAATTTTCGCTTGGAGCAGGCTTTGGCTGGCTTGCCAGGGTCCAGCCATTGCGATGAGCGCTTCCGATTATCGTAGAGAATCCACTTTTCATCACAGGTAATGATTCGATTTAAAATCCCTTCGTTATTGTGCCGGTCAAGTAATGTAACGCAGCAGTTGACGCGCGTTTGCCGGTTTGCTTCACTCAATTCGTGAGGAACCCACCTTTCAAGTTTTTTAATCTTCCCAATTTGCTTCAAGTGGATTAAAACAGTTTTATCACTAACACCGAAGCCTGCAGCTAACTCGGACGTGGTTTGCGATGGATCCGCTTCCACAATAGCCTTCAATGCTTCATTATCAACTTGGGTCTCCGGCCGTCCACGGGGCTTGTTTTGCAGGTCGAAATTTTCAGAACGAAAACGTTGGAACCAAAAACGCACTGTGTTTTCTTTTGCGACACAACCGCCATACACATCATTAACCCTTCGAGCCGTTTCCGCAGCACTGGTGCCACGGTGGAACTCGTACTCGTAAATAACGCGATATTTCAAATTTTCCATTTTGTAAATCGAGCGATGCAAACAGAAAAAAGATAAGTAAAAAAACAAATGAATGACGGTTTACGAAACACAACTACATGTGGAAATAGCTGTATAAATTTGAATTTCGAATTCCTAACCAAATAGGAGAAATTTGTGATCAAAGTGGCCAGTACGACAAAACGCCAATTTCATATGTAAGGACCTAATATTTCTATTAATTTAAAAAAAAATTGTGCATATTCCCTATTTGTCCTTCGATTTGATGGATAAGCCTCAAAATTGTAAGAGTAAAATACAAAAAAAGCAATCTAATATTACAATCTGGCACCATTCAGTTCATCTTTCGATATTTTCCCACAGTAAATAAATACTTGTGTTGTACTGCACTCTCCTAGACGTTTATCAAGGTGGACGTTTCAGAATGAATATAGGTACTTTATTGCACACAGTGAAAATGCAGATAATAACATAAAAATAAAGATAAGAAGAAGTGTACAGTTAGGCGGCCTTGTTGCTACACAGCAATTTCTTCTAGGCAACCTTTCAGCTATAAACAATTAAATTCGTGTGATCAATCAGTTAAAAAAAAACAAAAATACATTTCAATGAATCAATCAATCAGCCTATTGCAGTCCACTGCTGGACGTAGGTCTCCCCAAGGGCACGCCAAAGCGCACGATCACCCGCATACATTTATTTCACTTTAAACTTGTAATTTTGCACCCATGAAACTGAACAGCTGTCTGTAAATAAAAAAGTCTACCTTCCCCATCATCGCGCTATGGTGTAAAAAAGCAATTTTATTGTTTATCTTCTTTGCAGCTCGTTATTTTACGTCCGCCAACACATGCCTGTTCCAGAGTTGGACCCGCGCACGCACACACTCACAGTCGTCGTGCGGAAAAACAAGATGGCCGCCAAGGTCACGGCGTTCTCACTAGATGACCTTGGCCGCTTCAAGAGAACGGAAGTGCGAGCTACCCTCATGTGTGCTGGGAACAGACGCAGCGAAATGGAGAAGGTTTCTATATTTTTATTTATGTTTAGGGTCTGATTGTTGGCGAAATCACTTGGGGAACGCCATTAATTTAAAAAATTGAATTGATTGTGTTGTTTGTAGTAATTAACAAGGGTCACCATTATCTGTCTAAATGTAAATTTTAATGTTACTAAGATGTGAGTTCGTTATTTTGATCATCATCATCATCATCGTGAGGGTTGTAAGGTCGACAACCGACCTCTGAAACGTCGCTCTCTTCAGGGTAGGCTCGGGCCCCTCGGTGGGGACGCATTAGAGCTGGTCATTATTGTTATAATTTCTTGATTTAGTAGTTTTCATATCGAAAAATAGGGCAACATTTAGTGTTACTTTTAATAATTCAATCGTCCAATCACGAGCAAATATCACTGACCAATAACAACGTAGAATTGAATATTTGAAGAAAATCAACGGACTTTATAATTTTATAAAGTTAGTTCTCCGATGGCAGCGAGATGGGATGGTTGTGTAAAATATAAAATTACTAGCTTTTGCCCACGCCTTCGCTCGCGTCAAATACTTTCGTTAGTATTACCATTGGTATGCACCAATGTTTAGCTTTCTACCTTTAAAACTGCGGAAAGCTCCATACAAATTTCCACCCCCTTAGGGGGGTGGGGGATTAGAAAGAGACAAAAAGTTGCCCATGTCACTCTCCAGACTATCGACCATCTTCACATAAAAAAACACGTCAATCCGTCGCTCCATTTCGACGTGAAAGACGGACAAAATACAAACACACCAAATTAACATACACACATAAAATAACACAAAACACACATATAATATTAGGATAGATTACAGGTTGTACCTCGAGTTTTAAAAGTGTTTCAATAAAAAATATTGTTTCTATTTAGATAGATAGATAGATAAAAAGTTTTATTCAAAAATCTACATAACACATGTACATACATTTAAGAAAAAAGATACAGAAAAAGGAAATAACAAAAAAAAAGAAGTACCTATGCATGCACATGTGTGCTGCAGTGATTGAAAGGGCCATGGCTCAGTGTAATTAGCCCAAAGGGCAATACTGATTTTCAGCCGTCAACCGTGGATGACTTGCAATCGCAAGCAGAACAGAAAATAAAAATAAGTAAAAACTGTGGGATAATGACCTAATTGTAATAAAAAAGAAAATCGATGAAACATATATATATATATATATATATATATATTTGTTGGGTTTTTTTCATTATAATGATGGTGATGATGTTCCAATTGTCTGTTTGGCCCGCAAGCAGGTGAAGCCCGTCAAGGGCATCAGTTGGCAGGGCGGCGCCGTGAGCTCCGCGCGCTGGGGCGGAGTCCTGCTGAGGGACGTGCTCGTACACTGCGGGGTCGACCCTGATGATGTTGACGGGAAACACGTCATTGTGAGTGCTTACCTTTATTTTGTTTTTATTTATTTGCTCGCGTTGTGTAATTTTTTCCCATGGTAATAAGACTTTTTCCCGTAAAAAGTATCCTATAAATCCGTTGAGTACTAGCGTGAAGGCGGAACAAACTTTTAAATATATTCGCTACGCTTTATATACTCGCTTCGCTCTGGATTCAAAACAGCGCCCTCGCCGTAAAAATATTCCTTTGCGCCCTTCTTGTTATAAAATGTACATTGTTTGCAGTTCGAAGGTTCAGACGTGGACGCGACGGGCGAGAACTTCAGCACGTCGATCCCGCTCCGGCAGGCGGTGGCGCCCGACGCGCGCGTGCTGCTGGCCACGCACATGAACGGCGCCGCGCTGCCCCCCGACCACGGGCGGCCCCTGCGCGCGGTGGTGCCCGGCGCGCCCGCCATACGCAGCGTCAAGTGGCTGCGTCAGTATTAGTATTGCCAGTATTTTTCCATAATTGAGGCAAGGTTGCCAGTCGAACAAAAATTCATGTAGTCAGTGAGTCTCTTTAAAAAATAACAGCTCTAATTAAGACGATAGATGGCGCCAGGTGTACTTCGTGGATTCTTTTTTTAAATCCTTTTATAGCCCTGAGTGACTCGCCGGATTTCTTCGGATCCACGAATCGTCAACGCCATCTACCGAAGCTTTATGAACTTTTTTTTTAATTGGCTGGCGGAAAATCCGTTATCCCCATTTCCTTTTTTTTAGTGATGTTCCGTTGCCGGCAATATTGCCAAAGCTGGGAATATTGCACCTAATAAAAATTTATGGGAATATTGCCGTGAAAATAATAATAATTGCAATCACAAAATAACTCTTTATCGCAGAACAGAATATCTACTCTATAACTTGCTTAATATTTATACCTGGGCTGATTGATAACTGGCCGAAACGACGAACTTAAAAAAATGATACGCAAAAAAAAAATATTACATTATATTTTGGCATCTTTTTGAAAATAGAACGCCAAATTTGAATTTAATCGAACTGGTGGAATTTGTTTGATAGGACGTAGAACTTTCTCTGTCGTAAATTTTCTTAACAATGGAAAGAAACGAAATTCGTGCGGTGATAAAGTTTTACGTTTTAAAACAGAAAACAGCAACCCAGATTAAAACCAAGCTAGACAGTGTTTTAGGTAATTCTGCTCCTGCATTGAGTACAATTCACACCTGGGTAACTGATTTTAAACGTGGAAGACAGAGCTGCGAAGACGCCCACAGGTCTGGCCGTCCAAATGAAGTCACGAATCCGGACATGATCAAAAAAATTCACAAAATTGTATTGAATGATCGGCGCTTGAAGTTGCGAGAGATAGCAGAGATGGTGAGCATTTCATCTGAACGCGTTTTTAATATTTTGCACCAACATTTGGGAATGAAAAAGCTTTGCGCGCGATGGGTGCCGCGTTTGCTCACTGTTGACCAAAAGCAACGTCGAGTGGACGATTCATCGGAGTGTTTGGCGCTGTTTAACCGAGATCCTAACGAGTTTTCACGGCGTTATGTAACAGTCGATGAAACCTGGATACATCATTATACTCCCGAGACAAAAGAACAATCTAAGCAGTGGACTGAGAGCGGAAGACCTGCGCCGAAGAAAGCAAAAACGGTTTTGTCGGCCGGCAAAGTGATGGCGACTGTTTTTTGGGATGCTCGAGGGATTATTTTAGTGGATTATCTGCAAAAAGGAAAAACAATAAATGGAGAGTACTACGCAAGCTTGCTGCAAAAATTAAGTGAAGAAATCCAGAAAAAACGACCACATTTGGCCAAGAAAAAAGTTTTGTTCCACCATGACAACGCACCTGCACACACGTCAATGGTTGCAGTCGCCAAACTCCATGAATTGCGGTTCGAATTGCTACCGCATCCACCCTATTCCCCGGATCTGGCCCCGTGTGACTTCCACTTATTCCCAAACCTGAAGAAATGGTTAGGTGGCCAGAGATTTTCATCAAATGAAGAAGTCATTGTTGCCGTGGACGAGTATTTTGAGGGGTTGGAGAAAACATTTTATCAAACTGGTGTAACGGCATTGGAGAAGCGCTGGACTAAATGTATCGAGGTAGAAGGAAACTACGTTGAGAAATAAATTTATTTTAAATAGATTTTTAAAGTTTTTCTTTGTCGTTTCGGAAACTTATCAATCAGCCCTCGTACATAAGTTAAAAAAGTAGGAAAATTGCTAATATGCCCGGAAATATTGCCAGTATTTTTCCATAATTACCGGAGAGATCGCACATTCACGTTGTCAATTTATAGTAATGTATTCTCATCTGCCCCCAAATACTTCTGATGTTCGTTTTTTTTTCTCATCTGCCCCCTTTTTTCTTTAAAAAAAACATGCAGCGTCAAGTGGATGCGTCAGTGGTAATTTCTTTTCGGTCTATCTGCATGTCATTATCGTATTTTTATAAAATATCCGATTACTGACATTTTAATTATTTCACAGAAAGTATAATAATCTCGGAAGAAGAAAGCCCCTCCCACTGGCACCAAAAGGATTACCGAGCATTCAACGCCTCTACTACCTGGGAGACTGCGGACTTCTCCACCGCACCTCCACTGTACAGTCTTCCCGTCACCTCCGCCATCTGCGACCCTTTAGATGGCGCCACTGTCACGGTCAATAATGGAGGATTCAATGTTAAAGGTGAGTCTGCAGCATTACTGCATGTTTTTTTAATAACCTTTTTGGTATGATTCTTTTTTCTTTTGGCTGGTTTTTTATGTCACTGTTTCAAATTTCATTTTTTTTTTATTGACCTTTTTTTAAATTGTCGATTGTTTCTGAGTGTGTCAGCTTGGATAGTTGAAGAGACGAAAATTTCTTGCCATTTACGTTTATAAAAACACGTAATTTTGTGTGTTTTCGTCGAAGAATTATTTGGTCGATATTAGGTGCCCTTTTGGACTAGCCGGTGTATTTCCGGCTACTGCAAGGACGCCACACACACAAGGATCCCTCCGTGTTTGTGAGAACTTACCGCGATTTCTTTCTGTGGTTCCGGACACATGAGGCCACCAGGCATTGGACGATCCCGGATTCCTGTGTTGTGTGCGTCCGCACACGTCCACAAGCTGTTACAGCTTGTAACAGCTAAGTACCGCATACCAGCGTTGGAGTCCCCCCTTGCTTACTGCCCATCTGGCAAATTTTTAGTTTGTGATTTTTGTATCTTTTAGTTGTGATTTTTTGTATGCTTTTGTACTACGCGATTTTGCCAAATTTCATTTCGTGTTAAAATTCAATTTCTAAATTCTAAAAAGGCCGTTTGCTCTGGCCCTCCCTTTTTTGGTTCCCGTTTGGCTTTTACTCTCCCAGGGAACTCCGCGGTTTTTTATACATTCCTGCATCGACACACACAACACAACACTAAGTTCACCAACACTTTATTGACGGAGTCCCCTCAGGACCCGACCCTCTGCTTATCCTTTTTTTTTTATTTATTCTTTGGCAATATCTCTACCCATTTAAATTTTAGCAAAGGCCAACTATATTAAAAACAAAATAGTTTCGGCTGATAATGTTGTAAAGACGATTTGGAAGGTGATAAACTGCGAAACGGGAAAAGCTAAACTATACGACAACAGACATTCATTAAATACTGTTAGTGGTATCATTACTGCAGATGAAGATATTGCTCAAGAATTTGAAACATTTTTCACAAACATTCCATTAAAAACTACAGAGCCGCTTAATTCCTCACCTTCTTCTGCTCGCGATCTGCTGAATGCTAATGTTCAAAGGTGCCCAACTGTGTTTGAGTTTAGGCATATAAACCCGCAGGTAGTGATTAAAACTTTTAAGGAATTAAAGCTAAAAGATACTGAAGACTTATTTGGTATGTCGGTTAAGTTGTGTAGTTCTATAATCGAAACTCTGGCACCTTACCTAGCATTTTTATTCAATTCTTGTGTTGATCAGGGTGTATTTCCAGATTTAATGAAACATAGTAAAATAATACCTTTATTTAAGTCAGGAGATAAAAAGGATCCCGGTAACTTTAGGCCAGTGTCTATACTTCCGGTACTCAGTAAAATTTTTGAAAGGATAATACTTAATCAAATGCTGTCTCATTTTAATCTGAACCATCTACTCCATAATCAACAGCAACTAAGGGGCGTTCGACCACCGACGCTGCAGTTGCTCTCCTACATCACGTGTACGGGGCTTGGGAGGAGTCGCAGGATGCTATTGGGGTGTTCTGTGACCTATCTAAAGCTTTCGACTGCGTCGATCACGAGACGCTGCTAATAAAGCTGGAACATTATGGAGTTAGAGACGGAGCCCTAAATTTGATCAGTTCCTATCTAGAAAATAGAATTCAAAGAGTTCAAATAAACAGCACGAAGTCACTGGGATCTAAAGTCAAAATCGGCGTGCCACAGGGCTCAATTCTTGGACCGTTCCTATTCTTAGTATATATAAATGACCTGCCTTTTATGGTACAAAACCGATCTAGGATAGTGTTATTTGCTGATGATACTTCTCTAATTTTCAAAGCTAGCAGACATAATCAAGATATTGACGAAGTAAATGACGCTCTTTCCCAGATCCATGATTGGTTTACGACAAATAATTTAATGTTGAATCCCAAGAAAACAAAATGTATAAAATTTTCATTGCCTAATGTAAGGAACAACAACTTAGCTATTGTCTTGAATAACGAAAATTTGCAATATGTAAATGAAACAGTTTTCTTGGGGATCACTATCGACGCAAGGTTACAATGGGACCCTCATTTAAATGCGTTATCCGCAAGGCTCAGCTCGGCGGCATACGCAGTCAGAAAGATTCGTCAACTGACTGACGTTGCTACTGCCAGACTTGTATATTTCAGCTATTTTCACAGCATTATGTCCTACGGAATTTTATTGTGGGGTCAAGCTGCTAACATAAATAACATCTTTGTGTTACAGAAGAGGGCGATACGTTCCATATATGAATTGCGTGGTCGCGATTCCCTAAGGGAATTGTTTAAAGAAATTGATATCCTCACAGTATCCTCACAGTACATATTTGAAAACATCTTGTATGTCCGGAAGAACACAATGCTATTTCCTAAGAATTCTGATATACATAATATAAATACTAGAAATAAAAATAAAATAGCGCACCCAAAGTTTAGACTGTGCACAGTTAATAATTCATTCATGGGGAACTGTATTCACTTCTATAATAAAATACCAGATGATATTGTAAATCTGTCCGATAGCCAATTTAAAGCTAAAATTAAAACTTTTTTATGTTCTAAGGCCTATTATACGATAAATGATTACTTAGATGATAAAAACGTCTGGTCAACTGTTGTTCCAAATCAACGGAGTAGATTGTAATTATGACTCATGTATGATTCTTTATATATTTAAAAGAAAAGTACAAAAGATACAATTCCTGTGGAGTTTCTTCTGGCCGTTCTTCTCCACAGAGGGCGTACACTGGTAGTGAACGTGCCATCCATGATAGCTTTGACGTCGAAAAATGATTTGTAAAAATCTTAATTCGAATAAAAAAATTTGACTTTGACTTTGACTTTAATTATACTGTTTGGACAAATTTAACTCAATCTTTCTTTATTCTCCAAAATTACACGTTTCACCTGTGGTTGACAACCACAGGTTAGCTAGCCCCTTTGTCTCCCAGGTAGTAGAGGGGTTGAATGCTCGGTAATCCACTAGGTAGAGAACCAGAGCCCGAGGCGGCTCGCGCCCGTCTCCGTCAGATCTCTTCCACATTCGGTTACGAATATTATGTTTCATAAAGGCGCGACCAAACAATGGCCATTGACGCTGAACAGGAAAGCAGCGGGCGGGCCACGGAGGCCGCACGCCACAGTACCTACCTATTTATTTGTGTTTTTTTCACACTACAAGTACGTAAATCTGGATGTGGATATTTTGGTGTCATCTTAATTTTGAAGCGAAACTGTAATGATGTTATCTAAATCTACTTCTTTCGTGTCTATGACTAGTCAAATCTTATACTATTTTTGTCCAGTATACTGCCATCAGAATTACTTGAGCTCAATGTTCATCCACCGACGGCAATCTACTTCTTAATTATGTCGTTGTTAAATTAGTTTATCTTAGTTATATAATTTCCTGTCAGTTGCCTCGTAAACTATGATCCTTTCCATGCGGATTAAACATTTTTTTTACCATCCCACTTCTGATTTCATAACTTTGTTCCATCTGTTCAAATATACTTTTTCATCTGCCAGGGTACGCCTACTCAGGCGGGGGCGCCAAGATCCTGCGAGTGGACGTGAGCGCGGACCGGGGCGCCACGTGGCTGCAGTGTGACGTCACCGCGGCGGACGACGCGCCGCCCGCCGCGCACTACGCCTGGACGCTGTGGCAGTGTAGGATACCCGTCGATAGCAAACAGAAGGAGGTAAGATACATTCACAAGTGGCTCTGTGAGCTGTATACCTCGATATCTCCGCCATTTTGAAAAAAAAGAAACTAAAAACTGAATCTATAAAATTCTGTATAATTATATAACCTGCTCACAAATTTTCATGAGAATCGGTTGAGGAATCCGACCTGTAGATGAGAACAGTCAAACAAACGCCGTCCGGGATATACGAGTACGAAAGCATTTTTGCTCTCCGCGCTCGCTCAGTCAACAACAGGGGGCCGCTTCATGAAGCTACAAGTTACAAATTACAAGTACAATTCGACGTACATTGCGTAGACAAAAAGATAAGGGTATACAGTTTAGGCGAATTGGCTACGCAATGAATATCAAATTATAACTTGTTATTTGTAACTTGTTGCTATGATTTATCTTTAACTCTAAACTAGTACTATGTGTGTATCGATGCCCGCCCCCACCTGCTTCTTGTCCCGCGGGCGTCCCACCAGATGTGTGGTTTGTCAATAAGGCTGGGTCAAACTGCGAGCGTATTGCGTAGAGTATACGCACACGCAGAAGTTGTAATGTATGAAATCATATGGGAGATGCCACACTGCGAGCGTGGTACGCGCGTAGTTTTTGACGCTACGCAAAGACGCAGCTAGCTGAAAAACCAAGCGCGTACTTGCGTAGAGAAGTACAGCAACGTCGCACGCGCGTGTGTTGTGATGACGTTGTATTATATGCAGTTCCGTGTTCGGTGTCACACTGGACGCGCGAAGTTACGCGCGTAAAGTTGACGCGCGTGTTTGAGTTCCTCTACGCAGAGAGAGCAAGAAGTTGTATTTATTTACAAAAATTGCCATTTCAAACGTGTTTTTTTCCGCCATGGATACTATTTTAAAAGATAAACTTATTGAAAATGTAAGAAAATTACAACCAAGCCCATGATATTCGCTGCGTTCCTCTCTTCTAGTAACAGCAGCAACAAAGCTTCTTCATCGTTTGATGGATGAACTGCTGTTGTCGAACATTTTATTTTTCTCGTTAAACGGTTTCCGTCCAAAATGGCGGCTGTAGCACGAGCACGACGCTCTACGCTACGCGCGAACCCGATGTCTTGCTCTTGCGTCAGTTCTTATCACGTGCGTAACTCTACGCTACGCAATGGGTCTGACCAACAATTTTAGCTGAAAATTACAAAATGTTCTATAAAAATTACAAAAAATACTGTGTTTTTATTTTTTTTATATCTTTAAAAAGACTGATTTATTAACAATCAAAGTGCACACTTCCGCACGAGGCGAGTGGTAGCTGTGACGTCATATGCACGCAACGTTCTATTACGCAAACATACGTTCTAAGTACGTAGAACCATCTAGCTGTAATTACTATGGAGAAAGAACGTCGCGTTATCTGACACCAAGAATATATAATGACATTGACTTCCTGTCTGATGATGTAGATAACTAAAGCTGTTTTTAAGAAAAAGTTAAAAGAAATGTTGTTAAATGGCTAACTATTACTATGTGTATCTAGGGAGAACTCCGATGTATTTTTTTTTTTTTTATTATTATGATATTTCTTTGTCTCAACTATAAAATACTTCGTAATAAAAACTTACTGTCACTATACTTGTAATATTAATATTAAGGTGTACCTACAAGATGTAATAAGGAATAAGTAAATGTGCGCAGCGCCAACAAACTGTTCCTTTGCAGTTTGGCGCGTAAAATGTGCTGTAAATCTTGTAATTGTACAATAGATAAAATAAATAAATAAAAATTACACCGCCCGCAACCGCCTGCATATGACGTCACACGCTCGGAACTTCTCGCGGTCATAACTTTGGTAATATTTCATGTATTGAAGTGAAATAAAAATTAATGTAATGTACATTATATAAACTTTAATATAAGCCATGTTTTAATGTGAAATAAGAACCTATCGGTGTTCTCCATTACGCTTAGTTTAACCCAGTCTTTACTAATCTGTCACTGGCAATAGTGACAGACTTAAAAAATACACCTTTTTTTTAACACCACTACAAACGGGCGATAATCTTCGCTCGCAATGTCATCAAACCTTCGATTCTGTGATCGAAGTATCAAACGACAAAATATACACATCGTTGCCATCTGTCGTCATACGTACGTAATGAACTCGGTACAATCTTGTATACCCTACCAAAAAACTTTTCTATATTAGTTATTGGTATGCCATGTTGATTCTTATTCGTTAATTTTATAATATTTTATAAATTAAGTAATTTTTTCTTTCCTATTTGACTACGAGGTGGCCACAAGTGCGATAGAAGCGCCCTCATTTTTTCCAAACTCATTTTTGCCAAGCTGTAAAACATGTTAAACATGTTTAACATGTTTTACAGCTAAACATTAAACATGTTACAGCTAAACATTAAACAGTTTACAGTTAAACATGTTTAACATGTTTTAGACGCATTATGTTCACGGTATTTTTGTGGCTTGCTTTATTTATTTTAGTGTGCAACCCTTCTGCAACATTATTTGTTTCTTATTATTGTTTGTCTGCCAGGTGGAGCTATGGGTGAAGGCGACCGATAGCAACTTTAATACTCAGCCCGAAACGTTTGAGCACATCTGGAACATCCGCGGGATCCTCAGCAACGCCTACCACCGGATCACCGTCACACTGCACCACGGAACACGGAAGTAGACTCAACATGAAGTGACAAGCCCACGCAGGTTGAACAAACATTGGCCCCGATTCACACTGTCACGCTCTAATCCGTAATTTAAGTGTGTCCGTCCTTTTTACCTTTTAAAGATTGAAAAGGGGCAGGAGATGGCCATCCTAATATTAGAGCTGTCAAACATCGAATTTGAACCTTATGGCCGTGTCGATTGCACAATTTTGGAGATCACTTAAAACATGCGACTTAAAAATCTCTTAAACTGACATCTATGCCCTTATTTTAGGTTATCATTCGTTCAAATTAATATCATTCGTTCATCACCTCTCTTTCATTGGTCATAAAAACGAAAAGGAAAGCTGGATTTTAAAATTAGAATTAGAGCATGACATCCCGAATCGAGGCCATTGACGTAGGCACAGATTTAGTATATTTGTTCAGGTTAATTTGGATTGGAAACACACTTTGAACTACTAAAAAAACATTATATGTTTTAAGATTTAACAAACCCGCGAATTGTGAGAATGTAAGTGTAAAAAAACATTCCTCAGATAGGAATACATCAACAGCTCACATACGTCCCCACCGAGGAACTTGAGCCTACCTTGAATTAGGGCGATTAGGCCTTAGTGGACCACGCTGGCCCAGTGCGGGTTGGTCGACAACACAATAGGAATACAATGAGGCTAATTCTCACTGTCACGCTCTAATTCTTAGTTTAAATTCGTCCGTTCTTAAAGATTAAAAAGGGACAAGAGAAGGCCATTCTAATATTAAAGCTGTCAAACATCGAATTTGAACCTTATGGCCGCGTCGATTGCACAATTTTAGAGAGCACTGCACATGCGACTTAAAAATCTCGAATCTCACAGCTACGCCTTTATTCATTCAAAATAATATCATTCGTTCATCTGAATTCATCTCCTATCTTTCATTGGTCATAAAAACGAAAAGGATAGCTGGATTTTAAAATTATGATTAGATTATGACTGTGTGAATCGGGGCCAATGTCTTCAAATTAAAACAAAATTATGAATGAAACGCTAAAATCAAAACTATATCCCACTTCTGATTAGCTGTTTGTATGTCATCGTTTGTGTATTTTCTATTTACGTGTCACTGCTTCATATTTTATGTTATTTATATATATATTTTATTAGCTTTCTAATAGGCCATACACTATGATTGCTTGCATAATATTTAATATGTAGGTATACGAATTACCCTTTGACTTGTGTACTCTGAATACTTGTGTGGGATGTGGACTTGTTTCCATTTTTATAACATAACACATGACTGTTGTTTTTAAAAATTTAATTAGCTATACAAATTGCATTCAAGTTATTTTATACACTATTGTCAGAAATATTTCAAACCACCGCAATAATTTTACTTGTAGATTCAAAAACGTTAGCATAATATGATTATAATAAACTTGTGATAAGATAAATCACAAGATCGATAGATATGTGTTGTTTTTTTAAGATAAATTAATATTTTATTTTTGTTGTTATTACGACAATTATTTATATTGTTTATAAGATGTACTTTGAATTAAGGTCGAACATTTTGTTAAATAAATTCAATTAAAGTAATAATCAGTTTATACTATGGTTTTAATTTTGTTCTTATCTGAGATTCTTATAATAACTTAAACAGAAAATATTTATTTATGAATAAGCAGTATGAGTTCTTGTACAGGCAACAACAGCTCAAACTCAACCTATTGCTCGTAAAGTATCGTTATCGCAAGCTCATAAGGATACTCCTTACCCGTTTTTGACCGTACACTCAAGACAAGAGACAGATTGTGAAACGATTTCTTTTATCATACAACATAATTTTATTATTTAACAGTACTTAACTCATTTATTTAATAAGACATAACATCGTTATCACAAACTGGATGTCGACCAACTGTTATCTTACATTTGTCAGCGTCGCGCCGCGTAAGAAAGATCACTAACAACATGATCTTTATCAAGCGGATTCAAAGTTCACGGAACTTATTTAATAATAGTAAACTTTTTCAATTAGCTTCTTTACAAACAGTGAAAAAACTACCTCAAATACACAGTTCTAGCACTTCATTCAAACAGAAGACAGACGGCTATTTAAAAGTAGATATCAGTGGCGAAAGTTTCAATTTTCCTCATGAGTGGCTTCGGGATAACTGTCAGTGCGAAAACTGTTTTCATCCTTCGGCAAAAAGTCGGACAATAGATTGGAGCAAATTCGACCTTAACATCAAACTAGAAGGTGTAACTCAGAATGATGAAACTCTTCATATATCTTGGGAAGATGGACACAAATCTCAGTATGGATTAAACTGGTTGAAGTTCAGAAGCTTCACTAAAGAGCAACAGAAGAATTATGGAGAAATAATTTACAAACCAAAGAAAGTTACCTGGAGAGGTGAGGATTTCAGTAAGATTTGCAACAGACATGATTATAACAACATTTTAAAATCTGATCAAGCTTTACACGACTGGTTAGAAAATCTCTCAACCTATGGAGTAGCGTTGATACAGAATACACCAGACAGTGAAACAGCCATAGATAGTGTTGTAGAAAAGATTGGGTTCACAAGAAGAAGCCATTATGGGGTTAAATTCATAGTGCAACATGTTGCAAATACAAGTAATGTTGCTTATTTATCAAATAACTTACAAATGCATACCGACTTGCCTTACTATGAATATTGTCCTGGTGTGAACATGCTTCACTGCTTAGTTCAAACTCAAAGCAAAGGTGGTGAAAACTTGCTATCTGATTGTCATTACACTGCTCATTATATGAAGGAAAATCATCCTAAAGAATATGCACTTTTAACAGACATTGAAGTGGAATGGAGCGACATAGGAGTGGAAGATGGAAATGAGTTTTTCAAACTGTACCGATCACCAGTTATCTGTTTGGATAAACATGGAGAAATTACTAGAATTAACTTTTCTGTACCCCAAAGGGGTAGCCATTTACCAGTTGCCATAGAAGATGTGAAACCATGGTACAAAGCTCATAAACTGTTTTATGATTTGAACCATGAGTTTGCAGCAAGATTCAAGACAACTCCAGGGGATATACTGACATTTGATAACATAAGATTACTGCATGGAAGGAATGCTTATGAGGACTCCAATAGTAATGTGAGGAAATTGATTGGTGCTTATGTTGATTGGGACGAGGTGCACTCCAGACTGAGGTGCCTGAAAGTTAAGTTGAAAAATATTGATGGACTGTAAAATACACTACAGTGGATAACTTCCTGTGTTTGAATCATTGTGAAAATAAATGTAAATTACTTAATCTTTTTAATTAGGTACCTAAGTATTAAAAAAAGATTGTATCCTTTGTAATTATGTTTATTATTTGTATTTATCCTATACCTAAATATCACAATGTTTAAAAGTGTGTTTATAAAATTCACTTGATTTCTACATAAGTATCCAAACTGTAGTTCCTTATTGAAAAACGTCGCAAAGGTATGATGTAGTCAGGTCCTTCACTACTCTCTTCTACTTCCACTAGTGGGAAATCATCTAATTCTGGGTTGGAAGTCAGAGCAACTGCAGTAGACTCATTTGTGTGAAGATGGATGGTAAAACTTCGGTCTTCGGGTAAGTTCGTGAACTTGTGGCTCAACGACGACAAATTCAAGCAGAAAGCGCGAAGATTCTGTTCGGCCTGAACCAGATAAGTATCTGTAGTATCATCGAACCGTTCATTCTTGTCTAAATCAAACACAAACTTAATTGCTGGCTTGTATACATTGTCTGTAACTGAAAACTCAATACGAGTTAACTGACCACTCTTCAAGTATTCTGCTATACTTTTCAAGCACAAATCGATGTATTGGTTAACTTCGGGATGCGTAGACCGGTGGACAACTACGCTGTATTTCTTTCTAGGTTCAAACACGCTTTTTGGGTATACAGATGCGTAAAATAATATATTATGAAAAGCTACCGACAAAAATTCCACTGCAATATCTACGAAACAACTGTCCATTATATTATAATCGTTTATAAAAAAATGAATTGCAGAAATCCACCGAATATAACCTCAAATTTCAGATTGTAAACAAACTTTAAACGTCCTTGCTCCTGTCATATATTTTTTTTAATGGACAGGCAAGCAGAACACCTGGCAGCCACACCGGTTTCGATTTAAATGAAACGAACGTGCCAAATGATCTGTCAAAACGAATGCTGCCAACCTATTATTTCATTGCTGGTTCTAATATTTTTTCAGATTTTCTAACCTCGGAATATGTAAATTATTTATTTAAATATCTCTAATAGTGGATGTGGGGTGAAATGATTATGATGAATAGTTACCAAGTCATTTTGAAACCAAGCGTAATATTTCATACCAAACAAACAGTAATCGACTGAAAAAGAAATTCAATTAATTACCTAGATAGAATATACCACAGACGTAATTAGACGTGTTAGCTAAATAACGCAAGACCTCTCGGGTTGTATCGTAGGTCAGCTCATGAACAACTTTTGATCCAGAAATTCCACAAAATCTCAACTTTTCATACAAATTGATCAGCTGATTGAGTCAATCAGTTCGTATGAAAGTTAATTTTTATTTTGCGAATTTTTAAAAGTTGTGGAACAAAAGTTTCTCAGTTTTATGGGCTGACCTATGACCCGAGAGGCTTTGTATTAAGTATTTTGCTAACAATGTGTATAAGATTTTTTTCTAAATAGAGTTATAATATAATACAAAGCCCCCAATAGTTACAAGGTTGTAAAATCAAACTAATATTATAAATGTGAAAATATACATTTTAGATGTTTAGATGTTTGGATGTTTGTTCCGCCTTTAAAGTTGAGTACTTTAAACTCAACAGATTTGGACGAAATTTGAAATGGAGATAGTTTGTAATCTAGATTAACATATACTTTTCACGGGGAAAAGTCTTATTCCAACAGGAAAAATTACACAACGCAAGCTTTAAAAATGAAACAAAACCTTTTTTCAAAGCCCATCTAAAAATGCATTTAAAATCCTACCTGTTCTACCTTATTTATACCTTTCCGATACTGACCTAGTTGGCAACACTAGTAAAAATGGGCGAAAAAGGGAGGAGAGCGCATTTTTTGTTATTTTATTGAATATACGGAATTTATAATGTTTTCAGGGTGGCAGTAAAAACGCTTACGCGGCGCTAAAACAATGTTTTTGAATAGTCGGATTTTTAAGGCTATTTCTTTTAAAAATCCTGTGAAATTACCGCTCTCATACTGGTTGCTGCTTGGTGTTAGATTTCTGCTCACGATCTTGCCGCAACGCGGTTATATCCACCCTGATGAGTTTTTCCAAAACGTCGAGATTGTCGCTGGTGAGTTACTTATATTCTGTCTGAAAATCTAAATTACAATCCTTCAATTAGAATTTCTTGTATAATTTTTTTTTTTTCAGGCGATATACTCACAGTCGACGTCGCAAGAACATGGGAATTCAATCCTAAATTTCCGATTCGAAATATTTTCGTCCCAAAACTAGTCCTTGGTCCTCCCATACATTTTATCCGAATAGCAAACCCATATTTCAAATATTATTTCAACATAGATCTGAAAACTCCCTACTTTTTACTGGTCATACCGCGATTATTTATTTGTTTCTTGTCGCTTATTAACGACTACTGTATATACAAAATATGTGTAATATACGGTCAAAATTTTAGAAATAGACTAAAAATATTTGCTAGTTCTTATGTTGTGTTTGTTTATTGCACTAGGAGTTTTTCCAACACATTTGAGATGATTTTTTTCTCAATTCTTTTATATTTGGTAGCTGAATGTATGATGAGATCTGATAAAGTTATTTATCATGAAGAGTTTTTACAAGATAAATATGATAAAACACTGAACCCAGTGGAAAAAGTTAAGTTATTTAAGTTGAGAACACATTTGCCTGAACATTCCTTAAACAGAGTTTTAATATTAGGTGCTTTGGTATCAGTAGGTATTTTTAACCGTCCAACCTTCGTGGGGTTTGCTTTCCCACCAATATTCTTTTGGCTCCACCGAGGGCTTGGATCCAAAGTTATTGGCTTTAAGGACTTTCATTTCCGTATTATTTCATTAGTTCTATGCACTATTCCTCCGATTCTCTTGCTTATATTAGTAGATTCTATTTATTACGGTTACATAACCAGTGCAGATGTAGAATCCCTTCAGATTAGTTTGGACAACTGGGTGGTGACTCCGTTGAACTTCCTTCGCTACAATGCTGATACAAAGAATTTGAAGGCCCACGGCCTGCATCCCTGGTGGCTGCATCTCGTAGTTAATGTACCACTACTGTTCAATGTGTTGGGAATTTTGGCGTTTGTTTCATTGGCAGGGCACACATACAGGTATGTTCATTTTAAAATATTTTAAAAAAGAATTAAGTACTATTTTGTTACAGCTAAATGTGAGCCTAACTATAAGTAACATCTTATGAACTACGTTTTTTGCAAATAAAGCTTATTATTATTTATTATTACATAAAATCAAAACTATTTTTTTTTTCTGTTCTTAATTAAATAGGTAGTCACTATTGTAATATGGCAATATCACATAGAGGATTGTGATTGGTTGTAGTATAGTGACAAAAGTGGCACTGATTTGCTGAAAATGTAGTAGTGTTGCCAATTAACCTATTTTTAGTCTACACTTTTTTGTCTCAAATGCTATTGTTTTAAAGATACAACAATTGACATTGTTTCTATCCTTTATGAAGTAGTTATTTTCTCATACATACCACCAAATGAACTAAATTGAAAGTACAAAATATTGTATGAATGTAAGGTAACAGAGTCAAGTGATACAGTTTGATATTCAAAACATCTTTATTTCTTGACAGTAAGAGCGGTAATTGTTATGTAGGTTACACCTTGTGCCATCGATCGACTGTACCTACCTACCATTATGCTTTTAACAAGATTTCACTGCTTCAAGTTATACCTAACCTACTTATGGACGCTCACTGAAGTCGGCTCGATAAAAGGCACTCTGTAGTCTTCTTTTAGATACTCGCACTAGTATGCATAAGATTACATTCTTATCCTAAAGGGGTGAGCAGAGTTTGAGTTTTCTCCCTAGGAGCACACCTAAAACTACGTTTGGCAGTATGTTTAAGTAATGTATATATGTAACTTATTTATCTATGTATGTATGTAGGTATTGGTAGTGTATGTATGTATATGTAATAGTATAGGTATATCTATGTACTATAGTGTGTTATTTAAGTTAATTCTAACTTTAATTTCATTTTTGTATTCTGTGCACTTTTGTTTACTCTGCGATCTCATTTTCCACCACTGTGAAGGTTGGCTGGAAGAGATCTCTTATAGAGATAAGCTGGCCTTTGCACATTCATTTCTTATCCTGTGTATATTTTAATTGTGCAATAAAGTGTTATATTTGGGTTAAGCGCAGCTAAACAACAGCAACATCAGTGCAGTGGTGGCTAGCCTGTCGCCTCTGGCATTAAAACCAAATTTATACTTGCCTTAAACGACTTGTATGACACACTTACTACACGGAAAGACAAGGCCTCTTAGTGATCTTAAAAGATCTTCTTTAATCAGTGTATCTTACTTTCCTTTTCTTGCGCTTTTCAGATTTGTACGTGGGCAATACAGCAAGCTTCCTCGAATACAAAGTATCACAGGTCTAATGCTGTTATGTCTGGTCGTCCCTGTTGCGCTACTGTCCTTGTTCCCGCACCAGGAAGCTAGGTTCATCATCCCCGTCCTTGTTCCACTCGTCTACTTGTTCGGAAACCATCTCTACGAGAACGAGAGCGACACTCTCAACATGAGAAAACTCAAAAAGACTCTCCGATCTCTTTGGTATATCATCAACATAGTGTTAACAATTTTCTTCGGTTTCATACATCAAGGCGGGATATATCCTTTCGCGAGAGCGCTTCACAAAGAAATCAAAGGTGTGTATGGGGTTCACACGCATTTAATTACGACGCACAGTTACAGTATACCCACGTTTTTGCTTCAGCTTGAAAGTACAACGAAGGTTTGGACTGACAAGAAGTCGGGACATAAGTACAGACTTACTCCTTCAACTTTTATATATAAATACGGTTCGTTGCCTATGAGAGATCTTTTTCATCACATTGATGATGTTCTGACTGAATCAGAACAGTTGTTACACGACAAAAAGAAAAAATATAGATTTTATCTGGCGTCGCCATGTTCTTTAGAGCACATGATACGCGAACATGCATCGAAATACTACTATATTGATATTAAGGAAGACTTTTCATACTACCCTCATTTTTGCACTGAAGCATTTCCGAAATTTCCTGATAATCATGACCAGTTATGTCTAGGTAATAGTCGTTTAAGACAAAATGAATCTCGAGCTATAGATCTGAATATATTTCAAAGAATCTCGTGTTTTTTCAAACGGTTTTGTTTGAGAGTATATACCGTGAAACCAAAGCCTATGTCTCATAATTAGAACAGAATAAGCCTAAGTAATAGTTACTTTTAGTAGTTTTTCAAGCTCAAATCAGCGGGGATGAACAGCTAGTCAGCTACGTAATTTAAGTAATTATCATGACTTAACCCAGTTTTATACCCAAGACCATTTAACTAGCCATTCCTCTAAACCAAAACTAGCAATAAGCTACTCAAATGAAAAATTGGCCTTAAATGCTACATTATAAACTGATTGTCTTTCTTTTAGATTTGCACAGAAACTGCCAATCGTGGCTCGATTTAGAAATGGCTAGTCAAATTATCTCGTGTTGAAATCAACACTAGCGCGAAACTGCATTGGAGTGGCGCTTACCTCAAGTACTCTACTATCACGCCGCTTCCGGTGCAGTCTGGTGCAGTCAAGTCAATATGACATGTTAAAACTGAAGTGACTTGGTCGGATAAGTGCAGTAGCTCAGAGCTTTATTAGCAAAACTGGAACCACAAGGTATCGCAACCGACTGTACCGAAAAGGTTAGCGGCATTTAGCTTGTTACTTACTATGACTGTTATATTTGTTACTTTTTTTAATGTAGGTACGCTGTGTTGGTGACCTAATAAATAAAAAAATAAATAAACAAATGGCACCCATAGCTTTTTTACATAGGTACAGTACTCAGCACATGAAGCTAAATACACACGTTCGTTACGAATAAAGCTACACGGGATAAAGGCGCTATCAATGTCAAAATGTGTAACTTGAGTTGCTATTAGCCAGTGTACCTATTAGCTATTACCGTTGGGTATATGAAGCTTATTTGGATACAGTCGATTGTAGCGCCATCTAGTTCCGTGATCATGCTCAAGAATTATTTTTAAAAACATTTCGAAATCGATTGATATTGTTATTAATAATCTTTTATTCATTGCATTTTTTTTCAATTATGCAATTAACTATTAATCTGTGATTTTGTAACCACCATCACATAGTTCTAAGTTACCGACCTAATGATTATTTTATTTTAAGTTGACATACATTGTGTAAATAGTCAATCAGTTTTAATAGGTAGGATAATTTTTTTTTAACCTACATCTAAATAGTTTCCTACTTTATTTTTTTTTATATTCAATGTTTTCTTTTCTTTTTAAGATCGCTTTATATTTTTACTTAATAAGTTATTTTATATTTATATTTTATATATAATAAGTTACTTAATAACTTAATATGTACCTACACAACTTTATTTTATTATTTTGTAAATGCGGTACCTAACTATAGGTAGGCATTTTTTTTTAATCTCAATGATATTCACTCACTATCACCATTCCATTCCAAGTGATTTTAATTAAAACTTAGACATAAGATTTTCTGTCTGTTTTTGTTTTACTGTTTAGATTTTTTGTAAGATAAGTAAAATTATTGTATAAACATAGGTAGCTAAATCAATAGGTAACTAGTGTGAAATTATTATTATGACGATAAAATGCAATTGAAATAATGAGCTTATTCGCGGACGTGTTAACAACAACGCCATTGTGTGGTTCGTTTTCAGTTTTATGAAGGTTTGTAAATAAATGCCGTTTTGTTATAAATGATTGTCGTTTGATTCTAGTTAAAATGGTCGGAAAGGAAGAAACCTTCACTTGGAGGTTGGAAGATTTAACGTGTAATCCGAAGCACGGATTTGTCCTAATTTTTAAAATCGGGTAAATTCTTCTTTCAGTGTCCTAAATTGGAAGATTTAACGTGTAATCCGAAGCACGGATTTGTCCTAGTTTTTAAAATCGGGTAAATTCTTCTTTCAGTGTCCTAAATGGGGCAGGTCTCATTAGTCATTAGTCATTAGTCATGACGGGCTGGTTTCCGCAACTCGACGTCAAATGCGCCTATTTTGCGTGTGGGTGGGAATGCGGTGTCATTCGAGCCAACCCAACTCTTCCAGGAAACCCAGTAGGCCCTTTACATTACCGGTTATCCCTGGAAGGTCCCTCGTTTGACCGAGGTATTTAGCCCTGTAGTCCGCCACTCCCGTGCACTCCATGAGGACGTGAGCGGCCGTTTCTTCTGCCTCCAAGCAGGCTCTGCAAAGGGGGCTGTCAGTAACACCTAGGACATATAGATGTTTATTAAAAGAACCATGACCAGTTATTGCTGCAGTCACCAAACGCAAGCGTGGTTTACTTAGCCGAAACAGGGTCTTAGCGAGCCTGGCACAGGGGGTTGGCAAGGCCATCTTCGCCTGTCTACACTCTTCATGGTTCGTCCAAAGAATGGCATGTTCGTTCCTAGTTGATTCTCTAAGTAATGTACGTACCATCCTGAAGGGAAGAGGGATGATAGGCTCGGGTCCGTATGCTGTTAAGCTAGAACCTCTACGAGCCAACTCATCCGCTGCATCGTTACCTCTAGATCCGCTATGTCCTTTTATCCATTGAAGGGTTACGCGGTTGTGTTGACATACCTCCATTAGTCGTTTGTGACACTCGTAGATTAGTCCCGAGTTGATGGTGTTGCTTTTTAGGGCTAGTAAGACGGCCATGCTATCCGAGAGGATTCGGATGGAGGAGTTTCTTACCATTCTCGATGCTATAGCATTAGCGGCCGTGATGATGCCCATACATTCAGCCTGAAAGACTGTGTTATGGGCACCCAGTGGAAGGGCTAGCTTGATGTTTAGGTCCTCCGAGAAGGTTCCTGAACCCGTGCCTGCCTCAGTTTTGGATCCATCGGTGAAGATTCTGAGCTCTTTAATGTCGAGCCCTTCAACCCGATGGTCCTCGTGTAATTGTATTTTGTACTTCTTATCGAAAACAAACTGTTTTGGAATCCTGTCACTGCAAGCCATTGAGATGGGGAAATTTTTGTGAACTTCCCCTAGAATGGCGGCGTGCGGGGTCCTGTTGTTTCTCCATAGTCCTAGGGTGTTAAGTCTTACCGCTGATGAGGCAGCCTCCTGCTGTATGTACAGCTG
Organism: Carpatolechia fugitivella; assembly: GCA_951230895.1. Taxonomy (NCBI): domain Eukaryota; kingdom Metazoa; phylum Arthropoda; class Insecta; order Lepidoptera; family Gelechiidae; genus Carpatolechia; species Carpatolechia fugitivella. Next base: position 20,240,625 of record OX579646.1, on the reverse strand, counting down.
GAGTGGCGGAAGACATAACATGGCCTCCATCGCTGCCGTTGGCGTTGTCCTCATACACCCTGTGATCGCCATGCAGGCCAATCTTTGGAAGCTATGGAGTTTGCTTACCATTGTGGTTAGTTTGGTCCTGGTCCACCACACCACAGCTCCATAACAGACAAGAGGGCGGATTACCGTCACGTACAGCCAAAGAATGATGTTGGGAGAAAGTCCCCACTTTTTCCCCACCATTCTTCGGCACTGCCAGAAAGCAATACTCGCCTTCTTTAGTTTGTTGTCAATGTGGCTACTCCAGTTGAGCTTGCTATCCAGGATGATGCCCAGGTACTTCACCTCTGTTGCCAGCTGGAGTTCCGTTCCAAAGAGCTTGGGTAAAGTATACATACCAAGAGCCCTATTGTTAGTGAACATGACCATTTCCGTCTTTGTGGGGTTCACTGACAGGTCATATTCTTGACACCAGCGCTCCACGATGCGGAGAGCTGTTTGTTTGAGGCTGCACACTGTGCTGGCAAATTTGCCTGTAATGAGGATTACCAAATCGTCGGCGTATCCTATGGTGTAGAATCCATTGGCGTTAAGCTTGGTGATTAGGTCGTTAATGACCAAGTTCCATAGTAGCGGAGAGAGCACTCCTCCCTGAGGGCATCCACGTACTACCTCCGCCGACAAGGACTCACCTGCTAGTCGCACAATACGTTTGTTAAGCATGTTTGTGATCCAGTTTTTTACAACTGTAGACACACCATGCTTTGTTAGAGAGGCGCTTATACTGCTATGTTGCGTCTTGTCGAAGGCACCTTCTATATCTATAAAAGTTCCAAGACAGATGCATTTGTTTTGAATCGCCTCTTCAATCGAGGAAACCACTGCATGAAGAGCCGATTCAGTAGATTTACCCAAACTATAAGCATGTTGATTTTTATGTAGGGGTATGTGTTGTAACGCTCCATCTCTCAGATGCCTCTCACACAATCGTTCCAGCGTTTTTAGCATGAACGAGGTGAGGCTGATCGGCCTGAAAGATTTAGCGTTAGTATAGTCGCTCCTGCCAGGCTTCGGTATGAAAACTACGTTTACTTCTCTCCACCTTTTAGGAACGTAGCCGAATCTTAGACATGCCCTCAAGATTCGGACCATAATGTTGATGACAGTTTCCCCTCCCCATTGAAGAAGTGCCGGGAAAATTCCGTCTGGTCCTGCTGATTTAAAAGGTTGAAAGCTATTTAAGGCCCATCTTACCTTGTCAGCAGTGATAATATCTTCAGTTATGTCTCTGTAGTCGACAGCTTCCGTGGGTACCTCTTCCGGCCATACAACCTCATTGATGATTCTACTTCCGGGGAAGTGAGTCTCCAACAAGAGACTGTATGTTTCAGAGGTGGAAGAGGTATAGGTTCCATCTGGTTTTTTAAGCGACCCTAGCTTGGATGTACCTTGTTTAGCTAGTATCTGCCTTACCCGATTTGCTTGATCAACGGTTTCAATGTCGCTGCAGAATTTCTTCCATGAGGAGCTACTTTTGAACCGAAGTCGTTTCTTGTACTTGGATTTGGCTACTTTATAGTTGTCCCAATCCTCATCAGCACTGGTGTTCATCGCCCTGTTTAGCAGTCTTCTGATCTTTGCACGCATCCTCTCCAGATCAGAACCCCACCACGGCTGCCCTTTGATGTTAGTAGGCGCTGGCGTGCTAAGAGGGCAAGTTAAGTGGTAGCAGTCTATCAAGGTGTTAGTAAGATCTGTTACCTGTTGTTCAATTTGTTCCGGTCCCTCCGGATCTGCTAGATTCTCGGCCCAAGCAAGTCTTTCACCTAGGATAGCTCTGTACCTGGTTCTGTCAGTCTTGCGCGGGTTTCTCTTGGGGACTGTTGTAGAGAACGATGCATTTATCTCAAAGCGTATCCAACGATGATCAGAACATGACGCCTCGTTGGACACGTGCCATCCTCCAACGACGTCGGATATATCCGAAGTCGCCAGAGTGAGATCAATGATGGTTCTACTTCGCTTGGTAACAAAAGTTGGTTCAGAACCTATGTTAAGCACATTAAGGTTTGTAGTAAATAGGTATTCAACAAGCGTCTTACCTCTGTTGTTCATCACTGGCATGCCCCACAGTGGATGATGCGCGTTTGAGTCGGCCCCAACAATGAGCTGGAGGCCCGACCTCTCGCAGTGGTCCACCAGCCGGCACAGGTCGTGTGGAGGCGGGCAGTCCTCCTCAGGCATGTAGGCGGAGGCCATCACGAGCTCGCGGCACCTAGCTGTGTCGGGCAGTTGCAGCCTTATGGCACACAGGTCCCTGGAACAGAACTCTGTTAACGGCTGTGCTGGGATGTTGTTAGTAGTTATGATACACGTCCTAGGCCTGTCGTGATCAGTTGTAGTGAAAAGCTTACCTCTGAGATTGGAAAGCCCTCGTATGCTGCCGCGGTTGATCCACGGCTCTTGTATCAGAGCCACGGCAGTGTTGTTTGCCCCCAACCAGCGTCTTAACTGTGCCGTGGCAGTTTGGCTGTGTTGGAGGTTGGCTTGGAGGACCTTACAGTCTGTCGAAAGGGGCAGGTCTCACAAAATACATTTTATTTGACGGTATCCGGATCCGGAGTATCCCCACAAGGGCGGCCAGGTATATGAACCCGAAACAATTCCGAGACGAGAGTACCGTCGTCGGCCACGTAAGTTGCAATTTAGCCTCTTGGTCTTGAGTCTTGACTCTTGAGTAGCATATTACGTTATGATTTAGGCGCGGCTTACTATGTGAACATGCTTACGATGATGGTGCGATTCAATAGTGATTGTTATCTGTTCACAAGCAATGTGGACTCCGACTCCCGAGCCACATTTCTGTTTGGCTGTTTTAAAAGTTTACCTTTGCCCTTCCTGCTGATAAAAACATATTTGGTGTTGCCAGGTAAAACATTTTGTGCTAATTTTGGCTAATTGAACTACAGAAAAATTCGCGCGAAGTTTTCCGCGATCTAATGACAATTTTCGTAGATAATAGCCGCGCCGCGCCGCTTAACACAATAGCTTTAGACAATCATTACCAAACTGGGGAATTATACAAGCGTTTTTCAACTTCCCACGGGAAAATCATACACAACGCGGGCAGACCGCTGGTTTATAATATTACTAGCTGTCCGCCAGCGGCTACGCTTGCGTTATGTAAGATTTTCCCGTGGGAATAAGTCTTTCCCGTAAAGAGTATCCTATATGCTATTCCAGGTTACAAACTATCTCCTTTCCAAATTTCATTCAAATCCGTTGAGTACTTTTAGCGTGAAGGCGGAACAAACATCAAAATATATTTTCACATAATTTATCACTGTTAAAAATAATTGATTAAACGATTTTTTTTTTAATATTAGTGTGAAGTGTGATGTGAAAATATATTTGGATATTTGTTTCGATTTCACGCCTTAACTAATGAACAGATTTGGACATAAAAATTTACGGGAAAAGGTTATCACCTTCCCACGTTGTGTAATATTTTACATATTACACAACGCGAGCGTAGCCGCGGGCAGACTACTAGTCATAAATAAATACAAGGGCTGCTATTTATGAATCCGGAATTGGCCACTTACATAAACAATATTTAAAAAGAAATAATAACATTAAAAAATAGATCTCTTTGGCTGTAAAATAAAGTTTGTTTCATTCATCTGTCAATTGTTTTTACATTGTGGCGCCATTTTTTAAATTCATTGTCTATCATCACCATGGATTTGACTCGTGAAAATTTTCGTGCTATGATTTATTACGACTTTCGGCATGGATAAACACAAAAACAGTGCATGGATCAATTTTTGTCGACTTTTGGGCAGGAAGCCCCATCGAAAACCACTGTGTATCACTGGTTCAGTGAATTTAATCGTGGTCGTCGTATGCTTGCGGACGATTTTAAAGAAGGTCGCCCTAAATCGGCTGTTGTACCACAAAATATTGATGCTGTGCGCGAACTAATGATGCAAGACCGTCATTATCGCGGCGGATAAGATGAATCCGTTATATGTAGAGAGGGAATGAGTGCCCTTATGTGATTATGTTATTATATCCACATACCTCTCCGCGACTGCTCCGCTCGCGATGACTTCTCTATTATGCCCGGACTCGTAGAAACTGATGCTGGATATATATTCTGCTTCGCATTGATAAAGGTGATGGTTGTCGGCTCTACTCACTGGTAACACCTCAGCACATCTGCATTCATAAATAAAACAACATGAGCAACTTCTAATCGTTTGGCATTGGAATGCCACTGTAACTCCACGACCTTCCCCAGTGTCTCATCTCTCAGTCAACAGTAAAACGCGTTCTCATCGTATTCATAATATCAGGCAACTAGTCCAGCAGAACTCCTATGGGAAACACAATAGATGCGATGAGTTAATCAGACGTCTATGATCAAGTCAACGCGCAGTACTTGGATGCATCCGAAGATTCTCTAGAACATCCCAGACCCAAGCCACACTTCACTCAAGTGTGGGAGAGTATCCAACCTGGTCTGCAGCCCAGATCCAATCGCCGCTGCGATCACCCAGGTGTGATCGCTCAACCGACGACCAGATATCCAACCTGGACTACAAGTAGTTCTTCAAGCCGCAGCTCATCCATAGAAGCATCATGGATTCCAATCCGCAATCCCGGAATCCATCCCTGCTGGAAATCAACAATAATCAGGAACAGGAACAGAAAAGCTCACTCACACGGGAGCTAGACAGACACCGAAGAATCAGTAGCAAAGACTACAATTAACGATCTAGTTACTCAACTTGCAGTGCAGTGCTGTGCTCCAGGTGCTCACGGCGTCTCCCTCGGTACACATCAGCTGTTCCAAGCTGCAGCGCCAGCACAAGTTCTTGTTATATGACACACTCACTACAGAAATGAAACTCTGCCGCCAACATGTACCGAAATGTCAACTGAGGTCTATCAGATCTATGGCCCAACTCTCCATAGACAACTCTTCTTTATTTTTCTTTTACTAGTGCTGTAACTAATAATCGCAATGTATGTCTCAACTCACCTAGGGATTCGCGTTCGTCGCGACACTCCCCAGCGGCGGAGTTCTGGAGTGGAACAGAAGTGCAGTCAGATCTCTCGTCCATTCCTTGATCTTCTTCGTAGCTTCAATAGCTGCTCGTCGCTTTGACCTCTGGTTTGTTTCTACTTCATTCGACTCAATTATCTTATGTAGCGATTCATTTTCTCTTTCAGATGAGGAAGGTTCTTTATCTTCCATCTGTGGCTCTACTTCATGATCTTCAGTCATTTCTAATGGTATAATCTGTTCAGATTGCAGTGTATCATTCGGTGTTAGATCAACTGTTATTGGTGGTCTACTATCTTCTTTCTCTGTGTTGTCTTCTCTGTGGATATGAACTTCAAACGAAGGTGATACTTCTTTGTTACTGTCTGTACTCGTGATAGGATCTGAAGCATCTTCTATCTCAAGTGGATACAGATGTGCAATGGAGCGTACATATTCAGTTTTGCCTACTTGAACCTTAGCCGCTCTACATTGTCCATCGACACTTGGAATCAATGACGTGATCTTCCCATCTTCCAGTCGTTTCTGTCTTTGGAGCCGCCTTTGATCTGTACCATCTGTCCTGGACTTGGAGTCAGCTTTGATGTAATTCGAGGTTCTCGAGGCAGATGATTATGTCTCTCACGTAGGCTAAGCAAATATTGATTAGTGAACATGTGTTTGAAATCCTTTAGTACGTTAAGTGCTCGTTTCCATCCTTGTATCAGTTCCGACTTAGTTGTTGATGTACTTTGGTGTTTTAATTCCTTTTCAGGTTCCTTTAGTGTAATCACTCAATAGTTGGTTGTCTTTCAGTGTGTGTTTGTCTAGAGTTTTTTCTTCATACAATTCTTGACTATGCCAATCAGCCTTTCGTAAAATCCACCAGCCCATGGAGAAAGAGGAGTAATGAATCTCCATCTTATTTTCTTGTCTACACAATATTGATTTGAAATAACGTCAGCTATAAGTTTGAAATGTTGAGCATTGTCCGAAGTTATATAATACTGGTGTTCCTCTATTTTCTTCTTGAAAAGTCATGTCCGGTATAATATTATCTTCAATTTCCATTAATAATGTTGTATCCGAAGGACCCTGCCCCGACGGCAGTAAAGGATACTCAAGCACAGAATGATTCGGCCATTTGTCTTTTTCTTGTTTCAGGAATTCTGGGCCATTGAACCACAATGTCTTTTTCTTCTTCCACAGGTCTGGACGTGTCGCTAAGTCAGCAGGATTAATATCTGTATTTATGTAACGTAGTTCTAACTGTTTATTTTCCTTGATAGCATTTACTCTTCTTCCAATAAAAGGTAGTAATAATTTATTCGAACAAATCCAACAAAGTACTATCTGATTGTCAGTCCATAAGTATTCTCTACTTTATGTTTACATTTTTCCAGATTTATGTAAGTGCAGTTACCCCCTTTGAAATAGTAGGTACTTCATTGTCTTGAAGTGTAATGACTTTATTCTTCTTTGTAATCATTTCCAATTCAACTCTATTACTATCATAGTCTTGAGGTATTTCACTAGCGAAACCAAAAATAGATAATTTATTTTCTTCTAAAATAGGCAAATTTAAATCCTTAGAAAGTCTCCTTGTAACATATGACCTTTGTGAACCTGAATCAAGTAGCAGTCTGCATTTAATATTTTTGAATGAATGAAATATACTAAATACTAAATATTTTTATGATGATTCTTTGCATCTTTCACTGTCACTATGGCAGTCTGTAATATTATAAAGTCATTACCATTCACCGCAGTCATTGTTGTATCTATCTTTTTAAATTGGATTTTTTTCTGGACATAAGGATCTATGATGTGTACTTGTACGGCAGTAGAAACATTTTCTTCTACGACTACAATCGTGAGAAAAATGATCTTCTGAAAGGCAGTTATAACAACGATTCTTCAACTTAGTTTTCCTTTCTTTGATAGTTTTATATTCTTTGCATTGGTCAGCATAATGATCTTTATCACAATACACGCAGAACAATCTTTGCTTTTTCCTTCTATTAATTTCCTTCGGATCTTCTCTCCGTTCCATATTTCTATCTTCTATCTGATCATGACTCCGTTTCCTTGATACATTTTTCCTGCATCTATATGGTATAGGTGATGATGATCGATCTCTCTTATTGTTGCATTTTCTATTATCTTCTCTCTTCATATTATATTCTTTATTCATATTATTTTCTTTCTTGTAATTACTATTAAACTTTCTTGTGTATTTATTTTTCATCCGTAGTCTATTGACATGTGTAGCATGCAGTGCTTCCACTACATTGTCATTCTGATCGGTTCCACCGTTTCCTCGTTGGATTCTGCTAGCTTCTTCTCTAGCCGTTACAATAATTTCTATTTGTTTTCTCATTTCTTTTATATTATCTTCCTTCATTTTCAACTTCATTTCATATATAATATCCTCTGGGAATTTTCCTGTGATAATATGTCTCAAGTTATTATGGTTGGTATCTTCTCCGAGTGACTGCAAGACCCGTAGGTGACGTTCTATCTCGTTCAGTACGGTACGACATTCACTTATTGATTTATCAGCAGTTTTCACTTTGTTGAGCGCACTATAATGCGCATCAATAGTCTGCGACTGTTTCCCATATCTGTCTTTCAATGTTTGAATGGCTATTGAATAATTTTTGTTTGTAGTTTCCAATCCTTCTATAATTGTACGAGGCTCTCCTTTTAAAGTCGACTTGAGATATAGAAGTTTATCTACATCCGGTATAGACCGGTCATGAATATTGGATTTATAAACATCCCAATATTCACACCACATTAGGACATCTCCACTAAATTCAGGTAATGTAAGTGTAGGCAATTTCGCAGAGAAAGTACGATTTGATCCATTATCATTCTTATTTTCAGACTTGTTTTTGTCCAACATACATTTTAGTTCCACCAAAATCTCTTCACCGTTCAACTGAGCATTACTCATTTCAGAGATCTCATCAGCTGATGGGTTAGTTGAGATCCGAAAATATTCATTTAATTCTGAAGAAAATCTTTTAATTAAGTTCTCTAACTTTGATGCACATATCTGAGCCTTATCTTCGCTACCATTTTTACAATAATCTTCAGCTTCTATTCGAAGATTATTGATTCGTCTGACAATCTCATGAAGTCTCAATCTTATTATGTTCTCAAAACTAGAGGTCTCTTCTTCCTCACTATCCATTTTGTGATTCTGTAATTTTATCACTTATTGACATCTAGACATAATCTATGTAAACTAATACAAAATCTCTAAAAACAACAAAGTTTCTTTCAAAGTATTTTACAGTTAATTTTATTTATTTTGTGATGCACGAGAATGTTGGGCAGGAGAAGGCGCAATGAACACAAAAGGAAGGTAAGTTAGTTACTAAATGTGTAAGTATACTCATTGTTATTGTCACCATTTCATATAAGTCCCCACCAGTACTTTACTCACAAGTACTTGGGTAATTACTTTCATTTCTGATAATTAATTTAATGTTTACTAATTTTTTTAATATTCATATCAACAAATAATACTACCTAGAATATGTACTGACTAGGTATTCAGTAGGTAAATATTTGAAATAAAATTAGAAACATGTTTTGTAAATTTCTACCGAGTAACTAATTAACTTTTATCAATATAAAGCTGTTAAAATTGTAAGTATCACTATTACTTACATGTGTGACTGCTATTGCTAGCTTGTAGGTATTTATTTTGTTTGAACCTCTTTCCTAGTAGGTCTTATTGTATTCTAAAACAAAACAAAAGAATAAGAGTCAATGCATTCTTTTGCTGTCTAAATATCCTTTACTTGTAGATGTCTATAGATGTTACATGCTGCACTATGCACTCAAATACAACGGTACCTAGGTAGCAGTTTCATGCGGCATGTTAGAACATACATACATACATAGGTACTTACTACATGTACACCTAAACTTTACCCAGTGATGGGTACATCTGGTGAGTTATTTACTATGAAAAAACTAGTTATATATCACTGTATTTGTTACGGGCCGTTGATGTTGATTTGTTACAATCCGACGCACATGATAGAAAACTAACAAGAAAATCATGTAGAAGGGAGTCACAATATACCTACGCTTCCCACGCGTCTATTTTTCTTATAAGATCCTATTTTCCCTTGATCGACTTTTGAAAGTAGATAGGAACACTAAGATTGGATAGGCAATGGTTATTTAAACAGAACAAAACACTATTTTTAGTTATTCACTTGTTTTTCAATTGTTTTAACCAAGTACATGAAAGAAACCTCATGGCTTCGATGCCATCGAGTGCTTTTTGTTTCGATCACTACGTTATATGTGTGTATTATGATCTACTTACATTATCCTCGCTCTTAGTCCATGTCGTTTTGAATGAACACGTTTTTACACTTTTTCACAAGTAGAAATTTATCAAGCGAAATCACAAGTACCTAAAGTAAAATGCGACATTTTGAATACGACGACCAGAACAAGAAACATAACGGAACCGAAACTATATCCGGTCATCGACTACCAAGTACGATATTTCAACCATCTTCCGTCCAAAATCTCGTCACGTCACATCACAAGTTAAGACAAATCCTTCTAATTTAATTTATCCTCATTAATGAAATTAATCATTAATTATTATCAACATTATTTAAAAATATCAACCATCAAAATTATACGAAGATATTTTATTACAGTATTGTACTTGAACACTATGGTAAGTTCGCCGATTCGCGTGACTTTGAAGTCAATTTTTTAACAATTTCTAATTTACATATTTTTCAGTTTTTTATCAAATCTACGCATATAAATATTTCAAGGATAATTATCTTACATATCTAGGCGAAAACTAATGTCCCATTATCCTGAAATACGCATGAAAATCCAAAAAATGTTTCGATGATTATCTCCAAATCGGTACCTGTAGCGCCATCTATGTTTCAGCTACGTAAGTATTATTGAAAGCATGGGCTTTCAATCGCGTTACATTTTCTTCGTTGTAAATTGATAATGAATTCCTTCATTCTCGATTGTGGACATATAAAAAATCATGAAAATCATTATAAAGTACATAAATTGCTATACCTATGTCAAAATAGCAATAAAATAAACTTCTCAGTACATAAAATGGTACGGCATCCGTTTGCTGCTGTCATGGCGTCATTCTAGGACATGGCTTCTAGAATTTACTCTGTAATGTTGATGCACCTGTTCCGACTCCTCAAGGACCCTCCGGCGCGGCCTAAAAAATTTGCAAAGTTGGCACTCCTGACGACGCTATCTATGCGCGCATTCTTTTAAATTTCCATTTCTTGTATGCCATATTTAATATTTTCTTCATCTTAGCATAGCATAAGAATCTTCTTTTTATTACACAGCATAACCAGAATCTCCACCATATCGCGGCGGATAAGATGAATCCGTTATATGTAGAGAGGGAATGAGTGCCCTTATGTGATTATGTTATTATATCCACATACCTCTCCGCGACTGCTCCGCTCGCGATGACTTCTCTATTATGCCCGGACTCGTAGAAACTGATGCTGGATATATATTCTGCTTCGCATTGATAAAGGTGATGGTTGTCGGCTCTACTCACTGGTAACACCTCAGCACATCTGCATTCATAAATAAAACAACATGAGCAACTTCTAATCGTTTGGCATTGGAATGCCACTGTAACTCCACGACCTTCCCCAGTGTCTCATCTCTCAGTCAACAGTAAAACGCGTTCTCATCGTATTCATAATATCAGGCAACTAGTCCAGCAGAACTCCTATGGGAAACACAATAGATGCGATGAGTTAATCAGACGTCTATGATCAAGTCAACGCGCAGTACTTGGATGCATCCGAAGATTCTCTAGAACATCCCAGACCCAAGCCACACTTCACTCAAGTGTGGGAGAGTATCCAACCTGGTCTGCAGCCCAGATCCAATCGCCGCTGCGATCACCCAGGTGTGATCGCTCAACCGACGACCAGATATCCAACCTGGACTACAAGTAGTTCTTCAAGCCGCAGCTCATCCATAGAAGCATCATGGATTCCAATCCGCAATCCCGGAATCCATCCCTGCTGGAAATCAACAATAATCAGGAACAGGAACAGAAAAGCTCACTCACACGGGAGCTAGACAGACACCGAAGAATCAGTAGCAAAGACTACAATTAACGATCTAGTTACTCAACTTGCAGTGCAGTGCTGTGCTCCAGGTGCTCACGGCGTCTCCCTCGGTACACATCAGCTGTTCCAAGCTGCAGCGCCAGCACAAGTTCTTGTTATATGACACACTCACTACAGAAATGAAACTCTGCCGCCAACATGTACCGAAATGTCAACTGAGGTCTATCAGATCTATGGCCCAACTCTCCATAGACAACTCTTCTTTATTTTTCTTTTACTAGTGCTGTAACTAATAATCGCAATGTATGTCTCAACTCACCTAGGGATTCGCGTTCGTCGCGACAGTCATGTTACATATCGCGAGATAGAGGCATTTCTGGGCATTAGTATGACGAGTATTTATAAAATATTACACGAACATTTGGCTGTAAAAAAAATTTGTTCTCGTTGGATCCCGCACAACTTAACAGTTGAACAAAAACAGGCTCGTGTTGATTGGTGCAAAAAAAATGATAGAAAAATACAAATGTGGTACATCAAAAGTCATCATCCTTGTTCATAATATCTACACAGGAGATGAATCTTGGATATTTGCGTATGATCCCGAAACTAAACAGCAGTCAACGATTTGGGTGTTCCAAAATGAGCCAATCCCAACTAAAGTTGTTCGTGCAAAAAGCACTTTGAAGCAAATGGTTGCCTGCTTTTTTGGTATTAGTGGACATGTGGCTACAGTACCACTAGAGAATCGTAAAACGGTTAATTCTGAATGGTACACCACCATTTGCTTGCCAGAAGTCTTTGAAGAAATACGCAAGAACAATCGACAACGAAGAATAATCCTTCACCACGATAACGCCAGCTGTCACACCTCGGCCGCAACAACGGAGTATTTAAATAGTCAAATGATCGAATTGACGGGTCATCCGCCGTACAGTCCCAACTTGGCACCCAACGACTTTTATTTATTCCCATTTTATTTTGAAAAGCAATAAAAGTATATTTGGTTATAGATGTTTGTTATTTTTTGTTATTCCGGATACATAAATAGCAGCCCTCGTATGTATGAAATTTTGGCTCTATTTATTATTTTCATATTTACGTCTACGAGCGATACAGTTACCCTATGCGCGCACTAGCGACATTTTGTCGCGGCGACAGTATGTGCCTCTCTTTCGCACTCTAGTAAACTTGAGTGAATTTACACTGCCTATTATGATTACAAGGTACTCAGTCTGTGCTATTATGCAAAGCTCTATTAGCCTGACTGAAGGTATCACATCCCGCGTTTCACCGCGCGAAAATCGCGTCAGTTCCACGGAGGTCTTTTCCTTTTTACCAAAATGACCTGGCAACAAAAAGCTGACGTTCGTTTGTTTTGTTCTTTTGCGATGGAAGTGAAAAAAAAAAAAAATTGTGCCCCAAGAATTTTTTAAAATTGGGAATTGTGAATATTTGTGAATGAAAGCCATGGGTTCCCAGGTGGAAACAGTGAAAATTAATCTTGAAATGTCTTTGAAGGTCATAAGGATGTACGACTGGCTTTTGGATTTATACGTTCTGGTACGTTTATAATCAGCAGCTGGTTTTCTCCTTGGTTTTCTCTTCCTTTTACTTTCGTATTTTTAAGCAAAATTTTATTATTTCCAGGACTTTTTCGTTGACGACCACTGGGGAAAGCTGCCGCAATCATGGCAGCAGTGCTTCATAAGCATGGATCCTCAAAACTTAGGAGAGATCCTTTCTGGTGGAGTTCCAAAGAAGGTTCTTCCATTGTCGTTTTTAGCATTAAAAAATGCTGTAAAAGCTCTAAGCTTACCACGAGAAAGTTCCAAAAATCTGATATCGAACTCTTTGGGCTGTATCGAGGATTCCTGTGCTGGTCACCCAAGACTAAAAAACTTGTTTTTAAAACATGTGAAATTAAAAAAGAGGCATGAAATTTCTTTGATGGCAGAGGTTGTGAGCCACGCAGCCATGATGAGTAATTGCGAAGCTGTGATGGACTTTGGGTCTGGTTTGGGGCACTTAGTAAGGATGCTGGCGTATAAACATGATCTTTATTCTGCTGGAATAGAGTGCCAGAATCAACTGACTGTGGAAGCTAGGTCTGTACTCATTGGTATGTATGCACAGTGGTGCACACACATTGGTATCCATCCATAATTTCTCATTTGTGACTATGATAGATATTCTAGGGTTGCAATATTGGGTCTGCATCATTATCAATAAAAAAAATGTCCCTCCAAATAACAGTATAATAATGTTTTTTAATTTCTATGTACAGTAAAAAAGGATTTATACTTAATGTAAATATTTTTCAATTATCAGTACATATTCATTTAGCAAATTTATGTAATATAAAAAATGCGAAACCAGGCCTGTCCTCGGAAGACATGTCCAGCAGCTACACGTCACGGAAATGAAGATATTACGATGGATGTGTGGCGTTACGTGATTAGATCGAATTCGTAACTAACACATCCGTGGCAGTCTTGGAGTCCATGATGTAGCGGATAAGCTTCAGGAAAGTCGCCTCCGATGGTATGGCCATATAAGCTGCAGACCGTCAGACTATGTACGAAAAAGATGCCTCGACCTCACTGTCCAGGGCCCTAGATCACGTGGTAGGCCTAAAAAGCGCTGGCTGGATGTCGTGAAAGTGGATATGAAAGAGAACAATCTCACACCTAAGGATGCCGAAGACCGGGCAAAGTGGAGAAGATTAAGTAGGAAAGCGGACCCCAGCACTAGGCCGGGAAAACGCTAGGACGAAGAAGAAGAATATAAAAAACTTTAACATTTTTTTTTCTCTTCAGGAAATTAGACAAAGAGCTCGAGTATACAGCCAGCAAACACCTTTCAAAGGATGCAATGGCTAAACTCCGTAAACCTGTTCACTTCAACATGACTTTAACGCGACATGACCAGCTCCACGAACTACGGTTACCAAAGACGATGACAAATTACGGGTTAATAGGCCTGCATCCTTGTGGTAACTTAGGCCCATTCTTGCTAGAACACTTTGTAAATAATGAAAAAGTTAAGTTTATATGCTTAGTTGGGTGTTGTTTTATGAAGTTGACGTACGTTGGGTACCCGATGAGCGATTTTGTCAAGGGTTTGGACAGTGGGCTATCCTTTGTGAGTCGCGAGATAGCGTGTCATGCTATAGACGTGTACTGTGACAGGCTACGGAAAGGAACTTATGAAGATTTGAAGGTAAGGTCACTGAAAAACCTAATTATTCTTCATACTTTTGAAATTAATCCCTAAGAAAAGATTATGGTACCATAAATTGCGCCTTCTAGATTTGTGTTTCTTCCTCATCCTTGAGTTGATATTTGTATACTTTTTCTTGCTTTTGACAGTGTCTTTTTTTATAAGGGTAGTTTCAATTCTGTCTCAGTTTTTTTTCAATCATTCTCTGTTCTGCAGCTGACACAGATCCTTTTTGCCTTACCTACATTACATACCAGATTGAAGGCATATAGTCACTAGTTAATAAGTTTAGTTTGTAATACATATTTATGTTTGTGTATTCTTTATCTTTTTAATTTTATATTTCAGGTGCATGCTTACAGAGCGGCGTTGGAAAGGCTATTGGTGGAACATGACCCCAAGCTGAAACATTCTCCAGTTAGAAATATAAAACATTCTGATAACATGAACTTTCGGAAGTAAGTCGCTTATTCTATAATATTTTATATTGGCTAAAACAGATGGCGCCACTTTGAATGAACACCGCCACTTCGTGCAATAGTGAGTGGAATGTACTTTGTTAATGCTACTGCTGCTGTGTTACTGACATGTAAATCTTAGTTTTACCAGTAAAATTACTTAATTTACGATCATTCTGATGGGGGATTTTTGACAGCTCTTTAAAAAATAAAAATAATAGATCTAAATAAGACGATAGATGGCGCCAGTTGTAGATTCTTTTTTGTTTTTACATCCTTTTATGGCCCTGGGTGACTCGCCGGATTTCTTCATCCACGAATCGTCAACGCCATCTATCGAAGCTTTATGAACTATTTTTTTTTAATTGGCTGTCTGAAAATCCCCCATTCTAATTGTGGCTAATGTTATTATTATTCAAACAATTCAATGGTAATATTTTTCAAACAACAGAGTAGCATGGTCTATATTGATCAAACCCTCGAAACTAGTAGCTCTGTGAGCTGTATGTAGACCTCGCGAGACGAAAAAGATAAGAATTTAACACCATTAGCAAACTAACCCAACATCTACGAATAAGGAAGCTATGGAAGTGTAATTGTAAACAAAACCCAAGAAAAATATGGCCCCAAATCTCGAGTACTTAAACGAGAAACGTCACTGTAGACAGGCCAATTGGATGCGTTCACGCATCACGTCATATTCCGACAAGCGCGGTGATTGGTTCACGGCATGACGGATAACGGTGATTGGATCGCGTCACTTGTGCAGTGGATGTGTTATGCATTAAGTGTGATAGAACAAGTCAAATTAAAAATTATCGTACTTTTGCATTACTGATATCAATCAGATTGCTTTGTAATTATTTACTAAAATCACCTTATATAATATATTATTTAAATGTGTGATTGTTTTTGGGAAGAGGCCATTACTCTGTGTCAAACTTCTCACGTTTTCGTATTGTATTTTGTATCCATTAAAATCTTGCCAATCATTTGTTATTTTCGAGTTGTGATTTTATTAGTAACGTTAGCGTTGAAATACAAGCCTGAACTAAAGAGAAACTACATTATTTTGGAGATCCATCCACCATGTGCAATCCTGCTGGCAACGGTTCTCCGTCAAATATAAAGAGATATACAGCGACTCGCGAGGTCTACAGCTCACAGAGCCACTAGTATAGAAAACTTGGCCTTGTGCCTTTTAAAAGAAAATAACAAAGACAATTTAACAAAGGCATTATTTTATGTCATGTATTTAGAATACTGGAAATAAATGTATTTACTTGTGATTTGTTACCCCAGTTTCTTTTTTGTTGGCTTTTTGGGCCTCCTGCACCATTTTACCTCGCCGGAGGTCATTTTATTACCTATGTTTGTCTGAATTATATTGTATTTTTGTTTTTTATCGGAAGCGGCAGTCTATCATACAGTGCGTGACAGACTAACTAGCGCGTGTGTTGCCCTTTTTAAGCCCCGCCTTCTGTGTTTCCCTTGGCGTGGGGCCATTTTTTGAACGGAATGCGACTTCTATAGCTTCCTTATTCGTAGCCCAACATACAATGTATGTTGCACAAAGTTGAAAGTTTGAATTATTTTTATGTTGAATCCATTAATGTTCAATTCTGTAGATTTCTCATTACGTCACTTTCAGATACTGTGAGCTGGCTCTGACTCGAGTCCGCATACCGGCCCCTTCAGCGGACCTATGGTCCCGAGGCGAGGCAGACTTATCGCAATGGCGGCGCGTGGTCATCGTCTACTCGCTAAGACTACTGCTCGCGCCGCTCGTGGAAACCGTCGTGCTATTGGACAGGGTCCTGTACGTACTGGAACATGGTGAGTTTTATGGACAGGGTGCTTTAAGTCTTATAAGGTGCTGTAAGTCGGACGGGGTGCTATAAATGTCTACTCGCTGAGACTACTGCTCGCGCCGCTCGTGGAAACCGTCGTGCTAATGGACAGGGTGCTTTAAGTCTTATAAGGTGCTGTAAGTCGGACGGGGTGCTATAAATGTCTACTCGCTGAGACTACTGCTCGCGCCGCTCGTGGAAACCGTCGTGCTAATGGACAGGGTCCTGTACGTACTGGAACATGGTGAGTTTTATGGACAGGGTGCTTTAAGTCTTATAAGGTGCTGTAAGTCTTATGGACGGGGTGCTATAAATGTCTACTCGCTGAGACTACTGCTCGCTCCGCTCGTGGAAACCGTAGTGCTAATGGACAGGGTGCTTTACGTACTGGAACATGGTGAGTTTTATGGACAGGGTGCTTTAAGTCTTATAAGGTGCTGTATGTCTTATGGATGGGGTGCTATAAATGTCTACTCGCTGAGACTACTGCTCGCGCCGCTCGTGGAAACCGTCGTGCTAATGGACAGGGTCCTGTACGTACTGGAACATGGTGAGTTTTATGGACAGGGTGCTTTAAGTCTTATAAGGTGCTGTATGTCTTATGGATGGGGTGCTATAAATGTCTACTCGCTGAGACTACTGCTCGCGCCGCTCGTGGAAACCGTCGTGCTAATGGACAGGGTCCTGTACGTACTGGAACATGGTGAGTTTTATGGACAGGGTGCTTTAAGTCTTATAAGGTGCTGTAAGTCTTATGGACGGGGTGCGACTACTGGGCGATAATCGGTCGCGCCGTAGATATTTCCCTTCTGTTTATGAACATGGTATAGAGGTATATAATTTTAAACCTTCGCGGTCATTATTATAACATTTATGAGACATTTTACGGGCTTACCGCGATAATATTTTATTTTATATTATCGCGGTAAGCCCGTAAAATGTCTCATAAATATTATGGTATACAGGTGCTTTAAGTCTTATAGGATGCTATTAATGGACAGGGTGCACTATGTGTTATGTAAAGAGTCAAGTCAACTACTTTAGCAGTATACACGTACATTCAGACAGCTTTAAATCATATCAACAAAAAATACGTTATAGGACTTTTACTCGACTTAAGTAAAGCTTACGTCGCGTTTCGCACCAAATACTATTATCGGACTTATATAGGTTAGGTATTCGCGGCATCACTTATGAATGGATGAAATCTTATCTACATAATCGGAAACAATACGTTCAAGTAGAATACTGTAGCAAAAATGCCAACGATGTACAAACTGTGTCTTCAAACGCAAGAGAGGTAACTGGTTCTATACCGCAAGGTAGTGTGCTAAGTTGTTTAATTTTTTTGATCTATATAAACAACTTGCGAAAAATACTAGATGTCGAATGCATTTTGTTTGCAGACGATATTTCGCTAATATTTAAGTTCCAAAATCACGAAAACTACACGCGGAAAATAGAAGATACTCTTGTTTGTCGCCCAGAAAAAATGCATTCGCGCTCTTATCAACATCAAACAAAGAGATAGCTGCCGGCCACATTTTATACAACAAAAAATTCTTACCCTACCGTCCCTTTACATATTGGAAACTGCTCTGTTCGTACGGCGCAATATGTACTTATTTACCCTAGAAAGAGATGCGCAACCAAAACGAATCTTGAGACAAAAATATATTTACAATCTAAAACCGCCAAAATCCACCATGGAATTATTTCGTAAGGGACCATACTACTCAGCCGTAAAAATCTACAATGCAATACCGGAAACTATAAAATCAATAGAAAAATATGAATCCTTCTATAGTGAATTAAAAAAATACCTGCTCAATCAATGTAATTATAAAATAGACGACTTCATCAATAAAACTTCTTAATACTACTTTATTAAAACTAATTTATAATAATAGAACCATCCATTAAATCTAATCACATACAGAATAAAATAAATAAATAAATAAAATAATATAATAAAAATTGCTAATTATTGAACCATCTCCATAATAAGTACTACATCATTTATAAAAACTAACACCTAATCTTAAGTATATTACTAACATTTTATGTCGTTTTTTTTTATTTTTTTGTACAAATTGTTTTTTTTATTTTACATATGTTATTAAGGGGAATTTGCAACACCTTACGAGGTACCAAATGAGAGACTGTATTTATGAAGTAAGATCAAATTGTTACCATTTGTAAGCAAATAAATAAATATGAAAATGAAAGAGTGCTATAAGACTTAAGCTCTGTTTAAAATGACGCGACAATCGCGCGAAAATTGGTCGCGCCCACATAATAAATATGTGGGGACATCTCACACACGGCCATTTGATCTCAAACTACTCGTAAGCAAAGCTTGTACTATGGGTACCAGGCAGCTAATATAAATTACTTAAATAGATAAATACATACATATGGACAGGGTAATATAAGTCTGGGACTTGTACAGTAATATAAACAAAATCCACACACAAACACAAGTGTTTTTATCTGATTTAATTCTTGATCAACCGTGCAGTGAATTTTTAGTGCTGGGAGATTTTAATGTAACTGACGCCGTATGGGCCGCTGTGCCAGACTTACCTTATTTATATACTTTGTCAAATCCTACACACAACACCCTCATTTCACAAATACATGACTTTATGTCATTCACGAACATCAATCAATGCAGTGGCGTGTTAAATGTTAACAATAGGAGCCTCGATCTAGTTTTCTGTAGTGTTCCCTGTAAAGTGACTCGAACTGAGCCATTGTCTCGGCCGGAGGACGGGCATCACCCGGCGCTGTGCGTGGTACGCGACTCGCCCCGCCGCGCCACCGAGTTGCGGCAAGCGCCTCGCACTGTGCGTAGATATTTTTCAGCTGATTACGACAAGATTTCAGCCGCGTTAGGTAAAGTTGATTGGGGGTTTCTCCTAGAAGAGGTTGACATTGACTTAGCCGTAAATAAATTCTACCTGATTATTAATAATATTGTCTCGGAATTAGTGCCAATAAAAATAATCGCCAAAGAAGGTAAATATCCCGTTTGGTATCCCCGCAGATTAATAAAATTAATTAACAAAAAACTTAAAGCCCATAAGAAATGGAAATGTTATAATAGACAAAGCGATTATAATACTTTTTCGGAATTGCGTTCCCAGGAAAAAAAATTAATAGTGACAAGTTATGATTTATTCGTTTCTAGTTCCGAAAACAATATCCGTCAAGACCCCAAACGGTTTTTTTCTTTTATTAAATCAAAAAAATCCACTCCTAGTATCCCTGATACGCTTTTCCTTGATGATAACACCGTCACTGACGGTCAGGCAATAGTTGACACTTTTAACAATTTTTTCCAGTCAGTTTTTGAAAGTGATGTTGGTACTAATCCATCTTCTACTATGGATACTGATAATAATAAGTATGCCAATCTGTTAATATCCTCAATGCACATATCATCTGAAACTGTTGAGAAGTATCTGCGTCGCCTTGACGTGTCTAAGGGTTGCGGACCTGATGGGATCCCTCCCGTATTTTTAAGACGTTGTAGTAAAGAACTAGCCTATCCTATAAGTATTCTTTTTAAGCTTTCTTTATTGAACGGTATAATGCCAGCTATTTGGAAACGCTCCCTCGTCTTACCTATATTTAAAAGTGGGAATAAACATGATATGCATAATTATCGAGGCATCTCAAAATTGTCTACAATTCCGAAACTTTTTGAAGAAGTGGTATATGGCATGTTATTTCCGGTGGTAAGGCCGCTTCTAATTACCCAACAGCACGGTTTCGTTAATAGGCGTTCGACAGAGTCTAATCTTTGCGAGTACTTGGACAAAATTCTGGTGGCCATGGATGGGGGTCACCGGGTTGACGCTGTGTATACCGATTTCTCCAAATGTTTTGATAAAATCTCCCATTGTTTATTAATTAGGAAATTGGAAGAAATCGGTATACACGGTGACTTGCTCCGATGGCTCGAGTCCTATCTTAGGAACAGAACCCAGGCTGTTGCCGTGAAGGGTTTTACCTCCGCATTCATACCTGTGACCTCAGGGGTTCCCCAAGGCTCGCATCTCGGGCCCCTGCTTTTTAATATTTTTATTAATGATGTTTTAAAATGTTTCCATTTCTCCAATGCCTTATTATTCGCAGACGATACTAAGTGCTTCCAAATTATTAGATCTAATCAGGATAGCATTAATTTACAAAAGGACTTGGATCGGTTTGGCGAATACTGTTTGCACAATAAATTAGTTCTTAATGTTGATAAATGTTGTACTATTTCTTTTAGCAGAAAAAAGAACCAAACTTCTTATAGCTATACACTGTATAACAAACAGCTCATAAGAGTAAACGAGGTGCGAGATCTGGGTGTGTACTTGGATGACAAATTATTGTTTAAATCGCACATTGAAAAAATTGCGTCCAAGGCCTTCAGGATGTTAGGTTTTGTCTTTAGACAAAGTACTGAATTTAAAAAAGTTGAAACTTTGCTTGTACTTTATAACTCTCTTGTAAGATCTCATCTTGATTATGCATCTACGGTTTGGAATCCACAATATTCTGTTCATAGAACTGCGTTGGAGAAAATCCAGAATAAATTTCTGAAGCGTTTAAAGTACAAATTTAAAAATATTCCCCTTAACTTGCTGCATAGCTTGGAAGTGCGTCGTGAGCACAGGGATGTCGTTTTTCTTTATAAAATCTTACATAACTTAGTTGAATCTCCTTACCTCCTCAGCATGGTCTCTCTTAACTGTCCAAGAGCCAACCTTCGTCTATCAACTCGAGCAACCTTCGCATTGCCGCGTTCGCGTACCAACTACGCTAAAAACCGCTTCATCCGACGAGCATGCAATTCTTATATCACTAAATTCAAAGATGTTGATATCTTCCATCTTAAGTTTCCTAAATTTGTTTCCACCATCAAACAAATCAAGTAGTATTTCGATTACAGATAGGTAGCATCTTTATTTTAAAATTTTTAAATTATCAGGCGTAAAATTCTTCTAAATTTTTATAATTTCATTTTGTATCCTCCATTGTTTTTTACCCAATGTCTTGTATCAATAATTAGTGAAAACTTAATTGGCTAATGTAATGTTTCAAATGTTATTGTCTTATGCGTCATGTAAGCTGTATGTTTTCCGTAAATAAATAAATAAATAAATAAAAGTGCTCATCACACGAATGTTTGCCCTGGGCGGGATTCGAACCCGCGACCCTATGCTTCGTAGACAGGCGTACTACCGACTAAGCTGCGGGGTCGTCATAATGCATAATGCTGGCGCATATTCACTCATTCGCTTGTGCTTCTCAGATTGAGCGTTGCATTTTCCAACCCGCTTATTCAGACGAGCGAGCGAATGGTCGCATCAGTTTATACAGAGCTTTATGGATCGGGTGCTTTACGTACTGGAGCATAGTAAGTCTCATGTCTGTCATGTGCTATGCTAAATCAGTTATATCAATTTGTGGAGTGGAGAATCTACGGAGTATTATCAGTCATCATCATAATCTGACTGTTAGTACTGACTGTTTTGTAAGATTTCAGGAAAAAATAACCAAAACAAGCTTTACTTTCTAATATTTTTAAATCGTGTGGTGTCAGTGTTATAGAGCCGCCAAAGGCCACTGACATGGCTCGTGTAACGACTGATAGTAGCCGGGACCAACGGCTTAAGGTGCCTTTCGAAGCACGGAATCATCTTTCCTTTCGGACAATCTGGTGGTTCAGCCTGCAATGTCCTAACCAAACTGGGGAAAGTCTCCCCCATCGGGAGTCGAACCCGATACATCTGTAATGGGCGACGAAATCTCGACCACTCGGTCACGGAGGCTGTTTCTAATAATAATAATGGCACGGCCGTGCCGCTTTTTTGCTCGACTTTTTATTTTATAAGGCTTTGATATAGTAGTAAAGAAAAAATATTTCTCATGAATACTTTTAATCACAAGAAAGAAAAATAAATACATTCATCGGTCAACATTTAAGTACTTTACACATGATACATTTATTTACATTCACCTAACTTAAATACTTTCTAATATACATTGACTTGATTCGAGATCGAGGGGTCTTTGGGTCATGGTTAGAGATGTGCCGTGGGGAATGTTCCCATTCCCAGTATTTTCCCTAAGGGAATATTCCCGGTATGTTACCCAAAGTTTCCAATGTTCCCGGGAATATTCCCCTACACATGAAACATTTAATATATTGAATTCTTTCTTTACCTAGTGTTTTAATTTAGTTTGGTTGTCTGGTTGGCTGGTTTGGTTAGTATGATTTAATTTGAAAAATTGATTATTTTTGATATAGACAATTTTATTTTATTTATGTGAGAGATTTCACTCACGGTCATCTGATCCAAAACTAGGCAAGGCCTGTACTACGAGTATGGGTGTCAAAGATAGACAAATATTCAATACCCAGACACAGAAATGACCCTTGATGTCTGCCTTTTTTTCTTTTCGCGCCTTAGCTTGGTACTATAGAAAACTGTAATTTTATTACAGATAGTTACTATAGGTATTAGTCGTTTTGTTAGTTACATACAGCCAAGTAGATGTTTGCCTGTTCATTGCTGACTGTAAGATGTGGATAAACTGTCTCGCTTCCTCTTTAAAAAACATTTTATTTGCGAATCTCTTTATTTGAGTGGCAACAAGGTCATCAAACAATGAAAGCGTCCTTTTTTAGTTACCTGTTATTTAATTTGTAACTTGGTGCACGTATTTAAACATACAAACCTCGTTGTTAAAAATAATCTGAATCTTTGTGGTCGGCTTTTAAAAGTTGCTTTGCTTTATACCTATAACTTATGAAAAACATGTTGATCGTTCTGTGATTTGTTAATTATTTTAGTATAATTTAAATTGTTAATACTGAAATTTTATTGATATTTAAAAACAAATCTGGATCTTTGTGGTCGGATTTTAAAAAAGTTGCTTTGTTTTATACCTATAACTTATGAAAAACATGTTGATCGTTCTGTGATTTGTTAATTATTTTAGTATACTTAAAATTGTTAATACTAAAATTTTATTGATGTTTAATTGTTGATTATATTGATAACGCATATTTGTACACACATGAATAAAAACTATCAAAATTTAACGTCTGTGTTTCTTTTTCTCTTATTAAAATACAGTTAAAACTTTCAGAATCTGCCCGGGAATATTCCCGGAAACATTGGGAATATTCCTAAAAACACTGGGAATATTCCCATTTTTTTGGGAGTTTTGGGAATATTCCCAGGCATGTGGGAAATTTCCAGTGATTGTTCCCGGTAACATTGGGAATATACGAAATCTCTTAGGTTAGTAAGTATTCAAATATTACTTGTGATTTGTCTCCTAAAACTTAATATTGTGACATATAAATATATAAAAAAAATAGAAGATTTCGACAACTTTCCCATTGTTAAAGTTCTCAAGGGAATATTCCCCGGAATATTCCCACACAAAAGTAATTTACCGGGAACGGCACATCATTAGTCATGGTTCTTTTTTAATACAATTTTTTTTATAATGGACCATTTACGCACACCAAACCACTAAGCACATCACAGACGCGGCTGGGGCTTCCCCCCATGCCAATGACCTTGAACGCTAGCGCCACTTCAATAAAAAATCATAACTCCGGGAAAACAAAATATATTATTTTAAAAATCCGGTCGGTAAAATTGTTTCATAGGTCGACTAGTATTTATAAAACCACGGGGTCTCATTCCTTAGTACGGAAATTTTGTTCTAAATTAGTGATGACATCTAGTGACAACATTGGCACTACGTAGAGTCTAAGCAATCATTATCATTTGCAGCGCTATCTATCGTTTAATAGTTATCCTGTTTGTGACATATCACACATACATACAGCGACATCTATTATCTAATAGTTGTAATATTTATCAAACTTGGCCCTTGACACAGCGATGTTTTGTTCTTGCATTAAAACATTTTTAATGTTTTTGGATAGTAGTAACGATTTTTGAAAAGATTCAAATAATAGCAAACAGAAAACAATAAAAGAAATATATTTATAATAAAGGCGCTCTCAAGGTCGTCAACTTGGCACTAGATGGCGTATCTGCGCAGTTTTGTAGGTCAGTGCGCACATAGCACCATCTAGTGAGCTAATAGAGGAAACAAAATAGCCCGAAGAATAGTCCGAGTTTTGAGGGTACAGTTATTTTTGTATGAGATGAGGCATCTGTACGTAGTATTATACCCGTGAAATTTACATCGTTTTGTTCCCGCCGTGTAGTGATAGTACCCGTCAAACTGAACAACTTCTCAAGAAAAAAAAAATTCCTGCGACATAAAAATTTTTGGTCTCTCCATACAAAGTGAGACTCCCGACCGACCCATTTTGTATGGAAACCAAAAATTTTTTTGTCGCAGGAAATTTTTTTTTCGTGAAAAGTTGTTCAGTTTGACGAGTACTATTACTACATGGCGGCGGGAACAAAACGATGTAAATTTCATGCTGTATTTTCTGTGATAAAACTGACAAATTTATGAAAATGTGGTTATTTGCACTTTTCTACCTGTAACTACAACTAACTACATTTTCATAAAGTCAGTTTTATAAATACTAGACGACCTATGAAATAATTTTACCGACCGGATTTTTAATATAATATTAGTTTTCTCGGAGTTATGATTTTTTATTGAAGTGGCGCTAGTGTGCAGCCAGGTAGGTAGCCCCCTTAATGCGTCAAAGCAAGACCTCTTATCGCCAACAATTTGTATCTAGTCAAGGGTCATGTAGATGGCTGGTTATTATTATTTGACAGTTAGTGACCATTTTTTTTACGTTTTATGGTTAACAAAAAACCTCATTCAACTGCTACAGACGTAAATCTTTAGGTATTCAAAATCTGCCAAAAAGTCGTGAAGTGAAAAGTTTTAATAGCGGCTTCACAGAAGAATAGCAGCGACTAGATATTTATAGTTTGGCACCTACTTTGGCACTGGTAAACTTATCCTAATTAATACTTAAAAATCAACGAATTATCTATAGTCTAGAAGAGTAACCGTCTAACAAAGCCCGCTAAAACATGGCACCTAATTAATTTTGACAGACGACGACGACAGACAGGCAGATGTCGCTGCTGTACATTGAAGCTTACTTTCGACGTTCTTACAAACCGAGTGATATAAAACATCATTGTACCGCGTATTCGAATGTCGTATGGTATAGTTTTGCTTCTTTGGTATTCATTTGATAGGGTCAAGTTTGAAGCGTAGTTACTATTCTAGACTATAGATAATTCGTTGTTAAAAACGAACAAAGGATAACTAATTAAGTTTAGGGGCTGTTTAGCTTTTTTTTATGCATTACTGATACGGACATTGACCATTTATTTATGTAAAACGGATTTAAAAAAATTAAAATTGTGTTATAAGATATTTCTTAAAATTAAATTTGTTTAATTTTCAGGTTTATCGTGCGAGATCCGCCCGGTGTTCGACCCTAGGATTTCTCCACGGAACCATATCATTGTTGCAAGAAGACAATAAGAAATGGTAATGCATATTCGAATTTATCTATTGTAATAATATTAAGTTGTTCTTTATACAGGGAATCTAGCAAGTATATAAAATGTTTTTATTCTATAAAATATAATTAACAATGTTCCTATAAGTAAGGGTTTTCCGACAGCCAATTGAAAAAAAATTTTTCATAAAACATCGGTAGATGGCATTGACGATTCGTGGATCTGAAAAAATCCGGCGAGTCACCAACGGCCATAAAAGGATTTAAAAAAAAGAACACCCGGCGCCAGTTTAAGCGAATTGGCTACGCAATGAATAACTTGTTACTTGTAAATTGTTGCTTCGTGAAACGGGACCCAGCTAGTTTTTAAAGAATCACTGATTTAAAATTAGCGAGTTTAAAATCTATTTTGTGCTTGGTGCTCTTTTGCCTATCAGGTACCCGTTATCTATTCTGTATAATAATTTAAATCTAAAATTATATATACCTTAGTACGTACATTATGATACATGTTCACTTATCCCAATAATACTTACTTATACCCAGTTAACACATACATACATTTTACTTACACCCATAATCGATAACCCAATAATTACGACACACAAAGTAAGCCACGTTTCACGTAAGCCATCAATAATCAATATTTATTTATTAATATAGTTATATAGTTTTAATCAAAAGTAAATTTAATAAAGTATAAGGGCAAACCATCTAGCAAACCAAACTGTAAGGAATATCGATCATCTAAGATCTAGAGAATATACACATTTGCCATTAAAACAATTAAAGAATTAACACGTTTTATAAAAGGAAGTAGTTTATTTTATTTCTCATTAGATGGCACCACAAATCTGTGCCACACCGGAGTCAACGCCATCTATTGTAAAATTAAGAAATATTGAGTTATTACTACCATTGCGTATTACAACATTCCGAAAAGTCCACTTATTTTTTATGGATTAAATAATTGGTAAATTATATGCGTTGTTTTTTGTCAAATTGACGAACTTGTAACAATATTGTAAGCTCATTTTTCTTACAGCACCCGCACAGTGCATTTATGTTCGCAGCGAGCGGAATATTTAATTTTGAGTTTTGATGTACTTGGTATCTTAAAACATCATTCTCCTATGTACCTATAGGTACTTATTTATTTAATTAACAGCAACAAATTAAAAATACGACTTGCGCGTTTATGTCTCTTATTTGAACACTTTTAGAAATGTTAAACCATAAACTTCATATTAATTATCACTAGAATTAAATAAACATAAATTAATGTTGGGGCGTAAATTAATATTCTTGAGAGAAACCAGAGAAAGTTATATATAATGACTAGGAATCCGATTAAAACTAAAAGAGACTTGCTTTGCTTAGCAATTTTACCATTTTAGATGGATAAGTAACTTCTTAACATAACACCTGTTTCCCTTTTAATAAGTTTGCTTTATTTATTACCCAATAGATAAATTTATTTTGAAAAAGCCTCTCCTTTTTTTGTATTGTTGCTATCACTGACAATATATGTTTGTTTACATTTAATTTAGTCAAAGCGAGTGCTAGCTAAAGTACAAAACACACTAACTAAATGCTTAAGAACTAAAGTTTGGCCACAGAGGGGAGCATTTATCGTTTTCTTCATCAACAGCTCATATACGTCCCCACCGAAGGGCTCGAGCCTACCCTAAATTAGGGCGATTAGGCCTTAGGCGACCAACCTTTGAATTTTTTTCGCAGGAGTGTGCATGTTTCATCACGATGTTTTCCTTCACCGTAAGAGCGTACATATGAATTCAAAATTCGAAAACACACTGTACGTGGTGGGGATCGAACCCGCGTCTCCCAGACGGGAGGCAGCGGCCCTAGCCACTAGACCACCGACACTCTTATCACAGAGTCATCACTCTCAACATTATCACGAGTTCATATTACGGTATTTTCTATACTTTTATTTGACAGCTGTCAAATGTGTGTCGAGTGTTTATAAACTGTTTCAAGGACTGTGTATTGTATTTGTCTAGCACTCGCAATCTTGCAAACTAAACAAAAGTGTAAACCGATTAGGGCGCCTCAGACATCGATAATTCTGGTGACCTTTCGTTGCCTGCAAAGCTACAAACTAAGTATATAAGGCGTCCCACGACTGCACCACATAAAGGGAAAATCACACTAATATTATAAATGTGAAAATATATTTGGATGTTTGTATGTTTAGATGTTTGTTCCGCCTTTACGCTTAAAGTACTCAACGGATTTGGATGGAATGGATGGAGATAGTATGTAACCCGGATTAACACATAGGAAACTTTTTACGGGAAAAAGTCTTATTTCCACGGGACAATCTTACATAACGCAAGCGTTGCCGCGGGCGGAACGCTAGTGCTTGAAATATTGTTTGAATCTCGTTTTAGGCAGGCGTATTTTTAAAATACTAAATGCAGTTAAAATTATTTAAAATAATGAAGTAGTTTCTCGCGACTCGTGGGTCACCCAGTATACAGATAGCGAATTCCGAGATTGATATTATATTTAAAAGCTGTTACTTTTACTTCGATGATATTTCGGGGACAACACGTAATTTCTATGTTCACTATGACTTTTACTTACTTAGTATGAATTAATTTATTTATTCAAGGTTCTGGACGCATGAGTGATCGGGATAGAAGATTTAAGAGCATACGAGAGTGAGTGAAAACGCAATACTTCATGCTTGATCAAGCAACTAGAGTATTGCGTGTTCTGTTTACGCACTTGCGTATCTTCCACCCCGCCCAAAATGAACGTGGAAACTGCCATGTAAAATAGAAAATTAATAATGCGATTAAAATAAGAATAGGACTGTTGCATGCGAAACTAGTATTGAATAACTTTTTTTAGTGGTTTGACAGCGTCAGTCCACTCATATTCTCATTTCAATCGCATTCTAAGTGCTGGATATCAAGCCATCCCCGAACGATAAAGTAAAAGCTGCCAGAGTGAAGTGTGCCAGTATCCTCGCCATCACGCGTTGGCGGGCTGCGGCGGCAGCATGCGCGCGGGCTCGTCCTCGCTGTCGTCCGAGTGCACGCGCGTGAACCGCCCCCGCGCGCCGCGCTCCAGAAACCTCCGCAACTTGAACTCGCCGGAGCCGTACTCCCAGCGGCGTCGAGGGATGCTCTTCCGACCTATTTTAATAAACGGATGTCTTTGACTTCTGTGTTTCATTGTTTTGTGGTACTAGTAGAATTCTCAGGTTGATTGGCGGATTTAAAAAGCACTCGACGAGAATAATGGGTGTGCATCTGGATTGAGGGCCTATTTTTCTAATTATTGCTAAACGAGATGAAACTTACAGGGATTTTAGTAAAAAATAGGTAAAACTTAAAGCAAAGATTCTTAAATTTCTTAAACCTGAAACAAAACAGCTATGGTCAAATAACTTGGGCCTTCAATCCTGACGCCTGCATAAAGTGGCATAGCTTAAATCTTAGAAAGTACTATCCCTGGGATAATAATCTTTATTTGAGAATTTAGTTAAGATTTTCTTAAATAAATTAAGAAATTCCCAAATCCTAAGAATGCGATATTACAGATTTATGGCGGTTTAGCTTGGGCCCTCAATTCATGAATATCTGTACTGAGGAATATGCAAAACATTAATTTATCTAAAGAAATAATATCAATATGACTTAGGTATATTTCAGTTCAATATCTTGGTAAATTTGTTAAAAAGAAATAACGACACAAAATTAAATTGTTAAAAAGTTAATGAAATTCGAAATTTGACAAAACGTCTGAACTGAGGGCCCAATATTTTCGGCAATATTGACTAGGCTAGGCCTTCTACATTACCGCTCATTAGCTAATATATTTTAACCAATTTTTAACTAAAATGTAACAGCGTATATTCTTCTAAATGCCATACTTTAAGAGAAATTTTATTTTAAATTTTTTACATGACAATATTCTGTAGGGTGACCATAATGCTAATGTTCGTCGTGCTCGTGTAGTATTTTGTAAAGCGCAGATGGAAAGTTATATACGACTAGCTGTGCTGTGCCCGCAACTACGCATGCGTGGAAAAAAAAGTATCGGTAATCAATGAAATACTGAAAATTAGAGTAGTTATTAAAAAAATATAGGAAAGCTCATAATTTTAATATTCTAACAAAGCATTCTTGAATTAAAACTCCAGCCAAAATGAATCAGCAACAACATAAACATAGGAATAATAGGTACTTGACATGTTATTCTTCAACTAATATATGTAGGTACAATATTAAAGTGGTAGGCTGCACTATTTAATTAAATGCACCACACAAAACGGAATCGCTTCCGAGACTTCCGACAGTTCAATCCACAACTTGGCTTAAAAAATAGCTTCTATGAAGGTACATTCTGATTAGTCTCAAAAAGTAACAAAATCATATCTACCCTATAGAATTTTCTCCTATTTTTTTCTAGCCTGAGCTGTCCCACTGCTGGGCAAAGGCCTCCCCTTTTTTCTTCCACTCCCAATCATCCTCGAAAGCGTCGAGATCGTCTCGCCAACGTTTTCGAAGTCTGCCTCTCCCACGTCGGCTATCATTTGGCACCCACTCTGTAGCGATCCTAGCCACCGGTCCGGGTGCATTCTGCAGACGTGACCCGCCCAATCCCATTTTAACTTGGCAGCCTTTGCACCCACGTCTTTTGGAGCGTAGGGTGGTGTTCCGGATACGGTCAATCCTTTTTACACCTAGAAAGCTACGCTCCATTGCCCGTTGGCAATTTTCTCCTATAAAAATAGAAAACAAAATTTCTTTAAAAGTATGGCATTTAGAAGAATATACGCTATGTTACATTTTAGTTAAAAATTGGTTAAAATATCTAATACTTTAAACGAGCAATTCTTGTATATACCTATATTCCTATATATATATAATGAGAATCTCGGAAACGGCTGCTACGATTTCGATGAAAGGGCAATGGGCAATTTTCAAGGCAGGGTGGCGTCTTTCAAAAAACTGCTGCGCACAAACGAAACTGGGATAAATCAATAGAGGACTGAAGTTTGAACAAAAGTTATTATGAGATGTACAACCATTTCAAGATATAGCCATTTTTAAGTTACATTTTTTATTTTTTTACTTTTTGTGAATGTAGTATTTAAATGTTTTTTTATGATAATTAACCTAAGATAATGATGATGATAGGTGTTTATCAGATGCTTTAGGTGTTTTGCCCATCTCTATAGGTATAATATGAGTACCAAATGTAATTTTTACAGTACTAGTGATGGTGTCTACCAACTGTGAATAAAACGTCACAACTTCTTGGAATCCGAGCGATCGGCTCCATACGCATTTCTCTGGAGCTGATCGCTTCCTGTCAACTGTCAGTCAACCAATCACGGCGATGAATCTTTTATGACGAAACATACATTTAAATTATGGACCGTAAACAAACAGATGTTATTCTCTGAAATAAGGTAGGCATTTTTCAATCAATCAATCAATTAATCAGCCTATTGCAGTCCACTGCTGGACTTAGGCCTCCCCAAGGGTACGCCAAACCGCACGATCAGCCGCTTCCCTCATCCAGCCACCACCAGCGACCTTCTTCAGGTCATCAGTCCACCTGGCAGGGGGGCGTCCCACACTACGTTTCCCGAGACGCGGTCTCCATTCGAGAACCCGTCTGCTCCAACGCTCATCGGTTCTGCGACAGACGTGGCCAGCCCACTGCCACTTCAGCTTGCTACATTTCTGGACAATATCCACCACCTTGGTCCTCTGCCGGATGATTTCGTTTCGGATTTTATCCCGTAGCGAAATACCAAGCATAGATCTTTCCATAGCTCGCTGAGTGACATGTAGCCGGTGGGCCAGCTTCACCGTCATGTTCCACGTCTCGGCACCGTATGTCAAAACGGGTAGGACACACTGGTTATAAACCCTGCTTTTCAGGCATTGCGGTAGCGGCGACGAGAAGATATGACGCAGTTTCCCGAATGCTGCCCAGCCCAACTGTACTCTTCTTGCGATTTCACGCTCAAAGTTGTCTCTATCCAACTGCAATGTCTGCCCGAGGTAGACATATTTTTGGACAACTTCGAGCACTTCGCCATTGATCGAGATCGGTTCCGGAATTATTAGTTCGTTGAACATGACCTTA
This sequence comes from Carpatolechia fugitivella, assembly GCA_951230895.1. Classification (NCBI taxonomy): domain Eukaryota; kingdom Metazoa; phylum Arthropoda; class Insecta; order Lepidoptera; family Gelechiidae; genus Carpatolechia; species Carpatolechia fugitivella. The sequence goes on along the minus strand of OX579646.1, from coordinate 20,208,301 downwards.
GTCTTGTCCAAGTTCATCCGGAAACCAGCTGACTGTGAAGCAGCGTTGAGACTGTGCACCATTTTTTGCAGATCCTGCAACGATTCAGCCATTATGACTATGTCGTCGGCAAAGCGGAGGTGACTGAGATATTCGCCATTAATGTTGATGCCCAATCCGTTCCAGTCTAGGGTTTTGAAGACATCCTCCAGTGCGTTGGAGAACAGTTTCGGAGAGATGACATCCCCCTGTCTCACTCCTCTGAACAACCTGATGGGTTTTGTCTTATGATTCTGTACTTGGACGGACATCGACGCCATACTGTACAGGCTTCTCAGTACCAGAGATTAAGCAATGACACATGTGCTGTGATTGGTCGATTGACTGCTCATGTGAACAAAGGATAGCCGAGAAAAGCCGACCAAGTTGATAACACGAATTCCAAGAATTTTAAATGCCATGAAAATAATGCACATTTAATAACGATATAGATACTACGTGCTTTATTGTATTGTTAAATGCTTTTTGACACATGACGATTCGTTCTATCACTTTATAAATAAATCTTAGTTGATGTTGTATATCTATTTTAAGTATTTATGCTAACAGCTATAGCAAATACTGTATTTTACAAGAAAACAGAAAAAAAAATGTTAAAAACCAAATTATTTAAAAATAATAATACATTGTGATGGCATTGCAGTTAAAGAAATTAAGTGCGATAGTGTTTTGTGCCAACATTATTTATATTAAATACAAAAAAGATAATCCCAACACAATTTCCATCAAAAATAGAGGTATAAAAGGTGCACAAAATATATGTGACTGAAACATGCACATATCTCAAAATGGTTGCGTTTCTGAACTAAGTCGTCATAATAACTTTTGTTTCTACTTAAGTCCTCTTTACATTTAACACAGATTTTTTTGTGCGCAGCGATTTTTTAAAAGACGCCAAAATAGCCCATGGGCCTTTGGTATATAGGGGGTCTCGAGGGCGATAAATCAATCTAGCTAGCTTTTGTTTTTGGTAAAACAGGATTTCCCCATGTTTTCGGGCTTAAAAGAATTTGTACGCCATATCATTAAAAGAGAAGGTTATTTCGCCGCTATCCATAACGACGCGGTGGCTCTGTTGGGGAACCAGGAGGCAATGAAACCGAAGGTCAGACGATCGAGTCCACATCAATTCACTTTTTTATTTTTTTGTTCATGTTTCTTTTTTTGTTTTTAACTTTTTAATTCTTTCATTTAGTTATTTAAATACAAAATTGACAAATAAAAATTGCTTATTTAGTACCTTATTTTTTCGTGGTCTAAATTGTTTCCAACAGATAGAGCAATTTTTATAGGTATGTTTTTTTATTTATTACTTACCGTCGTCGTCGTTGTTATTACTTATTTTTTCATTTACTTAGTTCAAAATACCTTTACAGAAAATCACTTCGTTTTTCTTACACCGAAAGTTCTGCAACAGATGGCACTACAACTCACATAGTGACGAAATTTTTAGCGAAAAGCATTTAAAAGTATTTTCAGTTATTTTTTCAGATATGTAACACAGAAATGGAAAATGCTATTTTATCCACGGAGACGTTATTTAATCCACGCAACCTCAACAAATTCAATTTTATATTACTACTAGCGCTGCCTTTACCACTGTTAGGCATGGGAATAATAATTTATTTTCCTTTCTGAATTCTATCCAAATTCCGATCCTAATTTATTGTCAATGCAGGGAAATCTATTTTTACTAAAAATTAAACCTAGCTAGATCGATTTATCGCTCCCGAAACCCCATATAATGCTACATTTCATCGAAATTATCAACGCAACCTCAATAAATGCAAATTTATATTACTACTTACCACTGTATCTGTGCAAAATTGGAACTACTGCTAATAAGTTGGTAGGTTAGTTGGAATGGGAATAATTTATTTTCCTATAATAATCCTTTCTGAATCCTATCAAAAGTCCCATCCTATTATTTTATAATAAATAATATATTCTTTTCCTCGTTTTACTCGGGCCATCTGATGGAAAACTTTCAGACCACCAAAAAATTTATCAGAAATTTTCTTTCATTTTTGTATTTAAATAACTAAATGAAAGAATAAAAAAAATATAAAAAGGAAACAAACGAAAAAGAACAAAGAAATAAAAAAATATATTTGTCGAGATTCAAACTGCAAACTCGCGGTGTCCCGACTGAGCCAAAATTACCTTTCTATTTCAATGATATCGCGTAACAATTCTTTTAAGCCCGAAAATACGGGGAAATCTATTTTATTTATAAGCTAGATCGATTTATTGCCCCCGAAACTAAATTGCGAAATCGTTGCAGCCGTACGTTTCCGAGATCCTTATTATTCTTATCTTGCTCGTTTAAAGTATAAGAGTGGTGCTACTATGTCTAGCCGCGTGTACTTTCTTCTGAACGTATGAAGTAAGTAGAGTTTATCGAAATGCGTAGGTGTCTTACAAAAAAAATAAACGAGCTAAGCTCGGTCAACCAGGTACTATTAACTAATGAGCGGTAATGTAGAAGGCTTAGCCTAGTCAATATTGCCGAAAATATTGGGCCCTCAGTTCAACGTTTTGTCAAAATTCGAATTTCATTAACTTTTTAACAATTTAATTTTGTGTCGTTATTTCTTTTTAATTAACTAATTTACCAAGATATTGAACTGAAATATACCTAAGTCATATTGATATTATTTCTTTAGATAAATTAATGTTTTGCAGATTTCTCAGTACAGATATTCATGAATTGAGGGCCCAAGCTAAACCGCCATAAATCTGTAATATCGCGTTCTTAGGATTTGGGAATTTCTTAATTTATTTAAGAAAATCTTAACTAAATTCTCAAATAAAAATTATTATCCCAGGGATAGTACTTTCTAAGTACTTAGTACTTTCTAAGATAGTACTTTCTTAAGAATCTGCCTGCAACTAAATTTAGAAACGCGTTTTACAATTTTTTAATGGAGCGATGTTTTTATAGCGTTGAGGAATATTTAGAACATAAGCACAAAGATTAGGTTAAGATTGACATTAATAAGTATTCATAAATGACATGCATGCAATCATTGTTTATAATTCTAACTTTTACAAATATAATTTACTTAATTAATTTTTGCATACCAAGTAATTTACTGGTTAAGTGTGTGATACTACCAAAATGTAACAACTTTGTAAAAACCACATTTAGTGCAAATAAAGCTTCTATTTCTATAAGATTTAGGCTATGCCACTTTATGCAGGCGTCAGGATTGAGGGCCCAAGTTATTTGACCATAGCTCTTTTGTTTCAGGTTTAAGAAATTTAAGAATCTTTGCTGTTTTACCTATTTTTTACTAAAATCCCTGTAAGTTTCATCTCGTTTAGCAATAATTAGAAAAATGGGCCTTCAATCCAGATGCATACGAATAATGGTATTGAACTAAATAGCGCCACAAGCGAATGAACTCGAAATTGTTTGACGTCTTACCATCCATCCATCATTTCGGTACTTCGCCATCGTGTGCGTCAGAATCTAGTTAGTTTTTCTCCAAATTCCTAAAAAGCTAGACCAAAAACTCCATAGTTTTAAAAATAAAACTACTTTAAACCAGGTGTACTATATTAATTCTGTGGTAATGGCTGTAGTTCCAATTTTGGCTGGTACGTCTGCAGGTGCACAGAAAACATGTTTCTTCTTTATGGATATAAGTTTGTAAGTTACGTACAGACGAATCGAAACTCGCTGCATAAATCACTGTTGACATAGCTACCGCCAGCACGTATCGAATAGCAGAAGTAGAATTGGTGATTCCTAGACAAAGATACGTGGTTCCCTTGCTTTCATTTTTGTACCAAAACCTACACTGGAGTTTTTGAATGTATGTCCTTCAATCATTGGCACTTCCTACCTACCATATGAGCTCTATATTACATCTCGTATTGAATAGCGAAAGTAGGAGCGCTAATGAACGACAGAGATAGGTCATACGTGCTTTCTCTTTCTTTCTTGGTGACTACCACCCTTCTGCTTTTCTGCACTCTTAGTACTTTGTTCTGAGCCATCTCGTATTTATAGTAGCAAAAGTAGAAGCCTAGGAGCGCTAACGAATGGACGACAGAGATAGGTCATACGTGCTTTCTCTTTCTTTCCTAGTGACTGCTATCCTTCTGCTTTTCTGCACTCCTAGTACTTTGTACTGATGAAGAAAGGCTGACAGAAAAAAGAGCCTGGTTTTGTAGGGGGAAGGTACTTTAGATTAGCGAGATTTTTGTAGGTAAGCTTTTAAAATAATTCTGTTTACATGCATTGCATTCGGTGTACGGAAAGTAGGTAAGTTTTCTTGAAGCGTATAAGTGTGACTCTTAAATATTGCGAAAAGCTATACCAATAGATGTAAACTGCCATGCGTAGTGCAAAAAATAAAAATACAAAGCTGCTTCCAATAAATATATTTCAATAAATATTTTTACATTAGGACTAACACTATACTATACACAAGCGTAACATTAAGTACATTACAAAAGATAAATCTTTGAAAACAACCAAAATATTGAAAAATAAATGTGCATGTAAATGCGGAATGCCAAAACGAATTAGTGTTTATACTTATCTAGGTAGCAACTAAAAACACGATAAAGAAACATGAAAATATTTTAACTATTCAGTTTCTCGTATTACTTAGAAACTGAACAAGTGCTTAAATAAAATAAATATTTTTTGGATAGTATGTACTACAGGGCCGCGATCATTAGGCGCATGACCTTAGCGTGCAGAAGGGACGGCAAGAGGAAAATAATTTTAAGAACATGATAGCACGATAATAGTGCGCGCCGACTGATCGTGGCCCTATAGCAGTACGTGTAAATTTCTTAGGTGGTAAAGTGAAACTAAAACTGAAAATTCGGAGTATAAGCAGAGGCCGTCATTTATTTGTTGTCACTAAAAAAACCTCAGTGGAGCTGCAGTTCCAGCTTCACTTTGTCAAAAGTATGAACTACTCGGTCGCGATCAGTTGGAGCGCGGCGTTGAATCAATCAGACAAAGACTTTAAGGTCACACGCCAACTGATGCGGACGATAGGAACTAAAACAAAACGCAAAGGCGGAAATATTGCGTCATTGTTTCAGGGTCTTACTAAACTTATGTAAGTCTGTATGATTAGAGTTCTCTCTGAATTTCTCTTACTATAAAATGGTATTTGTGAGTGATATAAAGACTAAATAGGACTAAAAGTTTATAGTAAATAGGATGGTAAGACTAAATAGGACTAAAAGCTTTTGTATAAATAAATGTTTTACTGGCATAAGTAAATAAGATTCAACTCAATAAAATATTGAAGTATTGAATGTATTTTTTTTCATTTTTTAAGTATTTCAAAAAACGAAAAAAAAAACATTATTTGAATAATCACAAAAACATCGATCTTACCATAGAATGAGATCAAAATATTCGCACGAAATAAATAAGCACTATACTATATAAATACTTAGGCATAATAAATATGTATGTGTAATGATTCGTAAATATTGATATCCCATTAAAAAAAATCTTATTTTTCAGTAATAATACTTATTGTTATCTCTGTAGATCACTATACTATCTACCTTATATTAGTTACTATAAATTAAGTAAGCAGATATAGTTGAGATTGATAACTGATAGATCTAAGTACGTATTCTATTAAAACTGTAAATAATAACAAAATTGACGGACTATATAAATAGACAATATTATTATGCATACATTCGATGTGGTTTTAAATCATCACGTCATTACTGATCATCACAGACAAAGTTTCATTTTTTTTTTATCACCATCGCTAAATTCCTTACATAGAACCTGCTAACGAGCAGTCTTTTTTATCGGAGAGATGTCTGTAAAAAAATACTGTCAGATTTCTCCTGCATTCAAATATAATAACGCCATCTATCTCGTGGCTATGTATTTAACGATTCTCCTCAGGGATAAGTTAACAAAATATCAGATCTACTGTTCACATTTAGGAACATTCAAATGCGTCGCTGGTTCTCACCTATTTTATTAATACTTGTATATACCAACTGAAGGCGGATATTCAGCGGCAAAAAAAAGTTGAATTCCAAAAACAATTAAGTGAATTATGTCTTATGAATGTAAATGCCTAGTCTCTATCTCGTGGAATGGTCGTGTAGCCTACATGAGCGGCTCGGCCTCCGCCCCCTTACCGTTGTTCCTGGCGGAGCGCAGCGCAAGCGCAGCCAGCAGCAGCAAGGCAGCCCCCCCCGCGCCCGCCGCGCCGCCCGCCGCCCCGCGCCACTCCCCCCACGACGAAGCCGACGCTACCGTCGAGTTAGTGATCTCTGCGAAAGGCACAGGAGATGTAACCTACAATGAGGGATTTTCTGAGCCAGATTCCACGAAACGTACACAGATGGCGCACTTACTAAAATTAAAATGCCTATTTTCCCGTGATTAATAATAATATATTTTATTGTGAGACAGGTACAACAGACAAGGTTAAGATGAAGGTTAAACCTAAAATTAACAAAAGGTAATTTTGAGTTTAATAAAATTATGACCTTTTTGCACAAATGTAATAATATACCCTAAAATTAATAAATTTATATTATGAAATCACTTATTTACAATGCAGGAATATTACTTTTGTAAGTATTAGTATAAAAATACATATTGTATTTTCTGGGTGTTGTTTGTTTATCGAAGTGACACCAATATTCAAGTTCGTTGGTATTGGTCAGCCTCTTGTATGCGCAGGTGTATGGTATTAATATTCAATATTATGTAGGTACTCGTATATACGACATAAACCTGTTACCAAAAATAATATTCAATACGAAAATATAACTGGCAAAGTAAGAATTAAATAATTTATAAGCAAAGAAAAGACGTAAGAGTGCAGTAGTTAACTCTAATATTTACAGGTGATGTATTATTTTACAGGTGAGGTGTTTTTTACAAGTGAAGTAGGAGGTATTTTTTACAAGTGAATGTAGGTACTTTTAAGTGCAAAGGTGCGATGGTTTTTATGCACTAACTGCATTCGAATGAAATTAGTATAATTAACTTTTAGTTATTGCTTGCGTTGAAGAAGTAAGTTGTTTCTATAGACAGGTGCGATTAACATTTAATTCTGTGCCCCCAGAAGCGATTTAATTTTGAAGGCTGAAATAAAGATGTTTTACTCACATTATACAACCTTGAAAAATAAGAAAATAAATTATTAAAAGAATAAAAGGGGTAGATCAAAGAAAATAGAAACTTAATTAAAAAACAACCTACATAGAAGAATAAATATTGATACAGTTAGTATTAACTGTGGTATTAATATTATTCCTACTACTAACTCATCCCGTCGGCGCCAGATGTCTACTTCGCACATCTAGTCAAATTTGTTTTCACTAGATGGCAGTGTACAAACCAGCCACAGATTCTTAAAAAACTTTTTCCTAACCCTTAATGAGGTTGTTTTTCCTAAAACTTGAACCTAATGGCGTAACTGTTGTGTTCCTAAATGTGTGCGATTGGACATTCAAACGTTGAAAAATCCATCTGACATTTGTTTAACCAATCAACATCCTTCGACAGTGGCGTCATTTAGTTCAAAATCAATTCAAAAATATTTTATTCGTCATTTTTCGACGTCAAAGCTATCATGGATGGCACGTTCACTACCATTGTACGCTCGCTGTGGAGAATCGTATCTTTTGTACTTTTCTTTTAAATATATAAAGAATCATACATAAGTCATTTACAATCTACTCCCCTGATTTGTAACAACAGTTGACCAGACGTTTTTATCATCTAAGTTCGCAGTTTTAACCCAAAGCCAAAAAACACAAGCGCCTTCTAGCAGGAAAATTAATATTATTGTAAAGAATTCCCAAACTGATTAAATAGTTTGAAAATATAGAAGAAAAAATAAAATGAAAAAGCCATCTAATGGGATAGTCCTAAGACGTGTGAGGTAACGAAGTTTATAAAGAGAGAAAAAACAACCAATAAGGATCGCAATGAGTGAAAAAGAAGCAATCCTATTGGACATGTCTCTCGTACCAATCTGCGAACTCGTGCTGCCCAGACAGACTTAGAGTCCCCGCAAACTGCAGACTTTCTATCGGCCGATAGTTTAGTCGGATTGGGCAGCTAGTGACCAACAAAACAGTTGGGTTGGACGTGATTGCGCAGACTAGCCAACCAACAGTTGCCCGATTGATTACATTCGCTGGAGTTGGTGAAGAGATCAGCCGCGTGGAATGTTGCCCAGAAATATTATTATATTAATTATAATATTATTACTGTATACCTACTTGATACAAAGGAGTTTTTAAGTTTAAGTTTTTTTTATAGAGCGCTGGTCTTTTTTCAATTAATTAAACAATATCCGTTTCTACAATCAGCGACGCAGTTAAATTAATTATTACTCGTAAACTCGGCTCACTCACGCGCCACGATCTCCACGCGCACCTTTCCTGCATCCAACGCAGAACGAACTGAAGCTATCGGCCGACTAAAATCGGCAAGTGTGCGGGCGGGGAAGAGCACCGTACTGATCAAGCGGTCGGCCGATAGTTTAGTTTGAAGGCAATCGTGAAGCCCATAAAACTTTTTGTTCGGCCGATACTAATTACTGTAATGTGCGCACTTGCATACCTCTTCATACTGATTAAGATGCCGACTAAACTATCGGCCGATAGAAAGTCTGCGGGGACTCTAAAGTCAGTCAAAACGAAACCGCACTATAAAGTGAGGTAGATGTCGCACTAGCGTGCAGAAACTAAGGCAATCAAAAAATCGCGTAGTATGCTTGCCTGCCAGTATTAAAAAGGAATCAAAGAACACCGAACAGTATGAGTTTACGTCATCTTTAAGGGCGTCACAGACGGTTAAGATACGAGCACGAGGCAGCCAGTTCTCTCGTCGCCATTCACATTTTATGCAAAGCGGGGGTCAAACAAAATGGCGAATCAATCAGTGACCGGTCATTCTGCTTGACCCCCGCTTTGCACACAAAGTGAATGGCGACGAGAGAGCTGGCTGCCTCGTACTATAGACGCCCTTTACTAAAATGTCATTGCACTAAACTATATTTTAGAGCAACCAAAACTACACTACACAACTTACCAATAGTAGCAGTAGGTTTGACGGGCACCGTCAGATTGGTTTTGTACTCCTTCGGCTTCGCGCTCTCTTTCCTCAAACTATCGTCGACGAACTTCAAAGCCCTGTACGACTTCAGCTCGGCCACGTACACCTGGGAGCCGTCGGGAGACACGACTACATCGTGCGGCATGGCGAAGTCTCCTTCTGCGGCGAAGGTCTGGATGAGCTTCCCACTGGTGAAGTCTATGACGTACCCTCGCACCGGGATCTCGTTCATACCGGTCATGCCGTTCACGACGTACAGACGTCCGCCTGAGGATATTGAAATGTTGTAAATAATATAATAAGCACAATTTTTCAAATTCATTAATCTAGATATTTCAAGTTCCAGATAAACAAATAAAATTATTTTTTCAAATATCTTGCTCAGAAACAAAGTTATAAGGCTTCAAAGTTGATGGTTAGACAGAGAGGTCCGACGTGACATGTGACGTCATATGTCACGCGGGCCATACATCCGCCATAGAAAATTTTGTTTCCGTAAGAGGGACAGATTTGTTTAATGTTGTATCTAGTTTGTTTTTCGATCAATTTCGATTATGTTTTGACTGTCAGTATTCTATTTTTGTATACTTTCAGATTTATTTTATTTCATACAACAACTACAGTGCGACACTAAAGTCTCGAAAATTATGAGCACTCGACGAAAGTGGTGATGTTATGTCTTTCGCCTGTGCAAAGCATTCACGAGAGACGCTCAAAGATACACAAAGAAATAAAAATGTCTTCATTCGGACTAAGATTAAAAAAATAATTTTTCGACAACGACGCGCATAACTCGTAACGCAATTTTATTCTTTCAATCTGTCTTTTCCACAGAAAATGGACCATTTCGTATCGTGTCCTTCTTGCTTGTCCTTCCACCTGCACACGAGAGGATTTAATGTACAATATAATTGTTTTCATTTGTGTATACCCTCGAATTTATATGTTACATTGTTTTGGTTTTTGTGTGTCCTGTAAATAAAGCCACGTATCCACTAAGCAACATTTGGCGCGCGACATGTTGCACAACATTTTGCCCAACATGTTGAGAGTCAGCGCGGAATATTTGTTCTACGCATGATCAGTCGACGACAACATGTCGCCAGAGGACAAATCAACATTGACCATCATTGCCACTTCCTGTTTTTTTTAACATTTCAATTTCTTCCTTTTGCGAGTGAATTGTGATCGAAGAGTATGTACCTTGCTTTCAACTTCTTTCGCCGGCAAATCTAATGTTTTTGCTATGGAATCTCATGCATCCTGTTTTTTTTATTTATTTTTATAATCTCGGTGAGCAGTATCCCATAAAGACTCAGTTTTGGTACAGTTCAATTAATTTGAGCACTCGATCGTTACACCACACTACACCACTCTCTCTCCACGTGTAAACAATTGATGATTAACTGCATGTAGCACGGACACAAACAACATGCCGCGCGTCATGTTGCACGCTACCTAGCAACGTCGCGCGCTGTTGTGCAACGTTGCCGAACATGTTGAGCGGCACGTGTTGCGCGCCAAATGTTGCCTAGTGGATACGCGGCTTTAAGATTTTTCTGTTCTGTTCTATTCTATTCTAATGAAGGCTACTGACAGTGCGGTCCGCGTAGCAAAATTCTGGGACGAGACTATTTGAGTTATGCTGTCGACTCGAAAAGAAAAAGATTCTGTCTTTAATATTGCCTTTATTTTTGGACTACTCTTTTGATTCACACCTTATTACGTGGAAAATCAAAGCAAGACGCTGGCATGACGTAAGCTTTGCTAATCATTTCCTCGATATAATGTGTAAAATCTACCACTAACGGGAATTTCACGAATGATTTGATATGGTCTCCTTACGAGATCTTGTAGAATATTCATTTTGTTTGGAATACAATCAAATGCCCGATAGCCTGACGCTAGAGCAGAATACGTTTATTCACTCTAATCTTGAATACTCGTGTCTGTTTTGTAATAGAATTTCCATACAAAGTGCGGCATAAGCTAGACAAAAGAGATGTAAGGCTAGGTTGAGATAAGGATGCGTGTTTCATACAAATTAACAAATGTCTTCTTTTTATGTTAGCATGGCGACGTTTATAAATTACTTAACATGAAACTACAAATAACGCCACGTTTGGCTTCGACGCTGCATTATTGGCAATGTGAAAATAGAGACAGTCGATTACAATGGAGTGTTATTTGACAAACCATCAAATTAGAATAATTTATTATTGACTTTATAGTTTAGTAGAATAGCTGGTCAAATATCATTCTGCAAATTATCTTTCTATGTCTTATATCCCACCTACCTCACTTTCTCACCTTTGACAGGCGCATAGGCCACGCTGAATATCCTAAGTCCTTAAAGTCCTATGAGCCAGGAGCTGAACCCCGCCTCGTAGGTTCCGTTATCGTGTCGGAAGCACGCCAAGTATAATAAACCCGGTTTGCCACACACAGTAAACCTCAATTTCTCACCTTTAACAGGCGCATAGGCCACGCTGAATATCCTGGGCCCTATGAGCCAGGAGCTGAACCCCGCCTCGTAGGTTCCGTTATCGTGTCGGAAGCACGCCAAGAATAATAAACCCAGTTTGCCACACACAGTAAACCTCAATTTCTCACCTTTAACAGGCGCATAGGCCACGCTGAATATCCTGGGCCCTATGAGCCAGGAGCTGAACCCTGCTTCGTAGGTTCCGTTATCATGTCGGAAGCACGCCACGCGACCTCTCTCCCGGTCCGCCACGCAAACTAAACCTCGGTCTTCGGCGAGGGCCAATGCGTGCGGGACGCGGAACACGTAGGGTGATTCACCCGCGTCTGAGGTTCAAAAGGTGAGGGTTAGAAGAACTCATAACAAGGGGAAATACTAGGTGTACATTACACAAATAAGGTCGATTAATGAAATGGGCTTCCAAATCAAATCAAATCTTCATTTGGTAAGAAATAGGTTTACAAAAATATCAAGAAGTTGCAAAATAAACTACATACTTGTGTGTAAGCTAGTTGTATTTTATAGATACCTAGATAGATTTAACCATTTTATTTTCTTATGTAACTAATGAAGATCCGTTTCCCAGACATAAAGTATTGCTCTGTTTGTTATCTCGTACCGTTCAAAGATAACTAAGGTAGGTCATATTTTTAAACATGTTTGAGGAATAGTACATTACTGACGCGGCCGCAAAATTAGTTATAATAATAATAATTTATTATTTAGTTATTACTGGACGAGGGCACGTTTAAAGTCCGAGGCGCAGGCGAGGACTTTTATTGTGTACGAGTCCAGCAAGAGTTATTGCGGCCGAGGCTTGTATAGTGCTTTTCTCTGAAATATGCGAGGAAATTACAAAATACTAAAAACTGTGGTACCTACCTTGGATTTAGATGTCTACTTGTATCGCACTAAACTTATAAGTTCTAATCTTTATCACTTTCTACTTTGATTTCTTGAACCATTCAATGTTATAATATTTCCCCAATTCAATGATTAATTAACTCCATCATGAAAAATAAGTAGGTAACAAAATAAAAACATAGTACGATGAAAATAAAAGCGGCGAAAATTACAAACCGCCATATTGTGCACTTTTGTTTTTTGTTTTGTGCCAGTGTCATACAGAGCATACAGCCAACTCAAATTACTAGGAGTCGTGTACAATTCATATAAAATTTGAATTTAGAACATTAAAACTTATGAAGAGTATGCTATATAAAAGACTCAAAAACATTGAAATTTCTGAATGAAAGTTACTTTGCTGGCCTAGACCGTTTGAGGGCACATTGCCGGCTGCTGTTTTGTTCCGTCCAAAAATGAGTCACTTCGCGTACTGTTTTTTACAGTAGTGATCATATTTTCGAGCGTGTCGGAGAAAAGAATATAGTCCAATACTTACGCCTCCCCCACTCCAGTATCTTCTTGCCATTGGGTGCGAATTTAATGATCCGTGTGTTGCAGTATCCGTCGGCCACGAAGAAGTCTCCCGTAGACAGCACGGCGACGGCGCTGGGCTTGCAGAAGTGATTGTCCGAGTTCCCAGGCACGAATCTGGAGATAAACAGGATTAACATCATCGACACCTCCTATGAACAACAACGTAACTTGAGATACGTGACTTGAAATACAAAACGACTTTAGTTAATGTTATTCCTTATCATAATTTTATTTACTCTTAATTTTCTGTCCAAGCAGTCTCTAAGTACAATAGAACTGAAGTTAGCTTTAGTCAAAAAACCTAACTATAGGTAAAACGTATTTTTTTTTCTCTTTAAACTGCTGTACTGATTAGTTGCTAAAATTGAGTTACGTTGTTGTTCATAGGTGTCGATTTATTAGTAACTAGACATTCGCCCGCGGCTACGCTCGCGTTGTGTAACATTTTCCCGTGAAAATAAGACATTTTCGTGTAAAAAATATCCTATTAATTAAACTATTTACATCCAATTACGTTAAGTACTTAATTCAAGCGTGAAAGCGAAAAAACATCCAAATATCTCTTGTTTCTTTCCAACAGTAGTATTACGTATCTACGTAGAAAAACCAATGTCATCGATATAGCTTTTAAGATAAGCAAGTTGAAGTGGCAATGGGCAGGCCATATAGCTCGACGAAACGACGAGGAAGAAAGGTTCTCGAATGGAGACCGCGGGCCGGAAGGCGTAGTGTTGGACGGCCTCCCACAAGGTAGACAGCTGACTTGGTGAAAATTGTACGACGTTAGACGTACCTAATAACAGTCGAACCCTCGACCACGAAGGCTGTGCAAAGGATAGGGACTACTTCTAGGACCTCCGTGGCCGAGTGGTCGAGATTTCGACGCCCATTACGAAGGTTCCGGGTTCGATTCCCGGTGGGGACACTGTCAAGCAAAAATCTCTTTGTGAGACTTTCCCCAGTTTGGTTAGGACATTGCAGGCTGAATCACCTGACTGTCTGAAAAGAAAGATGATTCCGTGCTTCGGAAGGCCGTTGGTCCCGGCTACTATCCAGTCGTTACACGAGCCAAGTCAGTAGCCTTTGGCGGTTCTATAACACTGAGTCCAGAGTTTATGAGATCGGTTGTCGACCTTACACCCCACACGATGATGATGATAATAGGACTTACTTTTCGCCCAGCACCAAAGATGGCGTCTTCCGTTGTTGGGGTGTGAATTTGAAGACTTGGTGCATAGCACAATCGGTCACCCAAACATTGCCCTGTTTGTCCACCGTGATACCGTGGGGAATGTGGAACCTGCACACATATACAATTTATTATAATGTATAGGACAAAAAATAATAAGTATAACAAAAACACATTTGACACTTAATAGGGATGAAGAAGATGGAGAGCGTCAGTGGTCTAGTGGTTAAGGCCGCTGCCTTTCATCCGGGAGACGCGGGTTCGATCCCCACCACGTACCAATGTGTTTTTGAATTTCAAATTCATATGTACGTTTATTCGTCGCTCTTACAGTGAAGGAAAAAATCGTGATGAAACCTGCACACTCCAGCGAAGAAATTCAAAGGTTGCGTGTGAATCGCATGAAAACACAATGTATCTCACAAGTAATACATTATTATATTAAATTTGATTATTTAGTGCGATTGCCAAGTCAATCTATGTATTTATCGCATGAAAACATAATGTATCTCACAATTAATACATTATTATATTAAATTTGATTGTTTAGTGCGATTGCCAAGTCAATCTATGTATTTATTTAAAACATAAGAGATTTTTAATATTGATCTGGTCACTATAAGATGTTGTTAGGTGAGCTAATGACGTAATAACTTAAGACAGAAGGACTCTTAAGTAGGGACTGAATAAATTAACCGACTTGGTATTACATGGATCTCACAACTTTTTACGGTAGACTAAGTTGCGTGCGAGACTTGGTTTTTTTACAAGTTATGTTTTTGATGGCATCTCATTTCTTTTTGTAGATCACATGAAAACACAATGTAAAAATGCACACCTACGCTCCACCTACCCTACACCTAACCTACACCTACCCTATACCTACCCTACACCTATCCAACACCTATCCAACACCTATCCAACACCTACCCTACACCTACCCTGCACCTCTTATTCAATTATATTCCATTATACAGGTACACTGATTCATTTACTGCAAATGTAACTTTGTAATCCTATATAATGCCCCAAGATTTATATGGGATTACAAAGTTATCTAGCAAATGATGTATCTAGAAAACTGGGCCGAAATTGCAAAATGTTTTAGTTTTTCCTTGGTTTATACACTAAACACTAATTCCATTCTAAATTTGAAGCTTCTATGTCTGCTAGAAGTGCCTTAGAGTTTTGATGATCGGTCAGTCAGTCAGTGAGTGACAAAATTAAGAAACTTTGACTAGTTATAATTCATAAACTACTGGTTCAAATTGATTGAAATTTGAAATATACCGTATTTATACAATGCCTGCTTGGTTACTGAAAACTCAGGCTTCTAGTTTTATCCACAACGAAGTTATAGGGGGGTCGAAAATGGCCTGAACTGCTTCGAGAAAAGTATGGTACGGCCGTGCCGCTTTTTTGCTCGACTTGGCGGGGGCACTGCCGTGCCCCCAGATTTTTTCATAAACCAAAAAATTACGGAGTTATATTGGGTTGAAAAAGCGTATGACGTCACGCTTGCTCGAGTCGATTTTATACCGAGTTGTGACGTAGTTAGCCCCCACTCTCCAACTTTAACGCCATTCAACTAAGTAATTTTCGCTAATTTTAGAAAACCAGAAATACATGTCTAATATTTTTGTATCACCTGACTGACGCACAGTGATTCGTCTAGAACAAGCTGACTGGACAAAAACCATGTCTCAGTTTCCCAGAAATTTTTATTCCTAGTAATAGTTAACACATAGGTAACAACAATCCCAGGAATAATTAGAGTCTACCCTCATTAGTTAATGAGCATTGACAACGAGTATGTAAGGTAAGGGGTATTTTTGTATGCAATTACTTGCAAAAACGTCTTGGTCTTGTTAATTTCTCTCTGTTTTATGGTGCTTTGTATATAAATTTTGTGAAATGGATTTGAATCTTGAGGGTGAGTAGTATATTTTGATACTAAATTAATTGGTATAGCTTACTATTATAAATTGTAAAAAAATATGTATTTAAAAAAAACTTGTGATTTTGCCTTGTTTTCAAACTTTAAAGGTCAAAAAGTTACATGTACAAACCTGTACAAATTCTACGCAATATTTTTTATGGTACTGTCAGGTGGACGTAGCTCTTTGAAGATGGGAGGCACTCGCTTCTAGCGCATAAATCCGTAGCTAAATAATGACTCCCATATTAGATTACAATATTTTTGTATTATCTTTTCTTCATTTCAATCTCTAATCCACACCATTATTTTCTTCAGCCCATCATTCTCTGACTCACCACGTCTAATTAGCTTTTTTACGATATATAGGGCAAATATCGAGTGCCAGCAACAACAAACAAAGGGAAAAGTGCGCGGAGACTGCATGTAACCAATGCAATCTCCACATCCCTCCTCCTACAGGAAAATGATCAGCCGATCACAAAAGATAAACCTAACTAATTACCTAAAAGTGCGTATAATATTTCATTTAACAAACCCTATGATTTGTACAAGAAGCCATAGCTAACAGCTACCTGGTGGAACAACGTTTCACCAAATACGAATAATTAAAACCACGCCAAAAGATTATTCATTCAAGTACAACTCATGGTACACTACATGAACCAAAAGAACAATAAATAAATTTTGAAGAATTAATAGAACAACTAACAGCGACACAAAACGTTCAACATAATATTAACATTGGACCATGCTGCTATAATTGACCAACAAGAACAAACGAAATTATTATTATGTAATATCAGATAAATCAAATTATGACAACAAAATCCCATCAACATAATGAACAAACTTTAAGTGATCACACCTAATCTAAACTTAAATATTTCAACCTAAGCTAAGACAAAAACAAATGAAAAACGCGAATACAAAGTCTAAAAATCGAAGTAGCGGCAGGTCTGGAACAGGAGCTCAGGCCTATTCGTATATGTAGAAAAATAATGATCACCTACACTATGCGTCACTTACGTTAAATATTAACCGAATAACAAGATCTTTTCCGAAGAACTATAAATATTCGATAGCATATCTAAAATGAGTGGCCTATACACTAAGCTCACCCTCCCCTTATAGAAAATAACAACCCCATTAAATAGCTAGATTTTTAAAACCTTCTTTTCTTCATGAAGTTTCTTTTTTTAATATATAAAATGTTTATAAACTACTTATTACGAATCTGCAAATAAGAGCTGGATTAATCCATTCGAGAGAAAAACAAAAATTAATAGAACTTGACTAAACCTAATAAGCATAACATGAAACCAATAAGCGTTCTCGAATCCACCGACTCATAAAATACTAAACCAATACGATCGTGCTAAGAAAAAGCACATCTCATGAGGATGCATATGTCCTATTATGAGATCCGACAAGTAATGCTCAAACCAAACGTATATCTCGAACGATTGTTGATTAAATGAAAATACCATAGCTTAAGTCAAAAGTCCATGACAAACAAAAATAAATAAAATGTAAGAATAAGTTATCAAACTATGCCATATATAGACAAACATTAAGTTACCCATCATACAAAAATAAAAATAAATTTATATATAGAGACAATAATAATTATTTGTTGACAAAGACGCTGACATAACATATCAACTACAAATGACGATAGAAGTTCATGACGAGTTGTGAATAAAGTAAGGCATAGGACAGATCAAGGGAAACAAACGCCAAGTTACTATAAAATAATATTTTTAAACACGCAATCTGAACGGTTTCAGAGAATTATGGTGAAATATTAAATCACGTCTGGAGCTTCCATCTATCTTACGTAGTAAATAATTATTATTAGATAGCCTTCGAATAACACGAAACGGACCTTTATATGGACGCGATAACTTCTGACCAACATTTGTTATTCTTTTAGGATTATATACCAAGACTAAGCTACCTGGATCGAACGTTACGAACCTGACTTTCCTGTCATAATATTCCTTTTGAGTCATTTGCGATTTACGAATATTTCTCAACGCACAAGAGATCATTCTAATATTAGCATTATTGCGAGCAGCAATATCCAAATCATTACGATTAGATACAATATCAACATCAGAACGCAAAATTGGGTCTCTAGCAAAAACAATAGTGTAAGGAATCGTATTTGATGACGCCTGTCTCGATATATTATACGCGTACGTTGACATGGGCAAATACATGCACCAATCTGCTTGACTCTCGTTTGTATACATCGCTAAACTCTGAGATATAGTGCTATTAAAACGTTCCACGAGTCCAATGGTCTGAGGATGCCTAGTTGCAGCAACCGATAACGTGGAATCAAAAAAAACTATCGTATTTTTAACCATGTGTGATGTGAAAATTGATCCACGATCTACAATGACTTCATTTACCATACCAAATTTACAGAAGATCTCTTGAGTAAGAAAATCACTAACGGCCTGAGCAGTTGCACTTGGGACTGCTCTAGTTATCGCGTATTTCGATAAATACTCTAAACAAACTATGATGTATTTGTTTCCTAAATCCGAGGTCGGAAGAGGTCCTAATATGTCAAGGGCTATTTTATCAAAAAGATGATTGACTTCAATCGGTTGCATCGGAGCAATCAAATACGATCTCTTCCTCTCTTGACATTCTTTACAACTTTCGATATATCTAGAAATTTTCTTTTCAGCATCAAGAATAAAATATCTGTCCCTAAATTTACATAAAGTCTTCGTAAGACCAAAATGCGCTCCATTCCAAGGATCATCATGAATTTCCTTCATAACGTCATTAAATGAAGCTTGAGGAACAACCAAACGATCAACATATCTGTTACCTATCCTACACCTGTGAAAGAGCTTATTGTCTCTAGTAAGAAAACCTTTATAGTTTAGCCGAGATCTAGAAGCAATCCTTGAAACTTGTTCAGTGCAAAAACTATCAACGCTTTGATCAAATTCAAAACGAGAAGCTTCAATCCTGTATAACTCTAAACCATCCTCAACTACATCCTTAGGAGAGGTCTCCTTAACATCAACATCCTCAATTAATGGATTCCTGCTTAGGAAATCAGCAATTTGGTTATCTTTGCCCGAACAATATACTATATCAAAATCATATTGTTGAATCGCTAAAGACCAACGAGCTAAACGCCCATTCATATCCTTTTTAGTACGGAGCCATACCAAAGCTTTGTGATCCGTCACGACGTCAAATTTCATTCCCCATAGTAAATGCTTAAAATAATTAAGAGCCCACACTAGAGCCAAACATTCCTTTTCGGTAATCGTATACCTGGTCTCACAATCAGAGAGCTTACGCGACGCGAAAGCAATCGGAAATATTTTATCATCACCCTGCAATAAACAAGCACCTAATGCTTTATCACTAGCGTCGACAAATAATCTTGTAACTATGCCTTCGCTATTCGAAAAATGTCTTAATAAAGGGGGGTTCTGAATAAGAGAAAGAATTTTAGAAAATGCATGTTGCTGTAGTTCTGTCCAAATAAATTTGACACCCTTCTTTATCAACCTTGTTAGAGGCATAGCCAAATCCGCATAATTATCTAAGAATTTTCTATAATATGAAAAGAGTCCTAAAACAGATTTAAGTTCTTTAGTCGATTTTGGCACTTGGATCTTCATAATCTTTTCAAACTGTGATTGATCTGGTCGAATTCCCTGACCCGTTATTTCATAACCAAGAACGGAAACTTTTTCAAAACCAAATTTGCACTTACTAGGTTTAAGTGTCAAATTGCATTCTTTAATTCTATATAAGATTTCATTTAAAGATAAAGAAAATTCTTCAAATGTTTCCCCATAAACCAATATGTTGTCAATATAAACAATAGCATTCCGATATTTCATGCCCCCTAAAACACTATCCATAACCCGCTGGAAAATCGCACCACTTGTTTTAAGGCCGAACGGCATGACGTTAAATTCATACAATCCCGAAGGGGTAACAAAAGCAGTTTTATGCTTATCAGATTCCTTGATTCTCAACTGCCAATATCCACTATTTAAATCCAGATCCGCAAAATATTTGGCTTTAGCTAGATATAAAATTATGTCATCTATTCTGGGTAAAGGATATGAATCGGTAATTACTTTTTTATTCAATGACCTGTAATCAATGCAGAATCGCCACGTGTCATCAGGTTTCTTGACCAAGACAACCGGGGATGCATATGCACTTCGCGACTCACGAATGATTCCATTTTCCAACATCTCACTCACTTGTTCCCTAATTATACTGTGTTGATGGTGTGAAACTCTATAAGGAGCTTTATGAATAGGAGTCTCGTCTGAAGTATTTATTTCAACTTCCATTAATGAACATGCCCCTAAATTCTTCGAATCAAACGCAAACTGCTTTTCATATTTGCCCAGTAATTCTGACAACTTACTTTTCTGATCTGATAATAAAGCATCAGAAATATTAAAATTATTACATTTCGTGTTATTCGTTAGGATCGTATCCTTTTTTAAATCGTCCAAATTTTCATTTATTGATTCTACCGTATTAAGAAAATAGATATAATCACCTTTCGGTAACGGCAATAAATGTTCGGACTCAGTCCCGGACTGAACATAATCAAGTGAAAACGCCGCGATTTTTGTATCATTTCTGAACCATACCTTATTCCTATCCAGTTCAATGAACTGTTTATCAAAGTTGACAATGGCCTTTACTGCATATAAAAAATCCTGCCCTAAAATTATATCAGGTACTAAATCGCACACAACAACAAATGCATGATTATAAACAATGCTATTTATTGTAATGTCCAATATAACAGAACATTCAGCTAATAACCTAATCCCATTCACCGTACGCAAACAAGAGGCGTTATCATTATATGCGTGTGACGGAATGAATTTATCCACTTTTTCAAGAAACGAAGAAGAAATCACAGAAATTGTGGCACCTGAATCAATCAACGCATTATGCACTACACCGTACAAATCAACACAAATAATAGGAGAAACGGGACGACTAAAATGACCGTCTACCAATGTAGTCCCATTCACTGGCGACGCTGAAAGTTTGGGTCATTACCCTGTATATTTCCAACGTTATCACGCGAACCGCTTCTTAAATTATACCGGTTTTGAGTGTATTGGGGTCTTGACGATCTCGCATCATTGCGGGGTCGGTTTGATCCAAAGTTAGTAGTACGTGGAGAAGATGGACTCCTCGGCGGCCAACTAGAAGATCTATTTTGCGGCGTGGAGTATAATTCCTGCGGTGAGGCTTGCGCACCACGCTGCCCAATATTTTCACTGGGATAACCATCACCCATTGAATTCGTATAACTGCTGGGCTCGCCACATCGAGTCGAGGTTATCTTCACTGGCAACGATAATTCAGTGTGTGTGGCCATAAAGAGCATCGAATACTCCATGCAGGTTTGTTTGAGGGTAGCGAAATCTTTGTATAATTGAGTTCCGAAATTACGTTTAAAAAAAGATGACATACCAGTCAAACATTGCTTGATTATTATTTTCTGGTCTGAAATCTTAGCCTTTCCGGCAAGAGATTCCACACGATACACATAGTCCATCAGAGGCTCATTATAATCTTGACGAGACTTATAAAACAACGAAGCATGGTCTATAGGAGACGGGAATTCTAAACAAATCGCTTTTTTAATATCCTCATATTTCGTAGAGGACGATTTTGTCAAATTATAATAGCTGAGAGCCGGCCCACATAGATAAGTAGCCAACACTAACGTTTTTACATCGTCACTCCAACTATTTATAGCGGCGATTATCTCGAATTGCGAGAAGAAGTCCTCCGCGGACGAATTCAGACCGTTATACTTATCAGACATAATTCAACTTTTTTTAACAAAATAATATCAATTGTACATCACCAAGGCATCAATGCAGAGAGACCTTTCCATGGTATCTCATCATCATTCTAATGGCTGCAATCGCTGCATTGGCCATCTCATTCAATATTAATTTCTTTATTCACAGTCTTTTCTTAGACTTTTTTCTGGAAAACTTAATATGGTGCATAAAAAGGATTTAAGATTAAACACGTCTTCCTCTGCGTCCGCGTTCAGTCGAAGCTAAACAAAGGTAACAAAATTAAATTGCTTCATAGCTGCGATCCGTGCTGTGATATTTGCTGTTGATTCTACAAGGCAAATAATCAGGCAAATAATATAGCAAAGAAAAAAAAATACGTAACTGGAGGTACCGATTTCTTCATAAGTCTACACCATGTCAGGTGGACGTAGCTCTTTGAAGATGGGAGGCACTCGCTTCTAGCGCATAAATCCGTAGCTAAATAATGACTCCCATATTAGATTACAATATTTTTGTATTATCTTTTCTTCATTTCAATCTCTAATCCACACCATTATTTTCTTCAGCCCATCATTCTCTGACTCACCACGTCTAATTAGCTTTTTTACGATATATAGGGCAAATATCGAGTGCCAGCAACAACAAACAAAGGGAAAAGTGCGCGGAGACTGCATGTAACCAATGCAATCTCCACAGTACCTTTAAGTGTGTAGATTCTTTCCATCAAAAAATCCATTGCGACTTTTTTGCACAACTATTTTTTTTTATTTTTTTTTTAGGTCGCGTTTATAAAATCACAAGAAAGGATTTTTTCGAGGAATGGCTAAGACACCCTAAGGACAAACGCAACGAAGAGATATTTCGTTTAGTTTCCCTGCGGAACGATCTAACTGGTGTGACTGAGAGTTCTATACGTGAAATGAAGCTCACTATTGCCAAGTATGGGTCACAAATTCTGAAGAAGTGGGATAGCTGCGCAAGGAATCGCGACCGTTTCCTAGCCAAAAAAAAAACAATGAAGAGTGGCTGGAAGGTCCCGATATTTCATTTGATATCTTCGTTCAGCCTTCAGTACAACCATCGACCTCAACAAGCGTTCCTGCTGGTCCGGGCCGACCACATTTAGATTTCCATGAAGCTAGCACGATGACCAAACGGCGAAGGACAGAAGAACTCGTGTATGCAGCAGAAGTATCGACAAGGCTATCGGGGCAACGGAATGTAGCTCGGGTTATCAAAGAAGTGACCAGTAGTGATCTTGATAAGTGCAGTGAGATTTTGAAAAAAACTGAAAGTGACGAGGCAATGCTTAGGTGTTTGAGCAATGAAGAAGCATTAGCTTACTATGTAGACGCAAAGTGCACAAGTCACGCTTATAAACAGACACGAAAGTGGAGCTTCAAAGCGGGTCACAAGGTATTTCCGTTGTATTATAGTGTTAGAAAAGCAAAACTAGCCTCTAGAAGAACAAACTGTTGTGAATGAAACTCGTGCTGAAATCAAATTGCAAGCAGTTTTAGATAAAACTGCTCAGCGTTTGGTAGCAGCACTACATGAAGTTTTCAACAGCTTGTCGTGTTCTTCTTTCACGCTCATTAGCAAATGGGGTTGTGATGGAAGTTCAGGTCATAGCACTTTACCGATGCAGCTAACACCAATGAGTTTTTTTTGTATTTTCATTCGTTCCTCTTCGATTACTTGATGAAAAGAACAATATTGTGTGGCAGAACCCTCGTCCATCTTCAAGTGTGAATTGTCGGCCAATAAAGTTTATTTTTGCCAAATAAACCAAAGAGCTTACTGTTTTAGAAACCAACAATATTTTAGAAGAAATAAACAATTTATTGCCGACAGTTTGCAAGTTTCAAGAAAACGAGTTATCTGTCACACATGAATTGCTTTCAACTATGGTTGATGGGAAAGTTTGCAATGCTATGACTGAAACAAAATCTACACAGACATGTTATATTTGTAATGCAACTCCTAAGCTGATGAATGATGAAGGCAGAGAGTTTACGGTTGACAAAAGTAAGCTCTGTTTTGGTTTATCTACAGTGCATGCTTGGATCCGTACCTTTGAATGCTTGCCACATTAGTTATCGACTTGATGTAAAGCAATGGAGGCTAAACAAAAATATTAAAGCTAGTGTGGATCAGCGTTCAGATGAAATAAAACATCAATTTAAAAGTAGAATGGGGTTGATTGTTGATAAACCAAAACCAGGCTACGGAAATTCTAATGACGGAAGTACCGCTCGCAGATTTTTCGATAATGCTGAACTAAGTGCTGAGATCACAGGGTTAGATGCCGAATTGATAAAAAAAATTGATATATTACTCCGTGCTTTGTCTTCGGGATATGATATAAATTAAAAAAAAAAAAGAAAATTTTGCCTTAGAGACCAAAAATCATTACTTGAATCTTTATTCGTGGTATAACATGCCTGTAACTGTTCACAAAATACTTCTGCATAGTTCTGAGTTTATCAAGACGTTTCATTTGCCTAAGGGACAACTTTCTGAGGAGGCACAAGAAGCTCGTAATAAGGACTGCAGAAGATTTCGTGAGCATAATACACGGAAGTGTTCGCGTATTGCCACTAATAAAGATTTGTTAAATATTTTATTAATTACATCTGACCCTGTAATTAACAGTTTAAGAGAAGTGCCTCGAAAAAGGTAGTAGTAGTAGGTAATTTTCGTTCTTATTTAATTTTAATTAGTTTCTATTTGTATTATGACTTTTTACACTAGTTTACAGTTTATTATGTGTGTATGTATCTGTCATTCACTTTTTTATACCTATATATTTTTATATACATGCCGATAATGAACTTCCTTCTATATAAATAGATCTTTTTAAATCAAGTTATTTTTTTATTTCAATTCTTAATTATTTTTATCTTGTTAGAATCCATAAAAATGTGAAACTGAATAAAACAAATCATGCAGAAACTAAAAAACACCAAAAATTAATTAAAATAATTTTGTCCAGTCAGCTTGTTCTAGACGAATCACTGTGTGACGTAGAAAATAGTATTTCGTTTTCTTTACCCAGATATCATCCCTATTACCGAGTCTGGTAGGTATGGAATGCAAAAAACCGCACATAACTCAGGCTTGAAAACTAATTGAATTGATTGTAAGTTTACATCTCTCCCTACAACATCAACTTTTTTTTTTACTAATTGATGGGCTTTATTAATTGATACTCTTGACCACAATCAGGTTCGCGAATCGCGAGGGACGAGATGTGGTCGATGATGGAACGAGTTCGCCCAGAAGGTGCCTGTTCACTCTAACTTTGAAAATACTACCGGGGTTAGACCCGCTAAACCAGTTTTAAAGTCCATTATTAATTTTTTTTTTTTTTTATTATTTATTTATGATACAAAAAATGCATACAATTTAAATAAAAGCATCATTAAACCATTGTAGGTTTGTCTTGATGCCAGATTCGCTTGACGTTGTCAAACTATACAATAACGTAATGTATACAGTAATGTGATAAAATATACATTTCAAATTAAGATCTCGCACTATTCCCCTTGTCGCAGAAAGAAAAAGACACTATAGCTAAGACACTATAGTACGGTTTCGTTTGGATGAAAAGAGACGTCTCACTGATTTGCACTCCGTAGTCGCAGGCGCAAACTTGAGTGCACGTAAAAAACCGGTTACGCGGCTCACATACAGGTGGCTCACTGTTTGGCAGATTGTAGGTTATTAAATAGCTCTCGAGAAATTATAGTGGAAATGTTTTTTGTCGTAATGTGTTCTTTAATATCTTTTGGAATTTGGTTAATTAAGTCAGGTAGAATATATTGTGAATAGGGCATGGATACCGGTATACCGGTATACCGAAATACCGGTATACCGGTCAAATTTTTCGGTATTTTGATACCGGTATTTGAAGAAAAAATATCGGTATTTCGGTATTTCGAAAAAAGTGATCTAATTTTGCAATATCGGCAGTTTTTCAACTAATGGAAAGTCATTGATAGATTTTATACCATCTGATTTTATTTTTTAACACGTTTTTATTAACTCGCTTTCTTGTCTGTCTGTTTGTTTGTTTGTTTGTTTGTGGGTTTGTTCGGTCCGAATCTTGCAACTCATTTTTGAAGCACGTGCTGTTATTCGATTGTGCTGAAATTTGGTACACTTATGTAACCTCGGTGACAATGCAATATTATGACACCATGGAGCTGGTCTGATGATGGAGCCGGAAGGTGGCCATAGGAACTTCTAAAATACACAACATAACCTCGTCGTGGTTGGACTCATTGGATTTGTCTTGACAAGATCTTTCGTCATACGTAATGTCCAAGGTCTCATGGAGCTGGAAGGTGGCCATAGGAACTTCTAAAATGCACAACACAACCTCATCGTGCTTGGACTCATTGGATTTGTCTTGACAAGATCTTTAGTCATACGTTATGTCCAGGGTCTCATGATGGAGCCGGAAGGTGGCCATAGGAACTTCTAAAATGCACAACACAACATCGTCGTGTTTGGACTCATTGGATTTGTCTTGACAAGATCTTTAGTTATACGTGATGTCCAAGGTCTCATGATGAAGCCGGAAGTTGGTCATAGGAATTCCTCAATTACCCAACATAACCTAGTCGTGTTTGGGCCCGTTGGAATAGTTTTGACTAGATCTTTAGTTACAAATGCCCCTGTATATAGCCACTTTTCGGCTCCATCATGAGACCCTTCCGAAAAGTGGCTATAGAAACTCCTAAAATACACAATACAACCTCGTCGTGTTTGGGCTCGTTGAATTTGTCTTGACTAGATCTTTAGTCATAAGTAATGTCCAGGGTCTCATGATGGAGGTGGCCACAGGAATTCTTGAAATACTCAACATAACCTAGTCGTGTTTGGGCCCGTTGGATTTGTTTTGACTATATATTTAGTCACACGTTATGTCCAGGGTATCGTGATGGAGCCTGAAGGTGGCCATAGAAACTCCTAAAATACATAACATAATCTCGTCGTGTTTAGGCTCGTTAGATTTGTCTTGACAAGATTTTTAGTCATACGTGACGTGATGTCCAGGATTCAATGATGGAACCGGAAGGTGGCCGCTGTATTTCCTCAAATACTCAACATAACCTAGCCTTGTTGGGCCCGTTGGATTTGTCAAGACTAGTTCTTGAGTCATATGTGATGTTCAGGATCTCATTATGGAACCAGAAGGTGGCCATAGGAACTCTCTCAACGTCGCAACATAACCTTGTCGTGTTCGGGCTCATTGGATTTGTCTTGACAAGATCTTTAGTCATACGTGATGGTGAAGCCGGAAGGTAATCTCATCATAACAACATAATCTCGGCATGCTTGGGATTTTTAGTCTTAGCAATTTAGTCCTACGTGATGTTCATCTTGCAACATTTAAATACGCTGGACCAAAAAGCACAAAATAATTATAAAGTAAAAAATATTTTTTTAACAACACGTTTTACGCACTAAAAAGTATAAAAATAATTTTTATTGAGATTTTTATTGTCGTAGTACTCTTGTAGGACTTAAAACGAAAAACGTGGGGAGCATGGAGTAGATTTTGAAGCATAACCGTGTTTCTCAAAAAACTATAGATTAGCCCTTTTATAAAAAAAACATAAACATCTTCTAGGCGAGCGTGGTCCATCTTTCACCTTATAATGCATTTCCATCAGCTAGAATAATGGTCAAACGCAAGTCTTTGCAATAATAAAATACACAACAATTGAATTGCACTGCAAATAATATACTAATAATAACTATTTGTAAGTTTTCAAGACATAACACATAACAACCCCTGGCACTCATAAGATTTAGAAGACATTTATTCATTTTCATTACAATAACAATATGTTATAGTATCAATAAGTAGTACAGACAGACATGAAAATAAGACAATGAAAAGATTACAACGTCAGCTATGCTGTTTTTCAGCCATCACCTCGTTCTCTACTTCTTAGAATATATATTATATTCCATGCACCCCACGTTTTTCGTTTTAAGTCCTACAAGAGTACACCAATAAAAATCTCAATAAAAAATATTTTATACTTTTTAGTGAGTAAAAACGTGTTGTTAAAAAATATTTTTTACTTTATAATTTAATATTTGATTGTCATATTTGTGCCAATGAAACAATATAAATAATTCTTGGATCAAAGAACGTATTTTCTTTAGTATTCTTAATAACCTATAACTTTAATTACTCATTTTGTGGTATCTAGGGAGTTGATAAATAGTTTGAGTGTTTCTGCTATACAGCGTAGAAAACTTCTTTAATAACTTTTCGCAAACGAGACTTACTAATCGTTCTTGGAATCATTTAAACAGTAACTAGCAGTATTTCAAGAAATACCGAAAAAATACCGAAATTTCGGTATACCGGTAATTGAAATTTCAATACCGGTATCAATACCGGTATGAAAAATTACTCCGGTATTCCATGCCCTAATTGTGAATTGTGAAGTTCTTTTACCGTAATAATTTGTAAATTTTGGTTTATCTAAGATTTGATTTGTAATTTGCCTAGTCGTTTTGCTATGTGATCGTAGATGTAGAATTTCCTTACGAAAAAATTGTTCCTTTAAAATATTTAATTTAAATTTTTCGAAAATAGGAAGGACTTTGCAATATAAGAAGAAATCATTATCGCATTTAATTTTATTTTTAACATTTGCCTACTCATATCAAAGATCTTTATTTCTTCTTTTATGAAGTATTAAAGTGCGGTCGATTGTACAACAACAGGTAAGAGGAAAATCTGAATGAAGTAATTACATCACAATTTTCCTGTGTATCTTACTTAAGATATTCACATTGGGAAATGAACAAATCCCACTTCTGATGTATGTAGTATCACCAAAATAGATTATCTTCTTATTTGTTTTGAGATTTGTGGTACTATAGGAGCGTTGATATTTAACTGATCTGTTTGTAAGAATCTTCTGACTATGCGGCATGTAATGAGGATGGTTGCTTTTTGCAAATTAATTTATAGGTGAGTTGCGGGATTTTAAGGGAGCGCAAAGATTGATGAATCTGTTTGGGTATTACACCGGTAGTAGACAGCACTATTGGTACTATGACAACTTTTTGGAGCCTCCACATGCGCGTTATTTCTTCCTTGAGGTCGGTATACTTACTAAGCTTTTCAGCGATTGTAGTCTGCAGGTTATGAGTATAATATAACTATTTTTTCTATTATTGTATGCGGTTATAATGTGCCTATAGTATAAGCCTAGACTTATTTAAGGTAGGTATAAAATTTGTATTAGAGCGTGATCTCGCCATCAAACGTAACAGTTTGGCGAGTAGAATTAAGTTTATAAAAATTGTACTTACCTTGCAATAAATAAAAATATATATATATATATTATTATAGTTGTTAAACGAGCCAAGTCAGTGGCCTTCGGCGGCTCTATAACACTTTGTGACGTCAGTTGTTGACGATGAAGAAGAAGAAGACATAATTTTATTTTTCTAAATCAAACTATGAAAAACAGTGAATATAGACATTTGCAAAGCCTTACTACATTTTGCCCTTCTTGTAAAATTAATCTACATAGCTATTAATTTTAAACTCGCGATTTTTACATGGCTTTTTTACATAAAATCAGTTTGCATGTTAATGATATTAAATAAGTAGTACATAATTATCATTTATTCAAATAATGTTACATAGAAGAATATAGAAATTGGTTTATAAACAGTGTTGGGCCAAATTTAGTTTGATTGACGATTAAAAACTAAAACCAACGAATTTAGTTTGAACTAACGATTGACGATTGAATTAGTTTTAATCACGTGCGGATTGATTCTGGAATTGATTTGTTTTAGTTTTTAGTCAGGATTGATTTCCAATTAACTAAATTTTCTTTCGTTATTCAAATCAAATTTCAATAGAATTTTTGGATATTTTGGTTGTTTGGATGTTTGGATATTTGGTAGTTTTAGATGTTTGGGATGTTTTGAAGTTTCGATGTTTGGATGTTTTGGATGTTCGGATGTTTTAGATGTTTGTATGATTGGAAGTTTTAGATGTTTTGATGTTTGGATGTTTTGGATGTTTAGATGTTTCTGATGTTTGGATGTCGGATGTTCGGATGTTTTGATGTTTGGTTGTTTAGATGATTGGATGTTTTGGATGTGTTGGACGTTTTGGATGTTTGGCTGTTTTGGATGTTTAAATGTTTTTGATGTTTGAATGTTTTGATGGTTTGGATGTTTGAATGTTGTGGATGTTTGTATGTTTTGGATGTTTTGATGTTTTGGATGTTTTGATGTTTGGATGTTTTGGATGTTTTAGATGGTTGGATGTTTGAATGTTGTGGATGTTCAAATATTTTGGATGTTTGGATGTTTTGATGTTTGGATGTTTAAGATCCAAACATCCAAAACATCCAAATATTCAAATCATTCAAACATCAAAAACATCCAAATATCCAAAACATCCAAACATCAAAAACATCTAAAACATCCAAAACATTCAAACAACCACAACATTCAAACATCCCCAACATTCAAACATCCGAACATCTAATCCATCCAAACATCCAAAACATCCAAACATCCAAATCATTCAAACATCCACAACATTCAAACATCCAAAACATCCAAACATCTAAAACATCCAAACATCCAAAACATCCAAACATCTAAAACATTTAAACATCCAAACATCCAAAACATCCAAACATCCATAACATCAAAACATCCGAACATCCAAACATGTTGCAACTAAAACTAATTTTTTCAATCGCGATTGAATCAATCAAACTAAATTAATCACAAAAATTTTAGTTTGACTAATCAATCCAATTGAAATTTTTTGTGATTACGCCCAACACTGTTTATAAACTAATATTAGAAATGGATTTTGTTGTTTTGTATTTATATTAAAAAGTTCCAAGCATGAAATTATTGAAATCAAAATGTTACATTATTGCATGCTTATTTTATTTTTCTATTCTTGTTGGAGAAATGTTTCTAATCGGTTGCTGACTTTCTAAAAAAATAATTTAGAGTTATGGATAGAATATTACTCCTGTTATTGTTATTTATAATTTATGTCCAACACAATGTGAGAAATTGTTATAGAGCTCTTCTCCACAGATTCCGCCATTGAGTTAGTGAACTCACACAAAAAAATGTAATGATGGATCTAAGTGATGTAATAACATCCTATGGAAATAAATAATTTTGACTTTGACTTTGAAAAAACTAAAACTGAAACTAAATTGAAAACACTTTCTATCATAATAAAACCCGAATCCTTTAAAAAGGACTTATTTCCAAAAGTTCTCCTTTTGTTAACTAACCAACCATAAACAACCATGAGCTAATGTTACCATTGTCAGGTGTTAGTTTTTTTTACTTATTTTGATTTAATTGTAAAACATCTCTCCCTACACCTCAGTTTTGATCCTATAGAATCAAACACAGAAAACGGTCTTAAAAATCTGTCCAAACCCAAAGTTCCTTTTGAGTTTCAGGGAGATATTATTTTATTTTTCCACACAGAATTTTCTTTCCTAAATTATCAGCCTATTTTAATCTATTCTTCATATCGGAATGTAAATAGGCAGTAATTACAAACCTAATAAAATACTGTTGTAAAATCTCAAGGAGGGATAAGTGTACTTACAAATTCTCCCCCCACATATCAATCAGATTGCCCGTTTCATTGAATATTAGAATAGTTGGATGAGGAATCTGTGGTTCTCCTATATTCTGATACACATCTCGGTTGTTGAAGGTGGTACCGTCCCACACATTGGAAGCTCGGTGAAAAACTAACAGGTTGCCAGAATTGTCAAGAGCTAGTCCTGATACCTGGCCCAACTTCACAGATGAGTCTGGCCAGTCTGGCACCCATTGAGGGGCTATAAAAAAGAAATATGTAGGTATAGTTTTTTTTTTCATAAACATTGATTTATATTCCAGGTGGCCTAGAAGTAAAGTACTCACCATGTTCTAGAGTCTCCAAAGCTAGTTTCACTTTGTTTTCCTGTGCTTCCCGATCATAATACCCATCAGGATAGTAACCTACGAACTGTATACGATAAAAAAGAAACTCGAATTATTTAAAATCCAAACAAATAATTGTACAAAAAAAATAGAATCGTTTTCTCACCCTTCGTCCGAATGTGGAGTTTATAATACAGGTTAACACGAACAAAATTTGTAATAAATAAAACAGCAGTGCTTTACAGAATAAATCCATGGTATCTTTAAGAGTTTACACCTAATAAATAAACACTGTTGTGATTTTATTGATTATAACACGAACGAAGTCAACAAGTCTCCCCAGCCAGAGGTTTTTTTTTTAACTCTTATCATGACAGCCAGCCAGCCATAGACACACCACTCATCGTGTTGATGACATTTTTTTTTTTGGATGTTTTATGGTCCGGTTAGTCGTTGATGACGTATTGAGTGCGCTAGTGATGTACAGTTGTTTGTAAGATTAACAGTTATTTTAGTATCTGTTACTGGCCACGATTTATTAGCACGTTTTTATTTGCTTTTTGTTTGATCGGATGAGATCTTGCAAACCATTTTTCAAACACTAGATTATTCTGCTCTTGCTCTGCATGTAGCGCTACTTAACATTCACAGGAATCGACCGAAGTGGTTCGAATCCAATATCGTATAAATTGTTTAAAAAGACCAACAAAATATCTTCGGAGCAGAGAGTAGGTATAGGCAAAAAATAATAATTTTGTTATCTGGGATAGAATGAAAGGCAAAAGTATGCTTTACACTAAGTATTATATTTTTTATTTTATGTGCACATTACGGGTGCTCATTATCAAGCCGGCAAGTCTAAATAGTACCTCAAATTTGCGAGGATTACACAAAGCTTGCCGGAAAAGAGGCGCATACTGCACACTCAATTACATATGAATGCACTCATTAGATTAGAGTGCCATCCATCACTTAAAATTATACAGCATTCAGGAACACTTGTACCTGCTGTGAAATTTTTTTTGTCTTCTTCTTGAGTTCTTTCGGAGACGTTTGAGGATTCACGCTAAGCGAGAAGATGCGTTGGAGTTTCTTCACCAGCATGTTGCGCTTTTCCATCTGAACAACATTTCTAGTATCGGTTCTTAAAAGGCGTTTTTTAAAGAAAGCTAGTTTCTTCATAACATTCTCACCATTATTGGAATTGTTACCGTTGTTTCTGACCATTTCAGGTCTGTTCTCTTTTTTCCCTGCTTGGGCCTTCTTGTTACCAAATTTATTTTGGACTTCCTGTGTTGGAATGGTGTTTAAACTCATCGGTTGAGAATGTAAATTTAATGTTTTATTTTTATGTAACTTCTGCTTGTGGTTTCGCGTATTATACGAAATCAGGAGTTGTCTATAATCATTTCTGGGAATTGCTGTAAATATTCTGTTATAATGAAGTTCAATACTTTCACACATTTCAGGAGAAATCTTTTTCATTCTAAAGTTCACCAGTTTTTCCTGCATTTTATACAATTTATCTATATGTATTTTACCACCAGCAAGGCCAGCTTGACCGAGAAGTATAGTGTTGAGTTTCTTCAAGGTAGAGTTGATGCTCCTTCTGTTATTAGCCAGCTTTTTAGGACTGACAAATTTCTGTTTTTGTAGCTTTTGGTGTAGGTTTTTCAAATTTAGGAATTGCTTATAAAGAACATTGGGTTCCCCTAAATTCTGATTCAATGATTGCAATGCCTTTTGTAGATAACGCATTGCTTCGTTTTTCTGTCTTGGTATAGAATTGCTGTCGGATGGTTGTTGGGTGTTATTAGAGTGCTGCACTGGATGAATTACAGAGTTGTTGGCCTCGTTTTCTGAACTGGTCTGATCAACGTTCGGTTTTTCAGTAGCCCAGTCCCTGAGCGCAGTCTGAAAAGATT
This sequence comes from Carpatolechia fugitivella, assembly GCA_951230895.1. NCBI lineage: Eukaryota > Metazoa > Arthropoda > Insecta > Lepidoptera > Gelechiidae > Carpatolechia > Carpatolechia fugitivella. Next base: position 20,174,381 of record OX579646.1, on the reverse strand, counting down.
CTTGTTCTTCCACTTTTCCTTTAATACTCAAAAACGATTTGTTGTCAGTTTGGACAGAAACGTGCAATTTTCCAGTGATTTCTCTCATCCAATTAATGCCATCTTCAGTTTTAAGTCGGTTAATCACGTCAGCAGTGACATACACTCGAGCGGAAGTGACTACATCACTTGTGTTGGAGACTTCGTTATCTTGAATGACTTGTCCCCTTCTGTCATGATTGCTAGAAATAATTGGAATGAAATCAGGAGCACTTTCCGTAGTTTCGGCAGAATCAGCATTGGTAGTTTCATTCAACTGTCCCGAAACATCATTTTCTTCAACAGGTTCTTTACTTTGCGACCTCTTCCTCTGATGCCCTTGGTGAAGAGGGGTTTTAGGGTTTTGTTCCGTGCTTTCAGACAAAGATATGTTTCTCTTTTTAATAACGTGTTCTTCGTGAACAGTAGCAGATCTAAATGGACGTTTATACCGCTCGTTTCTGAGAGCACGTTTCATTTCTGACGGAGTAATAGCAGAAGAAATGGTAGAATCTTGTGAGTTCTTGGTCTGCGATGCGTTTTCTTGATTATTTTGGTTTGTGTTAGAGACAGGAGTTTCAGGTACTGATGTATAGAGGGGCCGGTAGATGTGAACATAAGGTGAATTGATAGTGAGGCCGGAAAAGGGTAGAGACAACCGGCACGTGTGTATGAGGTGACCGCGACCGGTGCAGCCACTGCAGTATTGTTGACTGGACTTCTTCTTGAAGCCGTTCTCTTCGAGTTTCTGCGTCATTTCAACCTGAAAATAGAAGACGGACAAAACAAATAATATATTTACATACATCAAAATCTGGCAATGTAAAATACAAACAATTAACTTAAACAAGGTAAATTCATCAACATCAACGGCCCGTTATAGTCCACTGCTGGACTATGAGCCTCATCAACATCAACGGCCCGTTACAGTCCACTACTGGACTATGAGCCTCATCAACATCAACGGCCCGTTACAGTCCACTGCTGGACTATGAGCCTCATCAACATCAACGGCCCGTTACAGTCCACTGCTGGACTGAGCCTCATCAACATCAACGGCCCGTTACAGTCCACTGCTGGACTATGAGCCTCATCAACATCAACGGCCCGTTACAGTCCACTGCTGGACTGAGCCTCATCAACATCGACGGCCCGTTATAGTCCACTGCTGGACTATGAGCCTCATCAACATCAACGGCCCGTTACAGTCCACTGCTGGACTATGAGCCTCCTCCACTTAAGTGAGGGTTTTGCCATAATCTCCACGCTTGGCAGGCGGGTTGGAGATCGCAGATTAAAAGGTTACTGTATCAGAGGGCGCTGCTGTCCGTTCCCTGTTCAATGTGTGAGTCCCTAAGTCGCCTCTTACGACACCCAAGGGAAATTACCAGGTAAATTAATTACAAGGTAAATTACCATATTGCAAATCTTCTGATTCACAATGGTAGCGATTCACACAGTCACGCTCTAATCCTTAATTTAAGTTCGTCCGTCCTTTTCACCTTTTAAAGATTAAAAAGGGACAGGAGATGGCCATCCTAATATTAGAGCTTTCAAATACCGAATTTGAAAAATTTGATTTTATAGAGCATGTGAAACATCCAACTTAAACACCTCCCCTTATTTTAAGTTATCTTATCATTCATGCAAAATAATATCATTCGTTCATCACCACCTCTCTTTCATTGGTCATAAAAACGAAAAGGATAGCTGGATTTTAAAATTTTGACAGGACAATTTTGACATAATTGTTAATTGAGTCCCAACCTGGCCCGGCATTGTATTAATAAACTAAGCTTTACTTTACAATGGCAAGCTACGGATGATGACATACATGAAACTAATAGCATACATAGTAGCGATATCACATACAGTGTTGTGGTAACGGCGCCAAAGGTCGGGGCAGTGGGAGGATGGGTGACCGAACTGCCCGCACTCGGCGCAGCGGATGTGCTTCCAAGTGCTGCAGTGACGGCACATCGTCGAGTACACGTGATTAGGGGCGCCGCACTAGAGAAATAAAAATATCGATATTACAATAACATATTTCAATGATAATGACGACACATGCAGTGCCCATTCGCATTATCTACAAAAACCTAAATCTCATCGTCATCAACAGCTCATATACGGCCCCACCGAGAGGCTCGAGCCTACCCTGAATTAGGGCGATTAAGTCTTAGTCAACCACGCTGGCCCAGTGCGGGTTGGTCGACTTCACACACAACCCTTGAATTTCTTCGCAGGAGTGTGCAGGTTTCATTACAATGTTTTCCTTCACCGTAAGAGCGTGGAATAAACGCACATATGAATTCGAAATTCTAAAACACATTGGTACGTGGTGGGGATCGAACCCGCATTTCCCGGACGGGAGGCAGCGGCCCTAGCCATTACACCACCAACGCTCTTTATGACACCTTATTCAGAAATATTGTTAAGGCACTACAAATTTTATTAAGTGAAGCAGAATCAAGCACGAAAATAGTACCACTATTTTTGATTCCCACAGTTCAATAAAATCGTCATTTACCTAATTCTCAGATAAATTAATTTAAAAATATACATAGCATAGCATAGTGACGTCTTGTTATTAAGTACTAAAGTTCATTAGATTTGATACTTACGTTAACACAAATTTTGTTAGGACAGCGTGGCTCCATGTGTCCTGTGTTTCCGCACATGAAACACACTCGCGGCTTCAAACGGCACATATCATCTCGATGTCCAACCCGATTACAGTAGTTACAACTACAAAATAACAGTTACTTGAGTTAAACCACATTAAACTATTACTTATATCTAACATTTTATAAAATTTTGTTTACATACAACACTACTAAACATATGGCATTACAAATAGTGTTGTCAATCTATCGATAATTTTGCAATCTATAGTATATCATCAGTACAATATGTATCAATATTTTCATCATGAGACAAATGGAGAACTTCAGACCTATAACAGGGTATCTTTGGTTGAAATACAATTTTATATGATTACCAGCACCGCCTTCTTCTGAACAGATAACACGGTTGCACTCGATGTCATCACGAGAACAACACAAAAAAGGCATAATTTTAATATTTTGCACCAATATAATAAAGTCATATTTGTTTGCTTGCTTTGCTACTTACGTAACGCCGAACTTCTTCCGCTGATTGAATGTCGCCATTTTGTCTTTTGGATCTATCGCCCATAAACTCTTGTCGCCTGAAACAACGAAACAAAAGATATAGCAAAGCAAGTTAAAAACTATCTTGATGAACTATCATTCCATAATGTACAAAACAAAGTCCTCCATACAGCAACAAAAGCAAATTTGCTACAATTTAAAATGGATTATTAATAATAATAAAAAAAAATGGATTATGTACTTAATGCATTAATAAAACCTTATTAAAATCAATTAGAAGCTTTTAAGACCTAGATACAGTTAAAATGTATAAATAACATCATTATCCACACTGGATAATAATCAATTTAATGATCTCATTATGACTATTACCAAATTCAACACAATACAACTTGCTACCTATTAGTAAATATGATGAGCTAATTTGCCAAGTACCAATACATCCACATGTAATAGTAAATAACAAAATAAAAATAAAAAAACATTTACTGCTAATATTATAAGTAATATACTTACGTGACATATTCTGCAGTATTTCCCGATGGTTGAAATCTTCTCCTCCCCAGCTCTCATTGTAAAACTTCTCCATCTCAGCGCGAAGAGTAGTCAGTGAATACCGTCTGTTCTTGCAAACTTTCTCCTTACCCTTCAAGTTGTCAAAGTCAAGGTTTTCAAACAAAATTGCTGGCACTTTTGTTGAACCGAATTTTGATACCATAGAATGGTCAGCTGTAATTTTATCATTGTTACATTCATCATTGTAATCTTCAGACTCATTAAAGCCAGTTACATTACCCATCACAATGTTTTCTTGGATATCGTCATCTATATTCTTAGTCAGATCAATAGTGCCTCCAATGGGATTAGGTAGATCTTTCTTTGTTTTTAGTGATCTCTCATTAGATTTTTCCGGTGAAATGCTACTATCTGAGGTATCAACATGATCAGTAACTTTCGGTTTAGGTTTGATGGTTTTTGTTGGATTAGAATCAGTTTCATACACATCTGCACAGGGCAAGCTCTTTTCATTGACAATATAGGGCTGATGGTTTTTGTTTAACTCAATGATAGACTGATTGCTGTCTGAATCATAGACATCAGGGTTTGGAATACTTTTCTCTGTAACTACATATGATTTATTTTTCTGTTTCTTATTCTTCGCTTTACTCTTTGGTGTGGCAAAACATTCTTCAACAATAATTGATTTCTGTGTCGACTCTGCAGTGATTGGTGTAGTAGCACTTTCCTTGTTCTTCTTCTTTTTCTTTTTTTTCGATGGAGTACTGTCAAGGATGTCTGCTCCGTGCAGGCTGAAGTCAAAGCTGGGGTTGTCGGGGCGACGAGAGGAAATGTTAAAAGCAATGCAGTCACCACGAATAAAATCGTCAGAGACGGATGACACAATGGAGGGCACTGGACTCGCTGATACTTCTCTATCTTCATTATTAGAAGCTCTCTCAGCATGTGCTCTCTTTGCAGCAGTGCGTTTAGTCTTAGTAGGTGTGTCATGTATAGATATTTCATCATCCGAACTTTCAATGGTTATTGTAGGCTTTGGTGGTAAAGCCACTTCAATAACCTCATCCTCATCACTTGATTCAAGCTCCACAACATGCTCATCATCGTTTTCTAAGATCTCGATAGTTTTTTTCACATCCTTAGGAACTGGGGAGTTGAATAACGCCAGATGTTTAGGTAAAGGTTCTACGACAGAGTTGGTCTTCTCCTGTTTGGGTCTGGGTTCCTCTATAGGCGGTTTTGGAGCTTCTTTCGGGATGTTAACCTTCTGGAATGGAGTGTTGATGGGCGTAGCGGCGGTGTTGTCGCCACTCGTCCGCCAGTAGCGCCGCAAGGTACTCCGCGGCGCATTCTCTATAAACTTCAAAGCATCCTGGTTTGGTGTAACGTTAGCCTGTGTGTCGTCTACATAGTGCAGCATAGAATAAAACCGTTCCTCCAGCTCATTTTCATTAAGCTCCTGCAAGACAATGCGTTTCAAAATACCACGAAAATATTGTGACACAACAAAAGCAAGGTTTTGAAACTAACCTAAATACACTTACCTCTTCCATATTTTTGCAGCAGATTTGAACGAAAAACTTCACACGAAAAGGACATAATCGAAAGCGGTGATTATGACAGCTGTTAAAACGCTGAGAGCATTACATTTAAAATAAAAGGGCGAATATTAATTATTATTGTTACGGACACGTCCGACACTCCATTTCATCCAAGTGACAGTTGTTTGACGGTGTTGCTATTTACGAAAACATTTTTTTGCGTTTCGTTGTTCCTATATTTTTAATGGCCGGTTTCACAATATTTTTGGTAAGAAAACTTTTTCTCTGGCACTGAGTGAGTTTTTGTGCCAAACATTTTGCTAGGAAAGAAATACATTGTTATTTATTACACTGCAGCAGAATATATTAGCGTAGCGACGCTGCCCCTATGGAGGTAGTTAGAACTATAGACGTAAAATAGTTAATAGCCGTACGGTCGCCTGCAGAGAAATTAGCGCATAGTGTTCTAGGGGGGTCAGATTTCTCTGCAGGCAACCGTACGTTCTAAAATTGCATACAGCAATGATTCGAATCATCATCAACAGCTTATATACGTCCCCACCGAAGAGCTCGAGCCTCCCTGAATTGGACGTAGTTACACGAAAAGGATCCAATCCACACAAAGTCACTTTTGAGATATTGAAGTTTGAAGTTCAAAATTATTTTCTTCATAGGTGTTTGTTTCAAGATAAATTTAAAGTGTTATGTTTTGTGAGAAACATTAAAACCTTTTTATTGTTAATAGTATATTTATGGGACGATTGGTATTTTCGGAGAAATATGTGTTTTGGTGGGTTGGATCCTTTTCATTTTATTACTTTTTCTTTGGCGCATGCTTAATATAAATTTCTTTAAAACGCTCCATGTAGTGAATTCTTTGCAAACAAAATAATACAACAAAATAATACTGCGATCAAAAATACATTTAATTTTTAGTACTTTTTGGGAGAGATAGATATAATTAGTTACCATCTACACTCTAAGAAGTTCGTTGAAAATCTTATTGGCATATTACTTTGAAAATGAATTTATCGAAAAGGATCCAAGCATTTTGGATCGTTTTAATTATTAAATGTAGGTGTTAGAATATTCAGCAAGGAGAACCAAGCGCTGTGGATCGTTTTTATATTTTTAATTAAGTATAGGTGATGAACAAATTGTAATTACACAATAACAATCCAGGGTGCTTGATTCGTTTTTAAGATAAATGGTTAATATTGTAGGCTGTGAACCAGGTCAATTGGATTGTTTATGGTGAAAGAACAAAAAAATCTGTCATACATGTTGGTTGGTTCAATGGCTGGTAAAAAAGATAAACCTCTTCTTTTTTGTCAAATTTTTATTACTGGACGATAGAAGCGATATTTGCGGTCAGTTTGGTGTACTTAAGTCATTTTTGACAATGTTGTGGATTGGATCCTTTTCGTGTAACTACGTCCAATTAGAGGTCAGGCTTAGTTGGTCTACTTGTACACACAACCTTTGAATTTTACAGGAGTGTGCAAGTTTTATCACTTGTTTGTTTTCCTTCACAGATTACAGATTAATCATTAGATTCGACATGCTAGAGCTAGATGATAAGCGCCAGGCGCTATTTGTTATAATATATAACTCATAGGATTTTATGACTGATCGTTTCTAAATCGAAAGCAGACAAAGTACTTAACGATATGAACAAAAACAACTCTTGTTCTTAAAATAAATCTTTATTTTCATACAATTTATCATTCAAAGTTAAATAGTGGAAAGTCCTTTATTTACATCATAAAGCTTTATTACATTGGGCAAGAGATTAGTACCTACTTATGATAAAATATTTATAGGTAGGTATTTAGAGCTTCCATGCATCACCAGGGAGGGAACACTAACCGCCGCCGCCGTCACGAATTTTTATCGAGACAATATTTTGTTTAGGCACTTAGCTAAAGTAAACAATCTTGATAGATAGCTAAAATATCATTGGATAGGTACGTCCTTTTATCTAAAACACATTACTAAGTTAGGTAGCAAATAAAACGACGTGAAAAGTGATGGGACTCGAATCACGATTGATTCGAATGAAGGGAATACAAGCTCGATTCGAATGAGATATTATTTAGATTCGAATCACGTCTTGATTCGAATCAACACCCTGATTCGAATCAGTTCTGTGATTCGAATCGTTCATTGGAAAAGTCGACTAAATTCTGTTTTTGGATAGTGTTACAAATAATAAATAACGTATGACACTTTTGCTAGACTTTTACTACTACAGTATTAGTACGTAACTGATTTGTTTAATTTTAATTACTCCAATTTTTTTCTTGGTAAAAATATAAAATAATTTATTTATGTTTCTGCCTTATGTTACATCAACATCAACAGCTCATATACGTCCCCACCGAGGGGCTCGAGCCTACCCTGAATTAGGGCGATTGGACCTTAGTCGACTATCCTGGCCCAATGCCTTATCAACGGATGAACATTCCTTGATTTTATTTATTTTCTTTTCAGTCTAATATTATATTAGGTATTCATGTTGTAAACCATACTGATTCGAATAATCGGTTGATTCGAGTTGAAGATTCGAATTAAACCAGAGTGATTCGAATCGATTCGAATCTCTATTTTCGATTCGAGTCCCATCCCAGAAATTAGTATCATTATTTAGTTTATTTGCTAAAAGTTGCAATTTATTAGAACTATTATAAAGCCTTCCGCTCCTCCAAAAGTCCGGTTACGCTTGATACGTCGATTTTGCGACACACGCATTAGGTCCATGTCAATAAAACAAAAATATATATCTATTATGGACGTATCAAGCAGGACTGTTTACCTTCAGTTAAGTACCTAAACCAAAAACTATAGTCTTGTGCGGCAGTTGTGAGTACGGGCCTCGTACTTTGGATAGTTTCATTCACGTGACAATCTTCAGCCACCTGCCGATGTAGCCGCTGACCTTGTAAGCCGCATTCCTGGAAATATAAAGTAAATTGCGTTTAATAAAATAGTAGCAAAAAAACACAGGTCAAAAAAAACAATGACATCACAAATCGATAAGCTCTGCTCAAACCGAAACAAAGGAATACGCAATACGGCAAACACATGTTTAACTTTTGTTGCTGAAAAATCTTAAAAAATACTAGAAATATACGACGGACAAAATAATTATCAAAATACTCGTATAAGTGGATAAGCGCCTACGTAATTTTCTCTAATAAATGTTTTTTTTTATATATATAATAATAAGATTATATAATTTTAAATTTTCGCGGTCACATTTATGAGACATTTTACGGGCTTACTGCGATAATATTTCTATTTTTTTTTTCTACCCGCGACCATGGCTTGCAACAGCGCCGAAATATCGGGTCTCCTCAACAAAAATACTATCGCGGTAAGCCCGTAAAATGTCTCATAAATGTTATAATAATAAGATTAACTATAACTAAAAGATAAAAACAGTTAAAAATTTCTTTATTCGAAGTAAGATTTAACAAAATTATTTTTCGACGAGCAAGATGGCTTCACTACAAGTGAACGCTCACTAGAAGAACCTTGCGCAGCAAAAAAAATCTAAGTAATCTAATCGAAGAACGGCCGGAACGGAAGAAACTCCGCAGGATTTGCAATCTTCTGTACTTTTCTTTTTTTAAATAAAAATGTTGTTTCTCAATCAATATTCTTAATGTTTCTCCTTATCAATCAAACAGTAATTTAATTTATAGTATAAGTGCTTTGCCGTTTACAAGACATTTCAACTTTTTTTCAGGAAAACTTAAAATACCGTCAACAACGCCTTAGTAGGCGATTTGTCGATGCTGCGTCATAATCATAACCGACGGTCTCCGATATATAGCAAGATAAATAGCAATAAATCCAGAGTTACCTGACAGAGAACCTGGAGTGTTGTTGTGTGGTGCAAGGCATAAGCGCTGCGACCACGCGCTCCGCTGCGCTCGCTGCCGATTCGCACCGCCCCACCCATACTGCCTCACAGTGGGCGCTGTAACGACGATATAATTCACGTCATTCTAATTTTTAAATATTTCTAATATTAACTAATTAACTAATATTAATAAACACTTTTAAAATTAGGTAAGTATACCTAGAAATTATTCAAATCATTTTGCTCGCGCCGCATCTGTGTCTTTCAATACCGCTTATTCGCTTCGTCTCGCCTCGCCTCACCGTTGAAGCTTAAGCTGTAACTTTGTAGCGGTATTATAGCAAGCACATCACAGAAACATCGCTAGCAGCGCAAAATTATAAGTCAAAATATTCGCCATGATCTGTGCATGTGCTAACTCAACCCAACTTTACCAAACGTATTTTAGTGTATGATAAGATAAAAGATAAAAAACTGACGATAAATATGTCTGAAGAAGAATATTATATACAAACATTTTAGCAGTGTGTTGTAGGCTCGCTTTGAGCGCGGCATCGAACGCGCCAGCCGCGTCGCTAAACGCTCCGCTCGTCGCGCCCGCGCACGCCCATGCCATGTACCCCTCGCGGTGCACGCATGATGATAGCTTGTCTAGGAGCTGGAAACAAAGCATTCATCTATTATTTAATTTATTCATTTTAAATCTGGTTTAGCGGGTCTAATAAATAAAAGGTAAATACAATTTTATAAGTTTTACCTAATAATAGAACCGCTTAACTAGTTTTAAAATGGGTAAAAATAAATAAAATGTTTACGTACGTAGTGTGGCTGATCTAGCAACCGGACTGGACTGACTAGATGAAAAACGTGTAGGTAATGGAAGAGCCTTTGTCCAACAGTAGATTAACACGGGCCGATGAAGATTTCTTTAGAGTCATTTGTTTTTTTACTATGAAGCTCGAGCCCCTCGGTGGACACACATCATGAGCTGGTAACATCAAATTTACAGTAATTTGTAGCAGGTTGTTTGACGGAATATGCAATTTATATGAAAATTTAGTTTCAGCCTTTGATTTTATGAAACTATTGAAACCAATCAGGCATAGAGTGCTTGCTCTGTGTAAAAACCTAGTGGAATTCGTACAAGAGGCATTCAAGTCAAGATAGTTTTATTTATATAAATAAATTTTTCAATTTTTTAATGGAGCGATTTTTTTATAGCGTTGGCGAATAATATTTAGAACATAAGTAACGCACAAAGATTAGGTTAAGATTGACATTAATAATAATTCATAAATGACATGCATGCAAACATTGTTTAAAATTCTAATTTTTATAAATAAAATTTACTTAATTAATTTTTGCAAACCAAGTAATGTACTGGTTAAGTGTGTGATACTAACAAAATGTAACAACTTTGTAAAAAAACACATTTAGTGCAAATAAAGCTTCTATTCTATTCTATTGTATTCTATTCTATAAAAAATACCTTTAAATTATTATAAATATCTTCAGACACCAGTCCCGCCATGTCGCTCAGCCCGCTCACCCGGCGCTCCGCCCCGACCACCACTAACGCGTCGACCTTATCCGCCACCGTTTCCGCTCCGCTTATCGCTTCACTTGTCAATGTGCTCACGGTGCAGCCGCGTGACTCCAACCGACTTTTCAATTCCCTGCCTAGAGTGTTCGTTGTGTTTGTCACCTGAAAATAGGAAAAAGGTTGATTAGATTTTAAAATAGATTAAAATGATTTTTTGTTTTTTAAAATGGGGACTTTTTCTATTTCCACCAGACTGGTAATATAGCGGGCGCGGACTTGCTATTAAATTGGGGACATTTTACAAACGGCCATTGATCTCGAACTAAGCAAAGGCTTATTTAATAAAACTACTCGTACAATTTACAATTATAATTTGAAGTACATTGCGTAGCTAATCAGTCAAAAATAGTCAAAATTATAAAACTTTGTCTTCTTTGTACATCGGCTGCGCAGTGTATCCTGAGCGTATTGGCAAATCGGTGGGACTCTCCACTGTTGGGCCACTGGATCGGCATACATGCAACTGGTTCCCAGCCCGGTGCCAGTTTAAATTAGTTCTAAATTGTTGTTTATTACTAACACTAGGTTAAGTATACTCTCACTAACACTATGGACTGTAATATCCGAAATAAATAATTTGAATTTGAATTGTAATTGTTACTTGTAAATTGTAAGTTTTATTGAATAGGGCCCAGATAAACAACATCCAGAGACTGCACAAGTATTTATTACAAAAATTGCCTTGGGCGGGATTCGAACCCTAGTGACCCTGAGTTTCGTTGACAAGCAGGCTACAGAGACAGGATCTTTTTAAATCAAATCTGATGCATATCATGTCGGGTAGGGTGGTATAGGCAAAGTCAAGCGTAGATTCCAAATTGATATTTTTTTTTACTTAATGCCAAATGTCAAATAAAATTGTTCCAATCGTTTTATTGAAGAAGATGCCGATTAAAATCCAGTCCTTTTAAGTACCTTACTTATTTATTTTAATTGTAAAAATATAGCCTCTTATTAAACGAAGTTAATTAAGACTTCATTGCTCTTTATGGAGCATACTTTAAAAGTCAAGATCAAAGCAACTTTTTATGACTATTGACTAGCATGACCTCAACAGTGAGAATTTCGAGACACTTAAATTCTCGAGTCAAAATCAGGCAAAATCTATGATGAATAGATAGGTACAAGAAATCATTGGCATAGTTACATTAAAATCAATTTAAATATTGAATTTAAAGTCTATCTTATGTAATCAATATAATTAATAATTGATTGCTCTGTAGGCTTGTAGGTCAAATGAGGATTTCTTTATTTAAATGTAAATACGCTATCTCATTATATTTAATGAGTGACCAATTTAGCCTAGTCAGGAGTTATTAGAATTAGAAGTCGCTTCGGCGCTTCCGAATTCTTTGGGCCGTCGTCCGTCTGACAACACCAGGAGGGCAGCACCACCCAGGAGTGAGCCTCCCTCAAGCGTAGTAGGGGGTAGGCAGTCGCCAAACCACCTACTACCATTGATGCTAGCTGCTGGATCTTTGAGGACACAATAAAATAACTAACCAGGACACTCCAGGTCGCCGTTGCCAGGTTGAGTGACTTCGCACGATATATGCCAGGAGCGCAGCACCACCCAGGACTGAGCCTACTTCAAGCTTGGAACGCCAACGCTCCTTTTTTACTGCTGGCTAGAAATTATAATAAAAATAGTCTGGTTGTACTAACCAGGATGTTCTTAACAGGTCGTCGTTGCTTGGTTGCGTGACTTCGCGCCGTGTATGCCAGGAGAGCAGCTCCGCCTAAAAGCAGCGATCCTCCCTCAAGCGTGGCCAGCAGTCTCCACGCCAACGCCGCCCCGCCCTCTACTGCTTCCGCCATTGATACTGGCTGGAAGGTAGAATAAAGCATTTATAAGTAAAATGGTTTTATTTTTCTAGCGTAATTTTTTATTATGTATAAGCAAAGGAGATATGTATACAGGGCCGCTCGAAACCGATCAAGTTTTATTATGTATAAGCAAAGGAGATATGTATACAGGGCCGCTCGAAACCGATCAAGTTTTATTATGTATAAGCAAAGGAGATATGTATACAGGGCCGCTGGAAACCGATAAAGTTTTCCGTACTACGTTTTTCTATGTACGAGTACGCGACACATTGAAGGTTCTAACCATTACATACAAAAATATCAGTGAATCCTGTCTATTTGCGCCATATAGCCTAATAAAAACATACATTTAGTAAAATCAGGGCCAGACCGCGCGCGGACAATAAAGTTGGTACCTATTCTAAAGAATCAGTATAATAAGGGCAAGGGCAGGGTTCGTGAGGACGTTATATACGAGTAATGTATGTATGTATAATGATGATTATGAATACAAAAGTTACAGCAGTACTGTGTGCTGTGCAAGTAGGTGTGTGATAGAGGTTGTAAACCTTGAATGATCAGACCAAATTTTTCTTTTTTTTGTCGAGAAATCTAAAGAAATCACCGAATAATCTAAAAAAACACTAACAATCTTCTTTCTTTAATTTCTTCTTTTTTACTTTTTCTCTTTCTTTAATCTTGCATTAAAGTGTTTGATTTAGGTACCGTAGATTTACCTACAAAGTCACATCGATACAATGGAATATAAGCTCCTTTTTTGGAACTTGACTAAACCGGAAAGACTAGGCTTGACCTAAACAAACACATTTAGGAAAAATCAGACAAGTATGATGTCATGGTTCTAAATATTACTTAGTCACGGTTACAAAGCCATAATAACAAAACAACGTCTAAACTTACGCAAAAACTGGTTTGTGCCCGAATATGTTGCTAGAATTTTAGCTATTTGATGTGTGAATATAATGGTGGTAGTTTTTTTTTCAACCTCGTATACCTAAAAAAAAAGGTCATAAAAGCTTCAAAAAGACGTTCCGAACACAAGAGGGTGCCTACATGCCTGACTGTAGTTAAAAATGTACACATGTATGAGAAAAGCAAAAATAATAAAAGTGTTGGTAATTAATATGACATAACTCATCTATGCTTTCTTTTATTTTCATGTGACTTTTTATATAGAAAAAAATTGTATAATAAAAACTAAGCGCATTAAAAATTTACGTAATTAAAATTACTATCCGTAACCGCGTTGATGTCTTTTCTATGAAACGAACAAAATTTGAAATCTGACTTTGTGACAGACATTTTTATGAGTGGCCCTAGAAACTGAACAACTGTTAAAAAACATGTAAATAGTAGCAAAAAACATTTGCAAATTGACTCTATCGGTTCAAGGTTGGAAGGATTCTTCGCCAAAAAAAGCTGTGGGAAAAAAATCGTTCAGTGTCATGGACTGAGCTACCACCCGAAGGGTTTCGCGTAAAACTAACATGTTGGAGATATTTCAATAGATAAAACACTGGCCATAATAAAATGAAAATAAACTTTGATTTTCGAAACAAAACAAAAGATCAGCTGAGCACACCGTTTACTTTAAATGTTTTAAAAGTTTTCGTTATACTACCAATTTTTTCAACATTTGCTGATTTTGTTTATATTTAACTAATTTACCACGCATCAATCGAATAAAGCGAAGTGCATTCGTATGCTATCAATATTAACCAATTCGACAATATTAATTATAGTAAAATAAGCAATATTTTGTGCAAATTTACTACGATAAGTTCGAAAATCCTTGAACAATGGCTTTTTTATATAAATATATTTCTTTGTAGTATTTATTATTTATATATAATTTATAAGATGTTTTAGAGGTCACTTCTATTTTTTCTTTATCGTGTGTGTGCTTGTGCTAAAAACCCAAGGTTCTGGCGTCACGTACTTCCGTAGATACTTCCGTGTGAGGTACTTCCGTAGATAGTAGCTAAGACCCCAAAGCTTAACGTGCCTTACGAAGCATGGAATCATCTTTCTTTTCGGACAATCTGGTAATTCAGCCTGCAGTGACCTGTGAAGGTCTCGCAAAGAGATTTTTGTATCTCAGTGAAATGATAATATATTTTTTTTATTGTAATAGATGTTTTTTAAGCTTTGTAAATGTATACAGTTCGTGTAATGATGAATCAAAATTTAAACATATCTTTCCGGTATAAACACTAGAAAGGTCTATCCCTTCTCCCCTTCGCGTCGTCGCTTAAAGTAAATAAAGTAATTGACCAATGGCATTGCTACAACCCTCTGCAACGTTTATTGTTACAAAAGTTGGTTTTTATCCTACTTTGTACTCAGAGCGCGTCACGATAATGGCGTCGTTTTTCTATTGCGACAAGAAGCAATTTAACTTTTGTCACTTAACCGCACAATGTAGAAAAAAGTTGACGAATTTAATGTATGTTTAGGTATAAATGTTTATCATAGACGCAGGATTGCGAGTGCATTTACTGCCCAGCAAGTTTTATAATGGAGACACTTTCTACGAAGTTATTTTAATAATAATTAGTTTAAGTTGATACCATTCAAATTATGTAAAATCTACTAGGAAATTGTAGAAAGCACCGAATAAACATCCTTACGAGGTGCAATTCCAAATGGGATTGTTTTCTAGTCGGAGCCCCAACATCGGTGTCATGGCAGCTTGAAGAGGCTTGGTGTTCGGATGGTCCAGCACGGCACAGGAAACATTAACAATGTCTATTTCTAATGCAAACTATTTTTTATTTAAAAAAGAAAAGTACAAAAGACACGAGTCCTGTGGAGTTTCTTCTGGCCGTTCTTCTCCATAGAAGGCGTACAATTGTAGTGAACGGGCCATCTTGCTTTGACGTCGAAAATTGATTTTGTTAAATCTTACTTCGAATAAAGACACTTTTATCTTATCTTAAAACGCAGTCGGGTATTCGGTTAAAAAGACGAACTAGTTTATGTTTAGTGTTTAGATTGGCCGACTATTTTAGTTACGTTATGTCTATCTTTCACTCCATCAACGCAGCGCCTTGTGCAACAAGTTGATGAGGTGCATTTTTTGCAGTTGGTTTTGACAGCCAATTAGATAAAATAATGATATGTTATTTAGGTTATAATGACTTCGTTTATTATAACGTACGCAGATTGATGTTGTTTTTGATACTCGTACTATAAAATTGTTTTATGATTGATTTAATCTACTTTAACCTACTACTTTTTTTCAAGTTTTAATAAAATAAATTGTATCTTATCTTGCCTAACTTATTTAATTGAGGAAGCATTTGATTTTATTTGGCGCTGTGACCCTCGCGGTCTTAGTAATTATTAATTAATCTTGTACAAAAATGGTTTAAAGCTATATAGTACAGATTGAGCGTAAATTCCGTTGTACCTATTTAACGATATGATTAACATATTCTTTGCCGCTGACGCGAAATATCCTAGCTGCGCCCACCGCTTCCGGCTACGCCTCCGTAGCTAAATGACTACACCAAATTCGTATCCCTTACTACGCCGTAGCGAAAATGTCCTGCTTACGTCGTAGTAAAATATCCTGCCTACGTCGTCGTCGCAGTGAAACTAATCATATCATTTACAATATAGAGATCTATATATAGAGCTGTAGGGGAGGCCAGGACGCCTTCCAGCTGTGAGGACGATGATGATATCGATAGGATGTCATTAGTACTGTAATAAATTGGCCTCCTTTGTTGTTACTGGCTGTTGGCCGGTTTTCATATTTCATTCTAAAGTTTGTAAATTTTGAGTTGCGAATCGTTCTTTTTTTGTTTGCAAGTCTTGATGCTGTCGAACTAGAGACTGCACGCGTTTCATGTTTTTATGACAATCCCTAAATAAATACAAGAGCATAGCATATCATAGAGCCTTTCTGGCTATTCTTCCCTACTGTACCCAGTAGTTTAGGTTTGGGGTATGTTCGACACCTTCGCAGGCAGCTATTGAAGCTAATGGGAAATAATTCTTTAATCAGCGCATTCTAAGTGTTAACAATTAGGCCTAGAAATCAATAGTCAAGATAAAAATGCGTATAAAAACGTTTTCAATGGACAATGCTTGGTATTGTTGTGTGGGCACTATGTCCCCTTTCCCACACATTTGCATGATTAATGGTTTATTATACGATAGGTACGTATCAAATATAACTAACTAATACTTATACAATTGCAGTTTTGCATTCTTGTTGCGTTAATTAATATGGCATTTAAGATTTGTACGAAAAGGTAGATAGAAAAGGTCTACTGAAGTGAGTATTTCAATCAATCAATCACTGCTAGACGTAGGACTCCCCTCGGGCACCCGCTTTCCTCATCCAGCCACCACCAGCGACCTTCCTCAGGTCATCAGTCCACCTGGCAGTGAGTACTTACAATGATATAATCAGCGTGCATATTGAAATATTGTATTGAGTTAAGGTAGAAAGATGAAAAATTTAAAAGAAATCGTGACAGTTGATAGCACCGTGTAATTTTGATAGCTAAATATGATCTTCACTATTAGCTGATACGGTAGCCAGGATTGTCCACACGAGGGCAAACTTCAACGGTTAATAGCATGAACCCGAAATTAAAGTAGATTGTGTTTAAAAAGTATTTTTAATGAAATCTTATTACTACCACACTTTGATCTTCAAATTCCTATCAGCTTGAAACGATTATACCATTATAAGTAAGCACTAAGTAGATGCTTATAAATAATACTTTGCAACACACCAAAGTGCTTATTTTTATTTAAGTGCACTTGTACACGGCTCTGAAGATTTACAAGTAGATGACGAGTATCACCGGATGATTCATGCAAAATCACATAGTAAATACAACGTGGATGAATAATGCAGAACCTCTAACGCGTTGTAGATACATTTTGACGGCTCCGTAGTCCAGGTGGTAGTGTATCTGCCTCCGACGCACAGGGTTGCGGGTTCAAATCCCTTCCCAGGTAAACATTCGTGTGATGAGCACTTGTGTTTGCTTTGTGTCTGGTTGTTGTTTATCTATATAAGAATGTATTTATTTATTTATGTAAGGCATATCAGCTGTCTGGTCAGATCAGATCAGATGTCCTCACATATTATTATTATTATCCATTTAAAAAATATTAAATAAAATAAATAAAAACACAAAACTCTATAGATTTGATAGTGATCTCCTCTCCCTCACTGGTCTACTGCTAACGAATTTATCATTCAATTAGATATTTATACTAAAAATATTATGCCCACAATAACCTCACACCGAGCACTTACAATAAAATTGACTTTTATGTTATTTACAATTTATTTTCCTCCAAGTCAAAGTGCATCTTGGCTTAGGTATTTCAAATGCACTTTGGCTAATAACGACGACAGGTCATTTGATTAAATTCTTCGATGCTTCGGAAGGTCATCCTAAAGTCAAGATTGGTATAGGTATGTAACGAGGTATTCGTCCTCTTTCCTGTTTTATGACTGGCAACCTTTCTTGCTGGCAGTTTTATCTTTCATTTTAAATTCATTTTCAAATTTAGATTTCTTACGTTTCGATTTTGTCTTTTTTCTGCCAAATTCTTCACTTCATTTCCTGATCTCCAACAGTAAACTTATCCTTGTACTATTTCCCACGTTACGTTAGTTACATAATATAAAATAAATTATAGTTATACACTCGTAAATACATAAATTCCTTTTCTTCGGACTGAACCCTGGTTTTTGCCACACCATATATCCCTACAACATTCTTCGTGTGGTGCCCAGCAGCTCCGTGGCGGCTGGCCACCTGTATATTGGTTACATGCTGCATACTGTAATTCTTCTTGTGACTTCATATTGTAATGTTTACTTTCATTGTGCAATAAGGTGTTTACATACATACATACTGCTCAAAGGATGGAGAGCGAAGATCATAGATTCCTATAATCTGTCATCATCATCAACAGCTCATATACGTCCCCACCGAAGGACTCGAGCCTACCCTGAATTAGGACGATTAAGCCTTAGCTACACTACTGGTCCAATGCGGGTTGGTTTTTGAATTTCTTCGCAGTAATGTGCAGGTTTCATCACGATGTTTTCCTGCACCGTAAGAGCGTCGAATAAACGTACACATTGGCACATGGTGGGGCTCGAACCCGCATCAGCACATTGCCACTACGACGCTCTGATCTGTATCTATCCTGAATTATTGTTGTTAATTTTGTTAATAGCTTAAAAGGTCCACTACTGGGCATGGGCACAGTCTTAACATGTGACAACAAAAAAAAACAATACCTAATAGAACTGTAAAATCCAAATCAGTATGTATAGATTTCATCTACTTATTATTTGGTCTCTGTTGATAATATGATCTATCACTTCAGTGAACAATGAACAATTTGATTTATCTTTTGTTTTTGTAGGTTGGTTTACTTTTTATGTGTGTGGTAAGTCTGCAGGAGTAGCAAATCCTTAAATATATTTATTTTGTTATAACCTTTGCATACACGTGGTATGATTATGCTAAATCAAATATTTAGGTATAATATAAATCACGGTAATGCACGGCTGGTCAAAAGGCTAAGATCGAAGGACCTCACGCAGGCCCTGACCGCGTTTATCACAGGATGCCTAGGTTGCCTAACTTTGTTTAGATTGGCTGCGATTCTCACGCAATGCTCTAATAATCACTTCATACTAATATTATAAAATGTAACCGCTTTCACGCCTTAGCTACTATATGGATTTGGATGAAATTTGGAGTTTAGATAGTTTGTAGGATACTTTTTATGGAAAAAAGTCTTATTCCCACGGGAAAATCTTACATAATGCGAGCGTAGCCGCGGGCGGAAAGCTAGTATTAGAATAATAAAATAAATTACTTTGTCTTATAAATTTTTGCTCTATTTTAAGAAAGAAAAAATATGTAAAAATAAACGCGTAGAGAGCATAATAATATGCTGCCTTTACTGTCATTTACTTTGAATAAATTAATGACGAATGCATGCAATATACTCTTTTATAGATTTACATCATATCTTATTTTATTAATATTTATTTTTTATTATTATTAATTTATTATTTTCTTTGTTTTTATTAGCTTTGGTGACCTTCTTTAGTAAAAAAAATCGCTTTTTTTTATTTTTCATATTTTTTAAGGCAGGTAGAGTTTGCCGCCAAAACGAAGTCCGAAATGGAATTCCAAAATTAAATAAGAACCTTTAAGAAGAACCTTTATTTCGCTTCCACAACAGTATAGTTAGGTAACATTGGAAGAGAAACCTTATATAACAATACAAGTTCAAACGGTAGTTACTGATTGTGAGAGTCAGGAACTCAAACTAGGAAACCCCGTGCTATGAGACCAAAAAAAAAAAAAACAATCAATTTGTTTGCAGATCGAGCTATTTTGTTGTCTTTATAATTGATTTGCTTAAAAAATACTTCCAAAATGTCCTATTTATACCAAATATTGAGTAGGGAATAAATAGTACATTGTTATACGAGGGGTGAAAGTAACTTATTTAGCGCCGAGACGGGGTTTGGGGCCTGAGCGTAGCGAGGGCCCTAATAGTTCGAGGCACTAAATAAGTCTTTAACCAGAGGTAAACACTGTGTTTTTTATTACGAATACAACGAAAGTAAAAATAAAAACACGAATTAGCTAAAGAAAAAATGAGTGACTTCCATATCTGAATCAGATGAACTCATTGTAAACAAAACTTTACAACTCGAGAAACAAATGATAATCGGATTGTTGCTTTCCCGCCAGCTTTTGAGCCATTATTTTTAATTTCCATCATTGAAAAATGTTAAATATTTTGCCCAAATCTATTTTATTTTAAAGAAATACTTAGTTGAAAATTAATTATTATAAAGTCATTTAAAAAATATATATTCTTGAATTACTACTTAACTTTATGTTATTTCAATTTAACATTTCGCTGTAATTGAGTGGCTGTATAGAAAGATGGAACATAGTTCAATAGAAATAAGAAATTAGAACCAGTTTTTTTTTTATTATTTGCCAGAATGAATGAAAATGAATAAATGAATGACAGCTGTCAGTTGAAAGTGATTCTCCCTCCGGGCTGAAAGTATTACCTTCAATCCGCTCCTCAGCCAACTTCCGAACTACTTTCAGAGTATGAGTAATGGAAAATAAATTATTATAAAAAAAAAATAGAAGAAGTAAAAGAAAAAGCCGAATAAAATAAAGTATGTTTTATTATTAAATACTTACTTAAACAGTATTTTTTTAAATTTACTGAAAAAAAAATTGTTTTACTTATCCCATTTTTCTGGACCAAAAACAAGCAATTACCAAGTTTTAATGTTATGTTTTTATGTATTAATGTTTTGAATTAGAATTTAACCAAATTAAAAATCTCGCGCATTTAAAGGTTAAAATAGTATAAAGTAAAGACATTAAGTACATATTTTTTTACAAATTGATCTTTAAATAGATCGTTCATTCATCTCATTTCCTTTTTCAGTGAAACTAGAAAGTCAAGAGAAATATCTGGCTACTATGTACCGCACATATCGATGGATATTCTATTTGTTTGTTAGACACACGTTATTTTAGATTTATGCATATACCTTCGCTTTACTATCATTAGGGCCATTCAATTGCTAAACCCTAAAGCCCTAAAAGTAAGGAAGCGTTATTTGCTTTTACTTCATATCTTGCACTTAACTTTATGAACACGCTAATAACTTTAGTGTGTAAAACGTCTGGAAAGCTAACATTGTTGTCATGTATGACATGACACAATAGTACGGATGGTAAGACCTAAGGTAATTATTGGCCTCGATTCGGGAAGTCATCTTCTAATTCTAATTTTAAAATCCAGCTATCCTTTAGTTTTTATGACCAATGAAAGAGAGGTGATGAATTCAGACGAACGAATGATATTATTTTGAATGAATGATAACCTAAAATAAGGGCATAGCTGTCAGATTAAGAAATATTCAATTTTCAATAAGGTTCAAATTCGATATTTGACAGCTCTAATATTAGGATGGCCATCTCCTGTCCCTTTTCAATCTTTAAAAGATGAAAAGGACTGACGAACTAAAATTAAGGATTAGAGCGTGACTGTGTGAGTCGTGACCATTGTACCTACGCATACTTATGTACGCCTCGCGGCAATCATATATTTTTTATTCCTCTACTGTGACAGTGTGCTAGCTCGGCTGAGACTATTGGTGGCAGTTTTATTTTTTACTAGCTGACAGTATACTATGTGTTAATCCCGGTTACAAACTATCTCCATTCCAAATTTCATCCAAATCCGTTCAGTAGTTTTTGCGTTGAAAGAGTAACAAGCATCCATCCATATCATACAAACTTTCGCGTTTATAATATTAGTAAGGATATCCCATCGAAAACTGTAATTTAATCATTTATTATTTTCTATAGATGAATGAGACGAGATGTACTTAATTTATGGATTAAAAGCGTACTGCAAGAATCGGTGCCGATTAACATCACATATTTTATTGGGCCCTTAATTTGATGTTAGTAAATCTAAAACGGTTGCCAAAACGATTTCCACACGTTTTCTAAATGGGTTTAATGCAATATAGTAGAGTAGCACGAAGGGCCAAGGCCCTTGCGGTACCCGCCTAACCATTTTATGTATCAACAGCCTAAACTGTTTTTGATTGTTGCGTTGTCGGTAGCTGGAAAAATACACGGTATTGTGCAAATTGTTGATGGCTGGTCGTTAGATTAGTACATCTACATTTCAAAATGTGTGTCACCAATTAAATTTCATAAATAATACAGGGAGTCATTAAATAGTTTTGTAAGAAATGTCACGATTTTATTGAAATTCTGATTAAAAGTTGTTCTTTATTGAATAACCAACCGAGAGGTTTTGGATTTTTTTTTTGTTCACAGGTTGTACATAGCTTAAATTCATCATCATCATCATTGATTGCTTAAATAGTAAAGATATGTATTACAAAAAATATTACAAAAAAATCCATGTGAGACTATTTCTGGCAGCTAATATAAAGCATAGAACATTTAATTTAGGATGTTGTAATACTCATAAAAATGACAACTGTATGTACATTTTAACATAAAGCACGTGTGTTATCTTAGTAATGATATAAAACAAGACGTTAAGCACACAACAACTAGACGGCCCTGTGACGAATAGCTGTAATAAAGAAATTGTTGAAACTTGACCAATGGACTTAGGCAAAAAGTCGGTTATCTTAGGAAAGCCATCGACTTAGCCGATTTTTGCACAAGCCTCGCTTAGTTCATCAACAGCTCATATACGTCCCCACCGAGGGTCTCGAGCCTACTCTGAATTAGGGCGATTAGGCCTTAGTCGACCACGCTGGCCTAGTGTGGATTGGTCGACTTCACATTACCTTTGAATTTCTTCGCAGAAGTGTGCAGGTTTCATCACGATGTTTTCCTTCACTGTAAGAGCGTCGAAAAAAACGTACATATGAATTCGAAATTCAAAAACACATTGGTAGTACGTGGTGGGGATAGAACCCACGTCTCCCGGACGGGAGGCAGCGGCTCTAGCCACTAGACCACCGACGCTCTACCTCCTCGCTTCTATAAAGTTAACTACTTTCTAGAACTGAGTCAGTCAAAAGATGGTGTAATGGTTAGAATTGGTGGGTTCTCGTTGGCACATCGTTGGTAAGTCTGGGCTCGATACCCAGCACAAATACGTGCTTCTGTTATTTCACTGAAATACACGGTGGTGTCAAACAGTCGAAATAATAGTTTAGGGTCATAAAGGGTAGGTACATCAATGAACAAAGGGTTTAACTAAATATGAATAACGAAAGCGACTTCTCATACAGGATGGATAGATTGTCAGTATAGAGGGCAGATCAACTAGCTCTGTTATTTATTGACTTATTTATTTAATCTTTTATTATACACAATAAATAACAAAAATATAACAAAATTTGGAAAAACAACACAACATGTCAAGCTCAAACTTGTCTTTACTAAGCTGAAACCAACAGCTTAACGTGCCTTTCGAAGAACGGTAGCTCAACTAATGACTGTGTGGCTCCCAAGTTCCACTACAGACTATTTCAGCTTTCATCATCATCATCATCATCAGCGTTCTACTCTGTAATAACCAGTAGATATCTGTTTACACCCCAGGTAAACAAGCGTAACTCTTATGTACAGATAGTTATGTGTGAATCATTCATAGTGTAGTGCTGCTCATTATATAAAAACCAAATTACAGAGTAATCAAGGTGATTATTCAGCTTTTCTTGATAATTTTCATGCTATTGTTAAATAATTTTTTTTTAATGACGAGTCATGCGGATCGTTACACGAGTAAGTATATACCTACTTTGCGTTTGTAATAATAAGCCACTTTGGGATTTGTTGGAGTAGAAACAGATATATAGGTATTCGTATAGTTTTATTTTATTTTTATTTAATAGGTCAGCCAACATAGTACATACAATAATATTTAAAAATAATGTTTACCTGTTTATAAGGTGAATATGCACCACACTTACAGGCTAACACAACATCCTTATATATATTTTTTTAATAACAATTAAATGTTATATTTTTATTTTTGAGCTGAAATGGCGTCATACAAGAAAATTACTTTTAATGACAGGAAATGTTACTGAAAGTAGACTATGCAGATATATACACTCTGTATAATGATATTAATATTAATTACAGCTGCATTCCAGTATTTCAAGAAACCCCTGCATCAACCAGGAATCAAATCAAATAAAAAAAATAAAAATACTGTATTTAAAAGGGGTCAAAAAACAAAACGCATATTTTATACAAATAAAATCCTGATGAATTCTTTAATAATTTGAACACTCTGTAATGAACCACATGAATCTCGTCTCGACGAAACAAAAACAAGGGCTTATCTACTACGAGGTCGTGTAATCTCGTTATTTAATCGCAGTTGTAACACGCCATGATGCAACTGCCCTACGTTACGTCTCGCGTCAGGGCTCACTTGCACCGAGTTGCCTTGCTTGGCTAATCTAAGTAAATTATTACTTTTCACACCAGAAGAAACGATAGCTAATTACGCGCCAAAGTGGACAGGAACAATAAGGAATATGCACATTTTTTTAAACTAATTAATTGAAATATTTCAAGTTCCAGATAAACACATAAAAATAATTTTTCAAATATCTTGCTCAGAAACAAAGTTAAAAGGCTTCAAAGTTGATAGTTAGACAGAGAGGTCCGATCCGACGTGTGACGTCATAATATGTCACGCGGGCCACACATCCGCCATAGAAAATTTTGTTTTCGTAAGAGGGACAGATATATTTGTTTAATAATGTTGTATATCTAGTTTGTTTTTCGATCAATTTCGATTTTGTTTTGACTGCCAGTATTCTATTTTTTATACTTTCAGATGAACTGTGAAAAAAACTGTTATGTTTTTATGCATATTCCCTATTGGAAGAGGTGGAATAGGCATGCTTGAGGCGACGAAACGCTTCCGAAATCTTTGGGCCTCAGTTACCGGATTAGACGGTTCGGCTAACTTAAATCATAATGGATTCAAAATAAATCCTTACTAATAATATAAACGCGAAAGTTTGTAAGTATGGATGGATGTTTGTTACTCTTTCACGCCAAAACTACTGAACGGATTAGGATGAAATTTGGAATAGAGATAGTTTGTGCCCTGGATTAACACATAGGATACTTTTTATGGGGAAAAGTCTTATTCCCATGGGAAAATCTTGCAAAACGCGAGCGTAGCCGCGGGCGGGCCGTTAGTAAAATTGTAAATTATTTAAGTTTCATTAAATAGGGGCCCTGACAAAGGCGCGGCGATGGACTTCGCCTCTAACTGCTTAATACTGTTCCCGCTTCTGATCAAATACGAATCTATTTCCTCGTACCATTAACAAAGTAACCAAATGCGATGTGGACCTTGTCTACTTGATTGCGTTCGACTAGATACAATAGATTTGATTCGAATAGATAGTAAATTTTAACCTTTAGATAAGTTCATAGTTGTTATTAAGCAGAAATTGTATAAACAAGGTTACTTTAAGTCTTTTAGGTTTAAGATATCCAAGTACTTAGAGGACAGATATCCATATATAGATTAGTTGAGGTAAGGCCAGGATTTTTTACAGGTTTTTTAAATATTTATTCTATTAGCAAGAATTTCGTAAATGTCAATATGTTAATAAAAAAAAGAAAACAAAAGAAAAAAGTACGACGACTGTGGAGTTCCTTCGGTGAGCTCTTTTCCACAGATTCCGCAATTGTGTTAGTGAACATGACGACGAATCTAAGTGATGTAAGTTGTTACATTCTACGCAGGGTTGAAAAAAAAATCAGATTTTTTAATATTTTATAAAACAAACAGTTTAAAATGTTTAAAACTAGTGTTTTTTTTTTGTTGTTTTTACTTTTTACCTTTATACGTCAATTTAAAATCAATTATAGCGAATAATAATCCAGTTCTAAACTATTTCCTAATTCACATTAGTAAAAATTAACAAAACGATAAATATTTACTTTTCAGTGCGTATCTCTAATCTAATTATTAAAAATTATTATTATTAATCAATACAAATCACTTTACATACACCTTGTATGTAGGTAGGTAGAGAGCGGGGAATATTATACCCACTAATCCAGTGAATTACTTTCTGTTGACGGCCGACATAGGGACGAATTGTATGTACCTTACTTAGTTATTAACTCATTATTAAAATTGTCACTGTTTGTTTTTTATTAAATAAATTACTTCAAAATAACATGTTTTAATTTCAATTCCAAATAAAGTTTTCCTTATCTTATAATTAATAGTTTAAATAAAAATACAACAAAGCTTCAACTTGTAAGTTTATATTAAGCTATTTAGTTAGAGTCCTACATATTTATTCGTTTGGGTTTATTTTCATTCATTTGCAATTAAAGGTAGTTTTAAATCCTGTTTTTTTCTTCATGTTTTAAACATTGTTTAAAACTTGTTTTAAACGGTGTTTTGAAACACTTAAAAACATAGTTTTATTTCAAACTGTTTTAAACACGTGTTTTAAAACAACTTGTTTTAATCATGCCAGCCCTGATCCTACGGGAAAATAATATTATAAAAAATCTAAACCAGCGCGGGCGTTCGGTGCAAACGGCTGCAGCCTCTATGTCCGGTTTTTTTGGCGATTGTGTGTCGAAGGGCTCAGACATAGTAGGCGAAGGTTTCAAACTAATTTAGTAGGTCCGTACTGTAATATAATAGCAGTTATAATGGCCTCATGATTATTATATGTTTATTGGCTTTGTGGCCTTAATAGCCCTTTTGTACTATGTAATGGATATTTCGATATTTAAAACTTGTGTTACGTTACGAAGGGCTTGAACCTTGAAATAGTTTTGCAAACGGACTATAAAAGTAGGCAGAGAAGGTTAATGATAATCAGGGAGCTTTCTAAGTTGCAACATTTTATTCTAATATCTAATGCAACGGTGGTGGTGTAACGATTCGTTTAAAACCTTCGCTTTTTGTACGGAAGGTCTTGATTCGAACCCCAGTATCTGTGTTTTTAAATTGAGAATTCAAAGAAATAATATTACACTAGCAGTCCGCCCGCGACTACGCTTGCGTTGTGTAAAAAATCTAGGGCATAAACTATCTAAAGTAGGATTTTTAATTGAACGGAGTAATTTGACATTAGACAGAAAAATAATGTTGCCAGCTCCATAATCTTAGTGATGTTTTCAGTTCAATTCTAACTCAAGTGAGTTGAATCATTCACACTATTAAATATAAAAAAATGCTTGTTACCCCAGCCTATAAACATAGACTTCGTCTACATATCATGCAGTTCGCAATAGTTGGAATCCATCAGAATTGGTGAGTTGGTTTTAGTATTACTGGTAACAACAGTCAGGCTTTTTATGTAGGTAGGTAATAAAAGTAATTAGTGTTTTTTTTATATTTCTAAGAGATAACTTGCAGCTGCGACACAAACGAATGACTCATCCATACAACTAATTTCCTATTGGATGACGGGAGAAGCGTCTATTTTTTTATTATTATTACTTTCCTATTGTTCGTCATTCGGCTTCTTACCTCCGGTCTGAGTGTTCGAATGTTTCTAAAATACGAGTAATATACCCTCATAAAGAAGAAAGTTAAAAGCCTTTAAAAATAAAAATAAATATGAATATTTTAATTTAAGGTAGTTGATATATGTTAGCTTAGGGTAAGTCTGAAAAGCAACAGTTATGCTGAGACTCTGCCTTTTCATACCTTTGTAAATATTTTTTTGGATGAATAAATGACTTCTATCTATCTATCTATTTAGCTTAAGCATACTTACTTTGACATAGACTTAGTTTTACATAATACAAATAAAAAAATGTTTTATCTCCACACCACAAAACTAAATATGTACATTTCAGCACAGGAGATACAATTTTTGTGGAGGGCTGTTGCCTAAACTAAGTTTAAACCTGTGTTATAGGACATTAGTCCTTCCCCCAGGAGTCCACATTACTTAGTGACCATATCACCAGGGAGCCGTTTCATGAAGCTACAAGTTACAAATTACAAGTACAATTTGATGTACATTGCGTAGACAATGAGGTAAAACGATAAGGGCTTCCAGTTTTGGCGAATTGGCTACGCAATGAATATCAAATTGTAACTTGTTACTAGTAAATTGTTGCTTCGTGAAACGTGGCCCAGATGAGTGATTGAATCATATCTTTTTAGCACAACACTATATTTTTTTCTCAAAAAAGCGGCAACCCACCATATGTCAGATTACTCCGTTCAATTAAAAATGCTACTTTATTCCAAATTTCATCCAAATCCTTTCGGTAGTTTATGCGTGAAAGCGTAACAACCATCCAAATATATTTTCACATTTATAATATTACTCTCTCTAGTGAAGAAAGAAAAATGTCTTGTGAAACCTTACACAAGCTAGCGAAGAAATCCAAAAGTCAACAAATGTACTCTAGCCACTCTAGGCCAGCGTGGATGACTAGGCCAAGTCGCTAATCTGAATAATTTCTTTAGCAACAAAAGTTTATTTTTAAATCTGTTTTTTGGAGAAAGTTATTAAGTTTCGTGGGCTGACTGTGTTTCCAGTTATTTACCTAGCTTCCAAGAGCATCAAACAATGGTTTCAATACTATGCCTGTAGGCCGAAATATACCTTATATTATATTTATTTATTAACACCGTAGCTTGCCACAAAGTATAAAATATGGTTTGTAGAGCAACCTCTACTTGTCTATTACATGATTTAGGTACCCTTTCTTAAATGAAACAAACCAAGCTAAGCCAGTATCACAAATTGTAACTGACATGACAATGGAGATAAGTTTATTTAAGACTATGAACTTTAACGTAAGTAAACAGGTGTTAGTAAATTAAGTGTTCTATTTCTTGTTTTTGAAAGTCAAATGGAGATATTTAATGGTCGCTCAAAGTTACAGGATCTTCAACGTTTTAAAACGTAGTAGTTAATATTTTTTGTTGATTTGTAATGCCAAGGACATTTTAGATGTTCAAAAATTATCAAAATTGTATTCTGTGCGATTAAAATAAATATAAGACGGGCTCTTCGCTAACTGCACACAAATCTTTTATGGGCTGATTTATTAAAATAAAGATAAGACGGGCTCTTCGCTAACTTCACGCAAATCTTTTATGGGCTGATTTATTAAAATAAATATAAGACGGGCTCTTCGCTAACTTCACGCAAATCTTTTATGGGCTGATTTATTAAAATAAATATAAGACGGGCTCTTCGCTAACTTCACGCAAATCTTTTATGGGCTGATTTATTAAAATAAATATAAGACGGGCTCTTCGCTAACTTCACGCAAATCTTTTATGGGCTGATTTATTAAAATAAATATAAGACGGGCTCTTCGCTAACTTCACGCAAATCTTTTATGGCTGATTTATTAAAATAAATATAAGACGGGCTCTTCGCTAACTGCACACAAATCTTTTATGGGCTGATTTATTAAAATAAAGATAAGACGGGCTCTTCGCTAACTTCACGCAAATCTTTTATGGGCTGATTTATTAAAATAAATATAAGACGGGCTCTTCGCTAACTTCACGCAAATCTTTTATGGGCTGATTTATTAAAATAAATATAAGACGGGCTCTTCGCTAACTTCACGCAAATCTTTTATGGCTGATTTATTAAAATAAATATAAGACGGGATCTTCGCTAACTGCACACAAATCTTTTATGGGCTGATTTATTAAAATAAAGATAAGACGGGCTCTTCGCTAACTTCACGGAAATCTTTTATGGGCTGATTTATTAAAATAAAGATAAGACGGGCTCTTCGCTAACTTCACGCAAATCTTTTATGGGCTGATTTATTAAAATAAATATAAGACGGGCTCTTCGCTAACTGCACACAAATCTTTTATGGGCTGATTTATTAAAATAAAGATAAGACAGGCTCTTCGCTAACTTCACGCAAATCTTTTATGGGCTGATTTATTAAAATAAAGATAAGACGGGCTCTTCGCTAACTTCACGCAAATCTTTTATGGGCTGATTTATTAAAATAAAGATAAGACGGGCTCTTCGCTAACTTCACGCAAATCTTTTATGGGCTGATTTATTAAAATAAATATAAGACGGGCTCTTCGCTAACTTCACGGAAATCTTTTATGGGCTGATTTATTAAAATAAAGATAAGACGGGCTCTTCGCTAACTTCACGGAAATCTTTTATGGGCTGATTTATTAAAATAAAGATAAGACGGGCTCTTCGCTAACTGCACACAAATCTTTTATGGGCTGATTTATTAAAATAAAGATAAGACGGGCTCTTCGCTAACTTCACGCAAATCTTGTATGGGCTGATTTATTAAAATAAAGATAAGACGGGCTCTTCGCTAACTTCACGCAAATCTTTTATGGGCTGATTTATTAAAATAAATATAAGACGGGCTCTTCGCTAACTTCACGGAAATCTTTTATGGGCTGATTTATTAAAATAAATATAAGACGGGCTCTTCGCTAACTTCACGCAAATCTTTTATGGCTGATTTATTAAAATAAATATAAGACGGGATCTTCGCTAACTGCACACAAATCTTTTATGGGCTGATTTATTAAAATAAAGATAAGACGGGCTCTTCGCTAACTTCACGGAAATCTTTTATGGGCTGATTTATTAAAATAAAGATAAGACGGGCTCTTCGCTAACTTCACGGAAATCTTTTATGGGCTGATTTATTAAAATAAAGATAAGACGGGCTCTTCGCTAACTTCACGCAAATCTTGTATGGGCTGATTTATTAAAATAAAGATAAGACGGGCTCTTCGCTAACTTCACGCAAATCTTGTATGGGCTGATTTATTAAAATAAAGATAAGACGGGCTCTTCGCTAACTTCACGCAAATCTTTTATGGGCTGATTTATTAAAATAAATATAAGACGGGCTCTTCGCTAACTTCACGCAAATCTTGTATGGGCTGATTTATTAAAATAAAGATAAGACGGGCTCTTCGCTAACTTCACGCAAATCTTGTATGGGCTGATTTATTAAAATAAAGATAAGACGGGCTCTTCGCTAACTTCACGGAAATCTTTTATGGGCTGATTTATTAAAATAAAGATAAGACGGGCTCTTCGCTAACTTCACGGAAATCTTGTATGGGCTGATTTATTAAAATAAAGATAAGACGGGCTCTTCGCTAACTGCACACAAATCTTGTATGGGCTGATTTATTTATTTTTGGTCTGATAGAATGACGCCACAATATGCAGCATATCTCATTTTAATCATAATAAATTGAATGGAATAGCATAGAATTTATATATGGCATGGTATATTATTTAGTATATATGGTAAACAAAACAGTCTCCGTGGCCGAGTGGTCGAGATTTCGACGCCCATTACGAAGGTTCCGGGTTCGATTCCCGGTGGGGACACTGTCAAGCAAAAATCTCTTTGTGAGACTTTCCCCAGTTTGGTTAGGACATTGCAGGCTGAATCACCTGATTGTCCGAAAAGAAAGATGATTCCGTGCTTCGGAAGGCACGTTAAGCCGTTGGTCCCGGCTACTATCTAGTCGTTACACGAGCCATGTCAATGTCAGTGGCTTTTGGCGGCTCTATAACACTGACACCAGGGTTTGTGAGGTCGGTTGTCGACCTTACAACCCACACGACGGTGATGATGATGAATGATATATTTATTTTTACGATAGCTATCAAAAATAATATTTTTAAGTATGTATGAAGTCAAGCAATCCGCACTGGGCTTGGCTGACTAAAAGCCTGATCCTATCCCAATTTAGGTCCTTACTTTGTAAACTATCTAAGACAAGACCAGATGCATTTATAGCAGTTATCTCAATAAAATGCAGTGTCATCATCATCAATCAAGGACTCATCATCAAACTACACTGTCATTTCTGCTGCAGGCAAGTCATTATTAAAAGCATAGTAGAATCATCAATA
Organism: Carpatolechia fugitivella; assembly: GCA_951230895.1. Lineage (NCBI taxonomy): Eukaryota > Metazoa > Arthropoda > Insecta > Lepidoptera > Gelechiidae > Carpatolechia > Carpatolechia fugitivella. The sequence continues at coordinate 20,142,412 of OX579646.1, read as the reverse complement.
GACAAATTATACCTAGTGGTATAGCTAGCGGCTCGTATCTTTAGCTCTGAGCGAGCGGTGACTCTCTTTCTCGCATAGGGTAAGGGTGGGGTGACTGAGAGAGAGGTACCGCTCGCTCAGAGCTAATGATACGTGAATGTACAGTACAGGTTTATAATTGCATCCATATCACGTGCTTCTACACTTTGATATAACTATTTTTCTAAATGTATTTTCTTATCGATTTTTGCTATTATAGATGAAGTGTACGGGACTGTATCCACAAGGATAAATAAAAATTTAAAATCCTCCGAAGCAAAAAAAACAAACATTTAAAAAGTCAAAAATAATACCTATCGTTGAGCCATCAAATTCGATTGAGTTCAGTAACACCTATATATTTTAATTTTATTGTAGAAATTGATGGATGGCACGATACGGTTTGCTCGTTGAAATGGCGCTGCACCACTTAATCTTAAGTAAGTCAGACCCTTGATTGAATATCTATTAATTTATTAGCATATCTGACCAACTTGCTATGATACGATATATTTTTTTAAACTTAGCGGTACCCCGACGTGACATTATAGCGCCAGACACACAGACACACATAGCGGTCAAACTTACAACACCCCCCTTTTATTGCGTCGGGGGTTAAAAAATACGAACACTTATCATCAAAACAATATTATAAAGTACAGACGCACGTGATGTGGATGGATGCACTTATGAATTCAACTGTACCCAAGTACTCTTGAATGATTAGACATATTGTTATGTAAGTTGACAACCTCAAGACCTTCACGGTTGGCTGTTTAGACATTAGCACTTAGGCATTAGCAGGTACTTGTCCACGGTTAAGTGATTTACAAAACCATATTCATTCATACGACCGAGATCTTTGTTAGAGATAGTGCTAGGTCAAATTCAAGGTAATTCAACGTGTACAGCACACGGGACTAGAAGTAGACATAATAAAAAAAATACAACCGAGCGAGCGTTATTTCGTCATCAAATGCTATAGTTGGAATTATTTTCCTTTGAAACTTCTAAATAAATAAAAAAATGTAAGGGATAGAAATTAAAAATAATAATATTAAATAATGCGACATCTTTTTTTGCGTATTATAAGTGCAAAAGGCTATTTGTTTTGCTTTTACGTCTAACCTACAGAAGCGCAATCATTGTTTTGCACCTAAAGGTGGGTAGAATAAAATCACAAACACCGCAGGATAAAGGCAACAACATCACAAAACGTCTCTATAATAGAAAATTCTTGCATCCCAATATAGCCGCGAACCGCGCGTTTTTAACGGAAACCGCTGTTTGTTTCATAACTTCATTGATCGCGACGCGGGCGCAACCGCGTGGCTTTCCTAGGTCGGTGAACCCTTCACCTTGCCAATACTAAGCAGCCAGGGTAACTTGGCACGTCAAACTGAGGACAGGTAAAAGGCGCAAGGTGTCATTTAAAATTAGCTTATCTGTAAAAACTGACATACGATGCAGAAGCTAATAAAGACGTTGTGAAAGAAACAAATGCACATTACAAATCAGCTGTTCGTTGTAGTGGTTTTGGGTCCAGGTGGGGACACTGTAAAACACAAAACATGACTGTCCCCCTTTACGTAGAACTATAGGTAAAACCCCCTAGAATACTCGTGTAGTTACATAAGAACATTGTTTCGACTTATACCTTTCGAAGAACGAAATCATTTTGTTTTTCACACAATATTCTAATCAAACTGGAGACAGTGTCACAATAAATTATTATTTTACCACAAAATTTCTAGCGGGATATAAACCCGGAAACTTCATAATAAGAGACAAACACTTTACCGCTCGACACGAAGGCTGTTTCGACTTCGCTAAACATTAAGCTTTTCTGTCTCCCCATTCTAACTGAGTTTAAGTTTACAGATTTGATCCTTTAGCCGTGCTTGCTGTAACCAGGGACCATGAGGATTTGATTAGTGTTTTCGAAACGATTCCGCTGAACAACCCGAACGTTTGATTAACCTATAAGTATATATATATATAGCGGTATATATATATGTATATATATATATCATGATGAATCATCTTTTTTAAGCGGTATCCAGTTGTTTCGTATGTCAGAGAGGAAGCAAAATACATTGAACATTATCTATCCTATTCTTTCCCATTTCTAGGCTCGAGCCCCCCGGTGGGGACGTATATGAGCTGTTGATGATGATGATGATGATGATTCATTCCCATTTATCAGCCGTATTATACGAGTTAAGCGGTATCGCATAAAGGTTAATCTTCATATGGCTTTAAGCTTACCTGTAAAAAAGTGTTTTGGATCTTACCGGTTTGACTACCTGGTTTTTCGGTCCCTGATTGCCCTACCAACCTTTACTTCACTACTTGTAGCTATTAATAACACCTTCTCTCCAACTCCCCAGCTATTATTTACAACGTGAACAGAATGGACTAGGTACTACTTACATTACTTTAGATTTATCTTTATCTTTCTGTTATATCATGGTAGCTGATCTTGCAATAGTCTAGGTAACGATAGTACATACAAATACCTATAATAGGGCATAGATACTCGTTAGCAGATAGAACATGTTCTGGACTACCACGTGCGTATTTTTTTACAGTGGGAATGCATCTTATTACCATGGGAATAACTAAGCAACATCCTCACGGACGCATTTTACGGGCAGGCAGTTGTTTTAACAATGGTGCCGATTCGGCATACGCCCAACTAAACTAAACTAAAATTAGTCCTGTCACTTTCTATTATTTTTGATTGAAAAGGGACCGAAAATAATCGGTTTTGTTTTGTCTATGACTTCACGACTAACTGTCAAATTTAGTCTTGTTTTAGTGCCTACCTAACACCATGACGAATAAAAAGCCACTAAAATTGACAGTTAGTCGTGAAATCAAAAACAAAACCGATTATCTTTGGTCCCTTTTCAATTAAAAATGATAGAAAGTGACAGGACCAATTTTAGTTTAGTTTAGTTGGGCGTATGCCGAATCGAATATCTGTCAAGTAAGTAGTTTGAAAGTTTTGGGATAGAGATTTCTCAATTTAATTTATATAATTTGCGATGGATGTGAATGAAGCGAAAGAAGTATGTCTGGATCGTAGCAAGTGGAAGGAAGTGGTCTCTGCCTACCCCTCCGGGAAAAAGGCGTGACTTTATGTATGTATGTATAATATCAAGGGAGCGAAGCGATCGTCTTTTATTTCCTCTGAGGATAATATCATATTTTATGACTATGATGAAAATTATTAACGTACTGACCAACTTTACGCTCTTTTATATTTAACGGAGTCGGATAGAGTTAGATAGAACAATTTCAAACGGTCATTACGAAATCCATATCGCATTAAAGTATCTTAGGGTCTACGCAAACGGACCGCATTAGAACTGCACGTAAACTGCAAAATAGAAGTTGGAATGCAGTTGATATAAAATAAATAAAACCTCTTTAAAAAAAGTTTGATTCGTTGATAATGTTAATACGACTTTGTTATGGATCTCATCGTCAGATCTTAACCAAATTTATATGCGACCTTTGTAACAAGCAAAAAAGAAAAACCAAGACAAGGAGATGCAGGTTCGAGTCCTGTCTAAAATCGTAAACTTTTTGCAGAACCCAAATACTTATAAAGTGAAAAATATGGTTTTGCTATTGGGTAACATAGGTACTTTCAATGTCAGCTTAAGGCCCCGGCCACGACATCGCGCAATGCGTCTTGCGGCGCGTCTTGCGTCTTGCGACCAGCGATGCTATGCCACGACTCACTAGTGGCGGCGGCGACTGCGAACGCGGCGGACATACTCAGTCAGAATGTCTTTATCAAAAATTGCACGGTCCTGCCTAGAATCAAATTTCTTTTTTGCTGAGGATATTTTAAAGGCAAGGAGTACATCCCGTCAATAAAGAGACCAAAAAAAGGTGAATTCAATACGATGATTTTTATACGATGAATTTATGAATATGAATAATTTTAATGACTGGTTTAATTTTATGTTGCGCATGACTCACCATCCATATAGCAGGTCTCTGCATAACTTCCGATATTAAAAGTTCTGTCCACTGCAGACGCAAGACGCATCGCTCTGTGTCGTGGCCGCTGCCATGAGAGCTAGTACTTTTGTTTCAATCGCGCGTCGCCGCCGCTCGGACAATTTCGCGCCGCAATTCGCATCGCAAGACGCGCCGCCTCGACTCGTGGCATGTTCCATTATGGTTTCTTACATTTGTTCTAGACGCGGTCGCAGTCGCAAGACGCATTTCGCTCGAGCGGCGATGTCGTGGCCAGGGGGTAACGGTCTTTGATATCTGTTATATTTACGATATTATCGCCTGAGTACACTTAACGATTACACCCTGTATATTACACATACTATAAACTTGTGAAAAAATATACATTTTGACGAATAGAGAACCTCCTCCTTTTATAAAGTCGGTTGAAAACTGCAATGAAACTTTATTATACCAGTTCTAGAGTTTGCACTCTGGCTGCGCTGACAGACTGTAGCCGTCCAGTCGGTTTACCTGCACCAGATCAGGACTGCATAAAAAATGCAGTTTCAAAGCAGTCCGCCTGCAAAAACCGAGAGACTTTACAATCTATGAGTAGGACTTAGGTAACCTTATCAATGATTATTATCTTAAATCGAATAACTAACATTGCTATTATTATACTCGTATTATTGTTATATTGCGAAATTAGTGCATTATTATTGATATAAAAGTTAAGCAATATTGTTAGGGGTCTATAGTGTTGGTTATTCTATAAAAAATGCTACCAAAGAAATGTTTTTGAAAGTCGTTAAATTCGAAATTTTATGAAGATATAATTTGCATCAGTATTTTTTCTGTATTTATAAATAATTAGATTAGATAATAATTTATCATCTAGATAATCTAGCTATTCTAAATAGTTATTAAAATGCGTATAATTTGTCTTTTTATTCGAACATGTTATTCAAGTCTAGACGTCCTAGACCGCCTTGAAATTAAATAGTATGAGCACTTTTGAATACTAGACAATATTTATTAGAGTCAAGGCAAATATTTTGTTGTATGAAATAAAAAGTAATATCATTTGTAAATATCGTTTTAAAAAGTATATTAAAAATAAATAAAGATTAAAAAATAAATGCGCTAAAAAGAATAAAATTGACGACACTTTGTTTTTCGAGTTATTTTCAGCAAGCTTTCATTTGATACCCATATCGTAGGAGTGCATTAAAAATAACTAGTCCGCAATCTTGGGTGTTCCGCCATGTTGGATTTAGAAAGACGTCAACCATGATTGTCATCCAAACTATACGTGTATACAAATTTTCAGCTTAACAGGTTGAAGATGTCTGCTTCAAAATTGAATTGCAAGATTCCACCCGAACATACAGAACAGTTCCATATTCCATATATTACATATCATATTACATACATTGCAAGTTAAATAAAAGCTTGTAAAATTATAGGCATTGAAAGATAATTTTATTTTTCTTTTGTAAATAAGTTTTTAAGATAGAAAGAAAGACCGTGAAAGCGAAAATAAACTATTTATGGAACACTTAAACGCACGAAACATAAAAAGCAACGCTAAATTAGTGCTGACCGTTGCTACGCTATGGCTACGGTGACTACTACGCGCAGCAAGCGTAGCAAAATGTCTACGCTTTTTACTCATTCATTTATTCGTTCAATACAACAACGCTCGCTTGGCTGGCACAACAGCGACGCACTTAGCGTAGTGAAAGAAAAAAACTATGAAAGAGTGCGTTGATGTCTTTCTTATGAATAATACTTATCTTTGTAAAAACTCGTCACGAAATTCCGAGTTGACTATAATGATACGAGTACTTTGGGGCAAATTCAGGAAGTCGCGCTAATTTTAGGATTCATCATCAGCATAATACGTCCCCACTGAGGGGCTCGAGCCTACCCTAAATTAGGGCGACTAGGCCTTAGTCGACCACGCCGGCCCAGTGCGGGTTGGTCGACTTCACACACAACCTTTGAATTTCTTCGCAGGAGGTTTCATCACGATGTTTTCCTTCACCGTAAGAGCGTCGAATGTACATATGAATTCAAAATTCGAAAACACATTGGTACGTGGTGGGGATCGAATCCGCGTCTCCCGGACGCCTATCCACTAGACTAGACCACCGACGCTCTATACTACCTATTTAAAGGTATTCAAAATTGATCATAGGTACGGTCACCTTCAAAAGTGGGGTCATATCACGTGTTTTAATACTTTGAAATAAATTATTTTCTAATAGTTATTTTTTCTTGGATTTTGTATTAACGTATGGTGTGTACGGAACTTTATTAATATAAATAATAATATGCAATAAAGGTCATAATAAAGAAAAAATATTTCAAAGTATAACAACACGTGATATGACTCTACTTTTGCAAGCGACCACGGGGTGAGTAGGGTCGTGGTTGTAGTTAAATTTACATTAATAATTATTAATATATTATTAATATACAGTTAAATTGACATTAATAAAAAATATAAATTATAAAGCCGAAATTCTATGCGTTGGATTAAATTCATGTAATGACTGCCACTCAAGCGCCAATCGGTACAGCTGGACGTTATCTGGGCAAATGTTGTATTACGCTAAAAGTAGTATTCCTTCGGAAAGGGCCGGCGGTGAGCGGCCTGGCGGTCAAAGTTGGCGGTAGGGCTGCCACAAGACTGTCCTTAATGCTCAAGGCCAAATTAATAATGTTAGAAAAATAAACTATTGTTCCCACTTCTTACGCGACAGCAAACTCAGGTTTGGATATGTAAAAATATATATTCTAGCTGATCGGATAACTCGAAAATACTCGAAATCAATACATTTTGTCCCCTTGCACTGGGCTCGAACCTGCTTTTATCTGGCTATTAAGGATAATACGATCAAGCAATTACTAGGCACAATTCCAAAATTAAGTTTGTCTAGTTAATTCGAGCTAGAATAAATATGTTCAAAAATAATTCATTTTGCACGGCGGTACGAATTTATTAGCTATTTATGCAACTGTTGCATAATGAGGGGTATTTAACACGAGTGTGGTTCACAAAACAAAAGTATACAAAAGTATACAAAAGTATACAAAAGTAACAAAAGTATGCACGAGTGTTAAATACTAATTATGTACAGTTGCATACAATAGTTTATCTACACTCATACAAAAAATTTAAATTAAAGACAAAATAAAGTAATCATTGTTTATTGTAATAATTATTGACATTTTGTATGGTACAATTATTAAAGGTTAATGGCGCGAAAATAAATTTGCTGTAATATCGCACCGCGCATGTGCGCCGCCAAGGTTGCGTTCCGAAACACGCTAGTGTGCTCAAATAGCAAGCATCTGCGTAAAAATAAAAAAAAAAACTTCATTTTGTTACAACTTTGCGATAACGAAATGAAATTTGTTTGGATCCTTAGTCACGGCTCCATCGAAAGGTATATCATTTGCTTAGCGTTTCTGATAAGTAAATGAAGGATTTACGACATGAGTGTAGATAAAATCATTTACCAATATAAGATTTGTATGTAATGCTTTGACGTAGTTGTAAAATCCTATATTTGACATTATTTTCATTCTATTCTTGACATACGTATAGTTTTCTTATCATATTTTGCCTATAAATTTTTAGCCTCTGTTCCAAGCACTCGAACGACCTTTGCCAGTAGACAATACAATAAACGCTCCTCAGTGCTCTATAATAAAATCAATAAAAGTATTTGCATATACAATCACAACTATAAAACCTGTAAAATCAATATCATGGAATGGCTACAAGACCTAACTTATGAAGAAGTGGAGTCACTACTAGTTCCAGTAATTTAAGAAAATCAATTTATATATTTCGTATCACAGATTGAAATAAGATAAAATTATTTGATTTACTAAGACAATACAAAACAAATGGACGTAAATAATAATAAAAATAATAATTTAAAATAATAATATTAATCTCGCCACTAAAAATACACACACACGCGCATACATACATGTACACACACTTACACACACGCATCCATACACACACTTACACACAATTGCTACATTTCATCTACAAACACATATATATATTGCACTCCTCCTTGTATGTATCCATCCAAATCCCTCCCTTAATATATATACATTATAATATATTAATATTTTTTATTTTCCTTTTATTCTTTAATCTAATGTGTACCTATAGTGTCACGGAAGTGAAGAGCGGAGTTCTTCTGTCACAGGCACCATATTAAAGTGCTTAAAAGAAGGCTCCCAATGACTTGTTTATAAGAAATTATGGGATCAATAAAGTTTTTTGTATTTTGTATTTGTATTTGTATATTTTAAAATGCTTTGACTCGTATTGTATTAATTTTATTTATTTTTTTGTTTTGATTCGTATGGTAATAATTTTATTTTTTTTGCATGTAATTTTAAATCTTACTTTTTATTATTGTATACCCCTATATAGGGTGGATTGTGTAAGACGAAGAAAATGTACCATCCCTTAGTTTTTACCACAATCTTACAATAAATGATTTTGAAATTGAATTTGAATTTAGTAGGAATGACAAAGGGTTATCTTATCTTATATGTCAAAGTAACATGGTATTAGGTACTTAATTGACCATCTAAACTAAAACAATATTCGTTATGTCCTTTTAGGTTCAGAGCGTTAATCATGGCTCCTAATGCGGTAACTAGAATTATCATAAAAAAGTTTCAGTCGGAAAACTCAACTAAGTTTTTATACCATTAGACGGTAAACTTCCAGTAAAAGCCAGTAAATAAATAAACAGGTAATGGTAAATTGAAAAAAAAATTGAAAAATGTTGTCGATCTTGGACAGGACTCGAACCTGCATTTCCTTGGCTATCCGAGCCAGAAACAGGCGCATTAGCAATAGGGGATCGGACTGTTTCTAAATTTACCATATTTATGAATTATTTTTAAAATATAGATTAGTAGCAGACGATTCGCGAAGAAAAATACAGAATCGGTTGAAAAACGAATTTATAGTGATTTTTTAAAATTTCAATATATCTGTCTCTTTCAAAAACGATTTTTTGTATGGAGATTATTTATGGCGTTACTAACAAATGACGTGACAAGTGGGTATGTGCCTCTCTGTCTAATCTTGAATTTCATACCTTTATAACTCGGTCAATTTTAAAGATAGCGCAAAAACTTTTTTAGTGTTCGATAGCAGAACCCAAGAAGTTTGGATTTATAAAATAAAAAAGTAGTCCGATACCCTATTATGCCATCAAGCTCTGTTTCGAGTGCATTAGGTAATGGTAGTGTCAGCCCTACACTACCGGTCCCCGACAGGCTGACGGACACATTAGGTAGAATATATTAGAATGCCAGGTCGTTCTTGGACCACAAACCCGCTTTTCCGAAAACTATCAAATTACTCCCGAGCCGGCTGATTGGCCTTCGTTCACTGCCCGCCACTCAGTTAGCGAACTTAGTAGATAAATAAATACAGGTTACAGATTTAAAGTTAAAACTAACCGCGTTTAGATAGAGCGCTTGCGCACGGCGGCGAATCCTAATCCGAAGTAAGTTTAATTTGATGTGTACAATCAATTTTAATTATCAGCCATCGCTGATATTCTTACTCACATTCAAATACAAATACTTAGGTCGAAATTCACCTAAACATGCATTTGACTGTCAATGTCATTGATCAATATGTGTATTGGTCATTCAGCGTCAAAAGGATGCATTTGATAGCTGAACAACAGCGTTGCATTTTAGTTTAGTGCTTATTTAATTGGTACTTTAATGCAACTTAATATGCTGAGCTGGAGCCCCTTTGCGGTGCGCAAAACATACCGTAGTTGTGTACATAACTTTTTATTTTTCTTTTTGCTGGGAAGGTTCACATCAGTTGCTGTACGGTTGAAGCATTGCTGCGACTGGTGTGAACACTCCACTGCCAGGACATGCTCGGGTTGCCATTGTGCTCCAAGCCATTACATTACTGTAGTGGCGGCGTGGCGTATGGCGATACGATCTGCCCCTTTTTTGTTATAGTTTTTTTTTTTTTCTTTATTTATTTATTTATTAATAATAGGAAGACCAACAGCTAAAGTTAACTTGATATTAAAATACAGTAATACCAAAAAGCCATTTACAGATCTCCACATGTAGGTGCCAGAACATAAAAAAACACATAAGGTCATACACTCATAGGCCTGAATACTAGCTTGCAAACAGATTGTTCAGTTACAAAAAAAAATTGTCTATTTAGCAGACGTCTCGCCGAATCGGAACCAGTATTAAACAGGTCCAGGTCAAATTCTTGGCACAATTTATTAAAATTGCTGCTTGCACGCAAAAGAAATGAATTTTGACGGTAGTTCGAAGACACTGAGGGAAGATGGATGGGAGCGCTATTACGTAAGGTCAGTCTGGGGGTTCGGACAAAAATTTTGGAAAGCAGATCTGGGCAATCAATTTTGTTAGTGGTGATTTTAAGTAAATTTCTTCTATAACTTCTGTCTATGTATGTTTTTGTGTACTGCAAATAAATTTCTTTCTTTCTTTCTTTGATTGACGGTTACGGCGGCGGCGGCGGCGCGCGGTTTGACGCCTCACTGTTTTGACCACGTTTTGACGGTATCAAACGAGTGATCGACAAAATGGGTCATAATTTATCATCCAGCATGCCATGAACAGAGAGCAACACGGTATGCTCTCTGGCCATGAATTGTGGTGACACAGGATTCAATTTGTTTGTTTGTTTGTTTTTTTGTTATTTGTTTTATTTGTTTATATTTGTATTGTATTGTTAGATACATTGTGTGATCAACAAAATTTTAGTTCTTTTTCAATGAACGAACGTAAATTATTTTCGGATTTGGATCGGATGTAGAGTGTAAGCTGTCTTACATCCTAGGCTTCCAGCTAAACTGTGTACGCATATCATCAGTAAAATCAGATAAAAACAAACTTCGGTAAGACTGCCCTGGCCAGCCCGACGACACAATAAGTAAGAGAAACAACAGAAAGATAACAACTCATAGAATAGAAGAATACAAAGGCGGCCTTCAAATCAAATCAATCAACGGCCCGATACAGTCTACTGCTGGAATTCGAGCCTCCTGCACTTAAATGGAGGGTTTTGCCATAATCTCCACGCTTGGCAGGCGGGTTGGAGATCGCAGATTAAAAGGTTACTGTGTCAGAGAGCGCTGCTGCCCGTTCCCTGTTCAATGTGTAGTCCCTAAGTCGCCTCTTACGACACCCACGGGAAGAGTAGGGGCTGGTGACAAATGTATTCTACTCTGCCGTCACCACACGGCACACGTAAACTTATTAATAAGACGTTTGAGTTTTAAAGCCACCAAATAAATGGTCTCAGTCTTGAGTCTTGAGCTACGAATAAGGAAGTTCGTAGGTCTTGAGTCATGAGAATCAGAAATAAATCATACTAACATTGAGAAAATATATTTGGATGTTTGTTCCGATTTGGAATGGAGAACCTGGATGTAACCTGGATTAACACATACTTGTAGAATACTTTTTACGGGAAAAGGTCTTATTTCCACGGGAAAATCTTATATAACGCGAGCGAAGCCGCGGGCGGACCGCTAGTAACCTTCATAATGTTAAGTTTTTGCTTATTATGTACCCGACTATGAGATAAACATAAGTTAACGACCAAAGGGCAACGTTCACACAAAATAAGTACATTATACAGCATCGTAAATAAACGATCCTTGTATTTTAGTAGCGTAACAATCGTATATTCAGTTATAATAACTTGTTCGACACTTTACCGACTAATAAAATAACTATTATTTATTCTGTGACTGTGACTTTGGGGTAAAGGAAATATCGTTAATAACTCTACACATCCCAGATCAACATCAGGGTAGGTTCAAGCCCCACGGTGGGGACGTATATGGGCTGTTGATGAGAGTATTACCTTCATTGTAATAATAAAAAAATCATCATCAACAGCTCTTGTATGTCCCCACCGAGGAACTCGAGCCTACCCTAAATTAGGTCAATTAGGCCTTAATCGATCACGTTAGCCCAAAGTCAAAGTCAAAATTATTTATTTCCATAGGATGTTATTACATCACTTAGATCCGTCATTACATTTGTTTGGGTGAGTTCACTAACACAATGGCGGAATCTGTGGAGAACAGCTCACCGAAGAAACTCCACAGTCGTCGCATCTTTTGCGTTTCCTTATTTAAATAAAAAAATAAAATATTACAAAATTAATGCTAATTAAATATCGAAAGGGCCTGCCACTCAAGCAATCTCCCAGTTCGGGTTGGTCGACACACACAACCTTTGAATTTCTTCGCAGGAGTGTGCAGGTTTCATCACGATGTTTCCCTTCACCGTAAGGGCGTTGAATAAAACGTACATATGAACTCAAAATTCGAAAACACATTGGTACGTGGCGGGAACCAAACCCGCGTCTTCCGGACGGAAGACAGCGGCCCTAGCCACTAGACCACCAACGCGGCGCTCCCATTAAAATACATAATATGTATTATACAAATACAGAGGCCTCAAAAAACCTTGATCTTGCAAAGTACTTTATAAGGTCACTTCACCTACGCATCTAACCTTCGCCTTCAGATTTAGTCAATTACAAACTTGAATTTGAATTATCCAAATGCAGGACGGAAGCAAAGGTTTAATGAACAATTGTTGAGATTAAAGCCAACATTATTGGCTTCTAAACATATATAAAAAAATAGGATTATATATTAATATGTGTGATGATCAGGCCAGCTCGCTGTGTACAGCGTGAGCAGTTATAGTTGATAGATTTATCATAGTTACAGATTACGTCTGTTAACGAGAAATCTAATCAAATTTTTATTTTCGCTTTATAATTATTATAGTTGATAGCACAAATTATTAGTTTTTCTTTGGGTTTTCCCTGTACCGAAAGGCTGTCTGGAATTGCTACCTAAACAATAAGACCGCTTATATTATCTGTACACTATGGACTTTTTTGTGAGTTTCTTGTGTGCAACATAAGAGCGTCGGTGGTCTAGTGGCTAGGGCCGCTGCCGTCCGGGAGACGCGGGTTCGATCCCCACCATATACCAATGTGTTTTCGAATATCGAATTCATAATGTACGTTTATTCGACGCTCTTACGGTGAAGGAAAACATCGTGATGAAACCTGCACACTCCTACGAAGAAATTTTAAGGTTGTATGTGAAGTCGACCAACCCAGCCAGCAAGTGGGCCAACGTGGTCGACTAAGGCCTAATCGCCCTAATTCAGGGTAGGCTCGATCCCCTCGGTGGGGACGTATATGAGCTGTTGGTGAAAGATAAGCAACGAGAACATGACCTGTCCCCTCAAGTAAGTAATCGGCGCTATTTAGTTGCGTAAAACTGTGGAGGGGCGGCGGACCGTGCTACCGTAGTTTATAGTACACGTCTTCCTGTTCTTACTCCCACTCTGTTTTTTATTTCTGTGTGTGCAATAAAGTATATTTATTTATTTATTCATTCATTTATCTCCACTAAGGCTCTCTGACGATGTGTGCAATATAGTTAAATATACTCATCTATTCTACTATCTATTTCCCTTATTCTTAAACCATTATAAAAAGCGTTCTTTCTAAACTGAAACAAAAAACAGTTTTTCTCAATCGTAAACAGTTTGAACACTGGGAAGTGGTAATATTCTAAGAAATAAGTATCACATCACAACACAATATCACACTAATATTATAAATGTGAAAATATATTTGGATGTTTAGATGTTTGTTCCACCTTCACGCTCAAAGTACTCAACAGATTTGGATGAAATTTGGTATGGAAATGGTTTGTAATCTGGATTGACACATAGAATACTTTTTACGGGAAAAAGTCTTATTCCCACAGGAAAATCTTACAAAACGCGAGTGTAGCCGCGGACGGACCGCTGCTAGTACAAATTATAAAAAACATTTTTATAAACTGAAAAAAAAACTGTTTTTCTCAATCGTAAACAGTTTGAACGCTGGGAAGTGGGAATACCCGAAGAAATAAGTGTAGAAAATATAAACGTTATAATATGTACATACATTATCTACCTACAGCTCACCTGAACACCTTTTGATGATGGTCGTTGGTTTTTATACAATGGCAGATGAATATTTCCAACAGTGAATAAAAGACGCAAAAAACATAACGTGTTTTATTCTAGGTATATTCTTATTGGTATGGAAAAAACAATGTCATAAGGTCAGCTGAACTCGCACGCTAGCATATAATAGATAATTATTATATTGTTCATCACGTACCTACGATAATGCAGTCAGACTGTGGTCAGACTAAGCCTTTTGTAATAAATATGTAACTTAACCCGTATAAATAAATATGTTGGGACATCTTCACACACGGCCATCTGATCCCAAACTAAGCAGAGCTTGTACTATGGGTACCAAACAGCTGATATGCAATACATAAATAGATAAATACATACTTATATAGATAAACAACAACCAGACACAAAGGCAAACACAAGTGCTCATCACACAAATGTTTGCCCTGGCGGGATTCGAACCCACGACCCTATGCGTCGGAGGCACATACACTACCACCTGGGCTACGGAGCCGTAATGCCGCCGCAAAAGTTGAGAGTCGTATGCGCTCACCTTTTTTTTCGTGAATATTTATTTTAAATATCTATTTTATTATTCAATATATTTAAGAAAAAGTTTTATTCCCACGGGAAAATCTTACACAACGCAGTCGCGGGCGTATTACTGAAATGCGAACTGAGAACCTCCTCCTATTTAAAGTTGGTTGAAAATGTGTATGAATTATTATAATTACCCGTGCGAAGTCGGGGCGGGCCGCTAGTATTTAATTTTAATATACGAGTAATAAAATAATATTAGTGTGAGTGATGTGATATGTGATGTGATAGCCGTGTGGTGACGGCAGAGTGGAATACATTTGTCACCAACCCCTGCTCTTCCCGTGGGTGTCGTAAGAGGCGACTTAGGGACTACACATTGAACAGGGAACGGGCAGCAGCGCTCTCTGATACAGTAACCTTTTAATCTGCGATCTCCAACCCGCCTGCCAAGCGTGGAGATTATGGCAAAACCCTCCACTGAAGTGGAGGAGGCTCATAGTCCAGCAGTGGACTGTAATGGGCCGTTGATTTGATTGATTTGATTTGATGTGATATGAACCCGCCGCCGCCACCGCCGTTGACTTAATTCACCTAGATGCATTATGTAAACTATTCGTAAACTTTTAACACTTGTAGTAGTTAAACTGCACTGAATAAAATTACAACATGGATTATGAAGTGTGATGTGATGTGATTAGAAAGGATTTTGCATTGAGTTTATTTTGAGAATACAGATTCTAATTTAACTAAATAGAAAAATGATAATGTCGTCACAAAAGACGTCAATAAGGCTACACGACCAACTGTGTAACCTCCTTATTTATTTAGTTTTTGCAAAGATATTGTAGGGGTTCTTTGTATTTTTGTTAAATTTAGAAACAGAAAGAACGTTCGAGATTCAAAGGTTGTTGACCCTTTACCGCCATGTTACCATAAACCAGTTCACAAAAAGAAGAAACAGTTTCAAAACGAGTTTAGTTTGAGGAAAGATCCTATTTAAAGGGATACGCATTGTAATTTTTTTGAAATACGAACACTTTAAAAAGAGTGCTGTTTTTGTTACAAGTTCACTAACAGAATATACTGCCTTCTACGGAGAAGAACTCACCGAAAGACAACCATTTTTACAAGCAACTAACAAGCACCATTTTAATTGAAACTGCTATCGATCTCTAAAGAATATTATAAATTACTAAGCATACTTTTTATTCTTATCAAATAAATTGTAAGCTCTAAGATCTAGGATTTTGAAAGTCCTTCGAAACATTACAGGTTTTCTTACGTAAAAGTTTAATAGTAAAAAAATATGTATAATAAAGAAAATCCGTGAAAAACTGTCTTTGCGCATTGAAAAGATTGACATTTTTGTAGAGTTCTTAATACTTTAAACTTATTTGTTTGTAACCATAAATAATAATATTAATAAAGATAAGTACAAACCGCTGGATTGGCTTCCATAAATCCGACACCATCACACACTGACCAAAATTATTTGAACCAATTTGCTGTAGATAGTCATTTTGCTGGCACAAAACAATCACAAGTACTATAGGAGTTACGACAATGCTGCAGTTGCCTACGTGTTAGATGATTTTTAAAAACAAATGATTCTAAATTCGAATTTCGCGGTCAGGTGCGTTCAGACGCGCGGCCGGTTCACAAGTGTACGCAGACGCAGGTTTTCGTTCGCGCGTGGCGAGGAAATAAAAAAAACACATTCACCTTGATTTCCACCGGTACCGTACAGGCGAGTTACTTAAAATCAAATTAAGCGGTTTTAGTATTTCCCTCCTCATTAGAACTTAGTATTAAGTATTTAGAATTAATTAATTTAACATTGACGTCATCCATCCTTTATCCTTAGCCTACATTAATCAATTAATTAAATACATTTTAATTTAGTTTGTTAAAACTGAATGAAAAATAATAATATGATTGTCTTAGATAATTTTCTGTTTCAGGCGTAAACTCATATTTATATGTTTCTAGAAATTCTATGGCATTCCACAAAAATGACACTTTAAAAATATCTGGATGAGAGAGAACACAGGCAACATTTCTAAATGACATTTCTGAGAATATCAATGAGTATATGTTATAAATATTTTTTAGTATAAAAAAAGTACAGTACACATGATATGGGTTCAGACCTGTGTAGTTTCTTCCGGCCGTTCTTCTCCACAGTGAACATACACTTGTAGTGAAGTGTGAACGTGTAACAAACTTCTATCGTCCTTTGTGTTTTTTATTAGCTAACTTAAAACATCGAAAAAATATTTCCAAGTCTATATTTCGAATTCATAATAAGTATGTACGTTTATTCGACGCTCTTACGGTGAAGGAAACATCGTGATGAAACCTGCACGCACACTCCTGCGAAGAAATTCAAAGGTTGTGTGTGAAGTGTGAAGTCGACCAACCCGCACTAGGCCAGCGTGGTCGACTAACGCCTAATCACTCTAAATCAGGGTAGGTCCGAGCCCCTCGGTGGGGACGTATATGAGCTGTTGAAGATGCTCGCTATACACCGTGAAATTTACATCGTTTTGTTCCCGCCGTGTAGTGATAGTACCCGTCAAACTGAACAACTTTTCACGAAAAAAAAATTTCCTGCGACAAAAAATTTTTGGTTTCTCCATACAAAGTGAGACTCCCGACCGACCCATTTTGTATGGAGAGACCAAAAATTTTTTTTCGTGAAAAGTTGTTCAGTTTGACGGGTACTATCACTACACGGCGGGAACAAAACGATGTAAATTTCACGGTGTATTACCTCTTTGGTAGAAATGTAGCGGTCAATCCGTCCAAAAAAATAACAATCCTAAATCTTACTTCTTGTTCTTTATTCTTCTTCTTATTTCTTCACGTTCCATTTCTTCATGTTTGTCAGTTTTATCTATTACTAACTATAGCGCACTATCGAGATGAACCTTTTTTTAGTACAAAAATTTAAAAGAAACTGTTTGGCTTCTATTGCTCATCAAGAGACCCCTCACATTAATAACAATATCTTCTATGTTAAGACATCGACCCGTCGACCCGTTTCAATTTTTTTTTTTTTTTTATTAGTTGATGGGCTTACTCTTGACCACAATCAGGTCTGCGAGGGACGAGATGTGGTCGATGATGGAACGAGTTTGCCCAGAAGGTGCCTGTTCACTCTAACTTTGAAAATGCTTGTATATAAGATCAGACGCGTCGGAAAATATAATTACACACCCTGGTCGTTTACGTACATTAACGCAACTCTTCCCAACCGATTTCAAACGTTACGGAACGGTTTTAAATTAACAGTTAGTTCTCCAGTGTGCTAACTATAATAATACCGGGTGTCCAAAAAGGGTATTTGCACTTTTAAATATCAATAAATCGTCTTAATGAGAATAGATAGCAAAAACAAATATAATGTCATACGTGGAATTTATTGGAAATTTAATTGAAATGGATTCGTATACCGGAGCTCAGCGCGCATTTTGTGTAATAGCTTATTATCAAAACAATAATTCGATAATAACAGCTCGCCGCTTATATCGCGCGCAGTTCAATGTACGGGACATTTCTTTATCTCCCAGTGCGAATATCATTAGAAAATGGATTAAGACGTAATGGACGTCATTTGGACAACATACTTTTTTTGTCATAAACTTTCCATTGTATGTACTTTTTGCAAATAGTAATAAAATTATGAAATGATATATTTTTCATATATAATTTTTGGGTATAAACTGCCAACACCCTTTTTGGACACCCTGTATAATATAGTGCAGTAAAATGTCTCATTATCATTACTAGTGTTACGTACAAACAGGAATGTCACTAGTTACGGAATTTACGTAACGAAATAGGGACAGACAGGTGTTGGGAAAGTCGAGCTAAGTAGGCGTTACAGACTTAGGTCTTAGGTATTTAATCTATCTAATAAATATCTAAAGGTAACTATCAGGTTGAAAGTTGCGCCAGTCATAGATAAGATGAGACAGAACCGCGTTGCGTGGTATGGACGTGATATGCGGTGGGATGAATATCATGTGGAGGAAAAGGGTATTGAATGAAATATAAGAAAATACAATTTTCTGGCCTAATATGGAAAAAATTATCTTGCACTCCGCCGAATCTAGCACCAAAACTAACCTATGTTGACTGTGTAAGGCTGCCCAAAAGGCATGTGAAAGGTCAAAAATCAATGTGAAGGATCACAAAGTCCGTAGATTAGTACACTTACAAAAAAAAAACAAAACATGCCAAATGTGAGTTGGACTCGCGCCCCCTGAGGGCGGAAAGTTAAGTCATTTCCAAACAATTTTAATAAAGTTAACGTATTTATTTATACTATTCAGTGTTCAAATTTGAATTTTTTTAATGCTGGCAGGCAAGCAATTTACTACTACTACGCGATAGATTCTTTTTTAAATCAAATTACGTCAATTGACTTAATTTGTCCGCCTCAGTTTCTGCGCGCTAGTGCGACATCTACTTCACTTTATCATCATTATTTCTAAATTTGGCAAGTGGTGCCATCTCTAACTAAATTTTGCACAAAGGATCACTTTTGCAAAAAAATGACTTTGTGTAAATAAGACAGTGATCCTATAAGATTTTTTTTTCTTTTAAAGACCTTAAAAATGTAGTAACGAACGGAACTTAGAGATGTAACATCCCAAAGTAAAGAGGGAAAGTCCTAAGGTTAATATAATTTAAATATTTACAGATTAAAAATAAATAAATAAAACAGCGCTTAATTTTATATTAGGAGCGTTGTTCGAATCGGAGCCAATAGCTAAAAAAAAGTAAGACTAGCCTAGAATTGTAGCTTAAACCTGAATAAAATTTGGACATCAATATTTTATAACCTCGAAATTATAAGACCAATTTGACCTACTTATTATATGCTGACCTACGACTATTTATTATTTACTTAGCGGTACGTCCGTGGCTACGCTTGCGTTGTGTAAGATTTTCCCGTGGAAATAAGACTTTTTCCCGTAATAGGTATCCTATGTGCTAATCCAGGTTACAAACTATGTTCATTCCAAATTTCATCCAAATCCGTTGAGTACTTTAAGCGTGAAGGTGGAACAAACATCTAAACATCCAAATATCCAAATATATTTTCACATAATATTAGTGACTAGCCTAATGGGATGGCAGCAAGGGCTCAAAGATGAAGGGAGGAGGGCGATATGGGTAGCAGGATGGAGGTTTCAGGGGTAAATAAAAACGTTCTAGAAAAAGAAGTGTGTGTAGGATGGTATGCGACTAAACAAATTAATCATACAAGTTTCTGGTTAGATAAGAATCGAACTAAAAATTATTATTAGTTCCATAGTGCTAGCAATTCGCAAATTATACCAGAGACAAACAGGTATAATACATAGCGACCTCTAATACCAGGTAGATAGCATCTACAAATGTCTACAATCGTGTTTGACAGTGTTAACTGTCTAGTTTTGAGGTCAAACACGCTAAACATTTTTAATTGTTCTGATGCGGTGTCCTTTTAAAACAATCTATAAAACGTAATTACAAGTCAAACACGAAAGCATAAAAATAGAATTTCTTAGTCTGACTAGGTCATCGGTGGTGGTGTAGTAAGTGGTAGTAGATAGACCGCTGCCTCCCGACCGGGAGACTCGAGTTCGAACCCTACCCCTATCACGTAATCAAGAATCTGGGTTAAACCGAATCTATCATAAACCGAGCAACCGCATTAATAATAATTTAATAGTGATAAAACTTTACTTAAAAGAAAAACATAACACCCTAGAAATAAGAATAATACCTAGAAATGTAAATAATAATAATATATATATAAAAAAAAAAAACAAAACAAAAAAAAAACTTACATAAAAAACACCTATAATAAGACATAAAAAAAGGAAAAAACAAGCAAAAGAACAAGAAAAAAAAAAAAACTAACATTACAAAAACTAAAATAAGACATAAAAAAAAAAACAAAAAAAAAACTTATTTTTGTGTGTATTGTATTCTTTTTATTTTAATTTAGTATGTAAGTGATGACTAATAATTGTACCTTCACTGTCAGTCTAGCAATACCACCGCTAGACCGCTACGCGGAGCGAAAAAAATGAGTGATTGATCATAAAAATATAATAAAACTAAACATAAAAAAGTGCGGACCACAGAGTCTGCAGGATTGAAATTTAATTATAAAAAAAAAAAAAAAAACCGAGCAATCGACGTTCCTTAGACCTCACTCCTGCGAAGAAATTCAAAGGTTGTGTGTGAAGTCGACCAATCCGCACTGGGCCAGCGTGGTCGACTCAAGCCTAATCGGCCTAATTCGGGGTAGGCTCGAGCCCCTCGGTGGGGACGTATATGAGCTGTTGATATAGCTTCCTTCTGGTTATAGCTTGTCCTAGAGGTTGCACATGTGACCTAGGCCTAACTGTCCTTGCAAATGTAGTCCACGTTAAGGATTACTTTTTACAAGCTTTTATTTAACTTGCACTGTATGTGGGTTCTTTGTATGTTCGGGCGAAATCTATGCTGAAATTTGGTACACTTATGTAACCGCGATGACAATGCAATATTATGGTATCATGGAGCTGGTCTGATGATGCGAGACGGAAGGTGGCCATAGGAACTCCTCTAATACACAACACAACCTAGTCATGTTTGGGCTCGTTGGATTTGGCTTAACAAGATCTTTAGTCATACTTGATGTCCAGGGTCTCATGATGGAGCCAAAGGGTATCCATAGGAACTCCTTAAATACACACCACAACGTAGTCGTGTTTGGGCTCGTTGGATTTGGCTTAACAAGATCTTTAGTCATACTTGATGTCCAGGGTCTCATGATGGAGCCAAAGGGTATCCATAGGAACTCCTTAAATACACACCACAACGTAGTCGTGTTTGGGCGCGTTGGATTTGTCTTAACAAGGATACTCTACTCCACGGCTTTAAAAGCTTGTTTAAAAAGGATTTTTAATTAAGCTTATTCTCTATGAGCCCTGTCTTATAAGCTGATAACAAGTTTGTCAACCAGGGGGCTGTTTCACGAAGCTACAAGTTACAAATTATAAGTACAATTCGATGTACATTGCGCAGACAATGAGATAAAACGATAAGAGCTTACAGTTTAGGCGAATTGGCTACGCAATGAATATCAAATTGTAACTTGTTAATAGTAAATTGTTGCTTCGTGAAACGGGGCCCAGGAAATTCCTCTTTATTTATTTCCTATTGATGACGCACGCTGCTTGCTTATCATTGGCTAAAATTCACAAACTTATGTTAATTTATTTTAATAACTAAAACCAGCAAATTAAAACTCACGGCCAGTAAATTCACGGTCATACAATGTAGCTATGTAACACGGTATCTATGATATAACCTCAAAGTCAAATAGACATGTAACGTAATGTAGTTAGTACGGACATGTTAGTTTGAATGTAGAATGTAAAAAGATTTGCCGTTATTCTAAATATTAAGAAAAAAAAAGAAACAGTTAACATTTTGAACATTTTTCGCGTTTTCCGAGATCCTTAGCCTTATCAAACAACGATTCAAATTCAAATTCAAATTCAAATTTATTTATTGCATTTCCACAATTAATTAGGTACTTAGGTGGTAGTAGGAAAAGGTGTTAAAATTATTAATTGTGAAGCCCCGTTAGGGCACAGCAATATAAAATACAAGCAGAGGGCTCTACCATTACTTAAAATTAAAATCTTAATACAAAAACTACATTTACAGTTTTTGTATTAAACTACATTTACAGTTACATACAGTAGAGTTACATAAGTAGAGTAGAGTAAAGAAGTAGGAGTACTTTGGTGTATTTCTTTATTTCTTAATTATTTTTATTAACTTTATTATGACTTTATTTCTATAGTATTAAAATTCTAATAAATATAGTTTAAATGAGTTTAAAACATTATAAATCACTTTTCATCAAAAAAATCTTTAGTAGTATAATAGCATTTATTAATGAGGTGTTGTTTTAATTGTCTTATGAATGGTTTATAATTTTCTATATTTTTAATTTCGTTCGGGATATTTTAATTAGCATTGAATGGGGGCCAAGGTTACATATTTCTAATTTAGAAAAGGGTTTCTTTAATTTATGTTGGGTGCGGTTATTTCTTTTTATACTTTTTTCTGGGGAATATAAATTCATATGTGCTCTAACAAATTTACAAGCTTCTAATATATATATTGACGTCAATGTGAGTAGCCGATGTTTTTTAAAGTATGGTCTACAAGATTCTTGTTGATTTATATTACATAAAATTCTAACGCACTTTTTTTGGAGGACGAAGACATCTTGTATATTTGTAGAGTTTCCCCAGAAGATTACTCCGTAGGTTAACCTCGAGTACGCGTATGCATAATATGCTGAGAGAGCAGTTTTAAAATTTGTAGCTTTTTTAGGTGGTAGAGTGCATATGTAAAGGAAGATAATTTACTTGATATTTTTTGTATTTGATCTTTCCAGTTCAGACTAGTATCTAAAATAGATTATTCTCTTTATTATCGTGTGGGTTGCAAGGTCGACAACCGACCTCACAAACCCAGGTGTCAGTGTTATAGAGGCTCCAGATACCACTGACATAATAAATAATAATAATAAATAAATGCTTTATTTAATTTTAACAGGTCTTTTACATAGGGGCAGATGCCTCCTGTTAAGCTTATCGCCGGTGTTAGGAGGCATCGCTCTTTCTTATAATAAGTACATAGGTTTAGGCAAATTTCAGATAATAAAGAGTAGCATATACATACATCGGTACAAAGAACTATTCGGTAAGCATGAATGAAACTGATTAAAGAGTAAATAAAATATTTACAGAGGTAAGTACAAAAGTGTGCAATCCAGAGTGAGGGTGTGTATGTTGTGAGTGTGTGTGCTTGTGTGTGAGTGAGTGAGTGAGTGAGTGAGTGAGTGAGTGAGTGAGTGAGTGAGTGTGTGTGTGTGTGTGTGTGTGTGTGTGTGTGTGTGTGTGTGTGTGTATGTGTGTGTGTGTGTATGTATGTATGTATGTGTGTGGGTTTCAGTTGCCATGAAACTTTGAGTGCATAGATAGGGAGATACACTGTTTAAGAAGACACATCAATGGGTTTAGGGACAATAATAGTGGAAGACGAATTTATTTATTTTATTTCTATACATAGTATATAACCTTGGAGAAACCAGTGCATGGTCAGCCCTACGACAAGGTTTTGGGATCGGTAAATAAATGTCTATTTCCACTGGCCATCCAGCAGCCTCTCTAGATCATCGTAAGATTTGGGATCGATCCATTTGAGCAAAAGTGTTTTACAATCATGTAGGTTCTTAGGGTAAATATCCAATTCTCTATTTAGGAAGTTATATAGCCTAGAGGACTGTTTGTAATATTGTTTAGAAGCAAAGGAGGTTTTGCATACTGGTACAATAACAGCTTTATCTTTTCTTCTTCTGCAAAGCACGTTACAATCAAACGCTGTGGACCTATGTTTACGTAAGATAGTTTGAAAAATGTATAGTTTCCTAATAGACATTAATTTAGACATGCTGTATAAAGTTGCCGTGGGGAATCGGCGCTTCTTGTGGTACATTACTTTTATCAGACATCTTTGTGTTGTGCGCGTTCGACTTCTAAAATTTTTGTTTTTGTGGCACCGCCCCAGATCGGAATGCAGTATACCATAACGGATTGAGCAGGTTGAGTTCAATTCTTGACTACGCTCCGGATTTTTAGGTACGACATATCTCAAATTTTTAAAAACCCAAATAAGTTTCCTAATTCGGGAAGTAACATTTTCTAGATAAGGATGCTAGGAAAGCCGCTCATCCAAGATAATGCCAAGGTAGTTGGTTTGTGCTACCTTCAGAATAGTGGGACAGTTACACCATGGCTCGTGTAACGTCTACTTCCATGGGTAGCAGCCGGGACCTACGGCTTAATTAACGTGCCTTCCGAAGCACGGAATCATCTTTCTTTTCGGACAATCGGGTGATTCAGCCAGCAATGCCCTAGCCAAATTGTGGAAGAACTCACAAAGAGATTTTTGTTTGTTTGATTTTTCAGTGTTATGTATGAGAGTCAAACGCTCGACAATTAGGCTGTTGCACAAAGATGAATTTAAGCATCTGTTAGCATGAATAATAGCCTCCGTGGCCAAGTGGTCGAGATTTCGACGCACATTACGGAGGTTCCGGGTTCGATTCCCGGTGGGGACACTGTCAAGCAAAAATTTCCATTAAAAAAACAACGCCATACAAATTGCACTTGACCCAGTTCTCGAAGTGTTCGATTAGCATACGTCAACACGAAACGTCGTCCGAGCGAAGTTTGTTCGGATGTGGCTGTTTACTTCGCACCTTTGGGTCGCAGGAGCAACGGTTTCCTTTAGCCACAGTAGTGTAGAGATAACAGATGAAAATTTACCTCTAAGTGTCAGTCACTAGATGCATTAAGAAACTCAAAGATAGGCGTCCTTCGGTTGAGTTCGTTCGGTCCGTCTAAAATTACAGTTGCCAAATGTGGTTTTAGTGTGTACTCCCAGTTAGGCAACTGAAGCTCTGCTCAACCCTTTGGGAAAGGAGTGCGAGTAAAAAAATAACTAATTTTAAATATAGGAGGTTTATGTGTAAAGAACTGATAATGATAAACTTTCTGAGGCTTTAGTTCGACTGGTCCTCTAAACAACAAGAGAAAATCTGTCTACATGCTAATTAAATGAGAATTTTCTACGAATAGAAATATGCATTATCTTATCAATCATCACAAACCAAAAACAAGACTTAAATTCTTCAAGCGCGCGTTATATTCAATGTTCACATGGATGGCAAAAGTAGTCGTGGATACTAATTTCTTTAGCCTTTCTTCTCAACTGTAGAACGCACATTTTGATATGAAAGATGCCAATTATGACGTCAGAAAGTGTTATCATGGCGTAAATGTGTTAATATATATTTCTTTTACAATGCCCTTCCAAAGTTTCTTAATTCAAAACTGTTCCTACCGCACATTCTGGCTCATTGTTATTTTTGCACTGTGGTCACCTAAAGCAAATATATAATATTCGAAGTATTTACACAAAGCAACATCCATGAAAAAGATTAACATACTTAAACCTTGTTCACCCAAGTAGACTTGAAACTATTTGTACAGTGAAGAATCGTGCAAGAAATCATCACGTTACCATTATAAACTGGTCTGGCGATACGAATGGTCCTAATGGCGTAACAGTTCAGCTTACATTAAAATATATTTGGATGTATGGATATTTGTTCCGCCTTCACGCTTAAAGTTCTCAACGGATTTGGATGAAATTTGGAATGGAGATAATTTGTAACTTGGATTAACACATAGGATACTTTTTATTCCCACGGGAAAATCTTACACAACGCGAGCGTAACCCCAGGCGGACTGCTAGTAAGGTATAAGATGTGTGAAGAATAATTTAGTTGTAGGTATATACAGGTATGTTACATAGGGCAGGTGTTATATAGTTTGTGTAATATTACAAATTGGTTCGTGTCAAACATTTCTTTATGAGTTTCGTCAACGTACGCTTTTGTATGTCAAAGTGACATTACACTATTAATTTAGCTTGTGGAACAACGGACATACGATTTTTTTATAATTAGCTAACGTCATGTCATTATGTAGAACGTTTCTTGCTTTAACTGTCCACAGTTTGATTAGAGCAGGCTAAATTAACTTAGTCGGATGGTATGATAAGCCGTTGGTCTCGGCTATTGTCTACGAGAACTACCAAGTATTCGTTGGACGGACGAGAGTAGATATTTCGCAAGGACGCTACACTCTGTCAAAAATCCGCATCTATTATAGCAATTATATTAAGTCAGTTAGGGAAAAACACACTTTTTGACATAAGCCATTGGCCTCAATTCGGGATGTCACGCTCTAATCCCTAATTTAAGTTAGTACGTCCTTTTTACCTTTTAAAGATTGAAAAGGGACAGGAGATCATCCTAATATTAGAGCCATCCTAATATTAGAGCTGTCAAACATCGAATTTGAACCTTATGGCCGTGTCGATTGCACAACTTTAGAGAGCACTTAAAACATGCGACTTAAAAATCTCTTAAAGTGACAGCTATTGCCCTTATTTTAGGTTATCATTCGTTCAAATGAATATCATTCGTTCATCACCTCTCTTTCATTGGTCATAAAAACGAAAAGGATAGCTGGATTTTAAAATTAGAATTAGAGCATGACATCCCAAATCGAGACCATTGCCCATTTCCGAGGCTTTTGACAGCTTAACAATTAACCTGACTCCTTAGACCACACAGCTACCTGACACTATTGTTGGGGGTCGATTGTTAGCATCCGTCAATGGCGCGGTTGGGTTTTCTTTTTAATTTTCGTTTTTTAGTTTATTTGAGTGTTTAGTGTATAATTCTGACAGTGTATTATCCAGGGAATGACTCGGATCAATAAACTTTAATAGGACAATTGGAACGCTTGCGTTTTGCCGTAATTTATTGATGACTTGCAGCGGCCACGTGGTGGCTTCAGTAATCCTGCCAAGAAGGAAGAAAAAATTTTACGCGCCAATTTTTTCTTCCTTCGTGAATGCTGCTATCATATTACTGGAGTCCTTCACCGTACACAGCACCCTAGTCTTAGGCTTAGGGCTGTCTGTGTATCTCATGCTACTTACTTAGCAAAACCACTTGATACTGGCGAAATACTATAAGTGAAACGCCATAAATAAAAATTAGAATTAGAATTAGACACTTGGGTTTATTTCTCGGCGATATAGGCAAAACAAAGTGACAGTTGGTGAACCTAAGCAGTCACACAACGCTAGCTTCATCATGTCGACAGCTAATCATTATGGTGACCAAGAGGGCGTTAAGGACAATACGAGTAAGCAGGCCACCGATGGTGTGATGACATCGTAAAAAAAATGAGGTCGAATTTATGTTCGTTTGCTATTCATCATTCGCTTGCCCTTATCCCATCATTTGGGGTCGGCGCAGTATGTTTTCTTCATCCATACATTCCCATCAGCCGTCACTTCAACACTCACATCCTTCCTGAACATATCATCTTTTACACAATCCATCCACCTTTTCTTTGGTCGTCCTCTCCCAACATTATGAAATGTCAAGGTCAAGTGAAAAAGTCTTCCTGTTCTTTCTTACTTCCACTCTGCTGTTCTTATTCCTGAGTGTGAAATAAAGTATATCCATTAACTAAAAAATGTTTCAATATTATCTTTTTATATTTAATATTATCTTTTTTGTCTTATCTATACACTTAGGATACTGTTTACGGGAAAAAGTCCTATTCCCACGGGAAAATCTTACATAACGCGTGCGTAGCCGCGAGTGGACCGCTAGTAAATAATAAATATAAGATAAATAATGTTTTAAAAAGAAAGTTGAAAAAATCTGCTATAGCATAAAAGGACAGATTAAAATTTGGAGATGGTAAGTTTCTCGACGTCTAGCGTAGTCTAGCTCTAAAAATCCTATTTTTGTATTATTTATAAAGCGAATACGAAAATACGGTCTTTATTTTAGATTTGCAAGAATCGTGGACATGTTACAGTAACATAAATTGCCAAACGAAGGTGCAATTGCGATGGATGAGATTAGAAAACGACTGAGATTGATTGATTACTCCAACACGCTGCTGGTATCAAGTAAAAAGCTATTTAATCATATAGGAGAATATTAAACATTTTTTTTAATGGATTAAAGATGTTTCAATTATTCGTATTTTTCTTTTCTACTTATCTTTTTGTTTCATCACACAGAAAGCTATAATTATACTATAAAAAAAATAAGACATACAAACAAAGCTTAGCATTTTTATTTTTTTATATTTAAAATATTTTTTATTTTATTTTTAATGATTGATAAAGACAACTTAACGACTTATAATTTTATAATAAAGACGAAGCGCGCGCGTTGATGTCTTTTGTATGACGGCATTACCGCGGTCGTGTTTTTGAAAACCACGTACTTGAAATGCTGAGTTTTATATATTTGCTTACAAATCCCATCGTCAGATTATGGCCAAATTTATATTGTATGACCCTGGCTCTTTAGTTACCCTCTTTAAAACAAAAAACAAAGACACACTTTTTTATTACTACTACAATTAAAAATTGGCAAAAATTAACTTTAAGAAGCCCTTTTAAAATACGTAGTACCTACTTAGATACTGAAAAGGAAGCTGAAATCCTTCAAATGGACATGTTTGGCTAAGATGAATGAATGATGATAAAAATTACCTTCTTTTTTGAAGTCGGGTTCAAGAGAAATAATAATTTAATCAGTGCTCAGGCAGGATGCGGGTGGCGAGTACGCACGACCGGTCGTTCTGGAGATCCTTGGGGGAGGCCTTTGTCCAGCAGTGGACGTCTTTCGGCTGAGATGATGCCCATGCAGAACTCTTGGAGGGTTATTGGGACATTTCTACTTTCAACACTTTGTAACAATATGAACACAATAATTTAATACCTACATCTCTCTGCCTGCAACAGCAACTGACAATTTAATTTACCATTCAACTAGGTACTTAGACATTTTGTAACACGTCTTGAAACAGCGCACTTAATCTACGTTCCGCGTTACATTTCTAATACACTTCACTACGAACCACAAGAGACTTAGGCACTAGCCACACTGTTAATTTAATATTGCATAACCTAGTGTGAAGTAATCTTCAACTTATATTTACGTTAGTCGAAATTGGAATACCAGAGTAACGGTTGGATTTGAATGACTAGTCTCCAAATTAAAATATGATCTAAGCCTATCGAGTTACCTTTTGTTCTTGTTTGGGTTGTAGGGTCATAAAGATAAAAGTGTCTTTATTCGAAATAGGTAAGATTTAACAAAATCATTTTTCGACGTCAAAGCAAGATGGCCCGTTCACTACAAGTGTACACCTTCTGTGGAGAAGAACGGTCAGAAGAAACTCCACAGGATTCGCCTCTTCTGTACTTTTCTTTTTATAAATAAAAATGTTGTTAACAGTGTTGTCGACAACCGATCTCACAAACTTTGGTATCAGATTGAGCCTCCTATGTCTTCTGACATAGCTCATGTAACGACTATATTGAGTCTTGGATAAGCGTGGCAACATCAAAAATATATAGTTAAATGGTTGGACAACTATGACTATGATGGAATTGAAAACCTCTTCTCAGTTATAACATAAACATAATATCTAACATGCACACACACATTTACAATCCACACACACATATCCAAACAAATCCATACATACTTACTCACACACACGCACTGACACGCACACACACACACATACGCACATGCAGATACATACGATACAATACAATACAATACAAATATACAAACAAAACAAATATCATACGTCATGATGTTTACTATAAATTTTACCATACCTTTTATTTGAAAAACGTGGGGCCTGGCGATCCGTCACACAGGTTTTTACCTAGCACGGACACCAGGCTCTCACATTCTTAAATTACATTTAAATTGTTATTAAACTTTGTACTTTTAGTTTAAGTCTATGGGAACAAATAAAAATCTTTATTATTATTATTATTATTATCTTGCTTTTCGGACAACCAGGTGATTCAGCCTGTAATGTCTTAACCTAACCAAACTGGGAATATTTTCACAAAGTAATATTTGTTTAAACACTGGGAAGAGATTCAATCGAATGCAGAACCTCCGTTATATATACGAGCCGAATGCTCTAGGAAGGCTGTTATTTCAAATTTTATTAATTAAAATAGTTATAAGCGTACGTACAATATAAAAACCAAAGCGTTTATGCTGAAAAGCTACAAATTAAAAAATATGTTATGATATAAAAATGGGTAAAAATGATCTAAATCGATTAGTTAGACTATTTATTGATAGAGACACAGCATCAACATCTTGAAACCTCGGGAAGTTATTGATAAGGGCGATTGTCCTGTGCGTGGGGGAGTTGCTGGCGCTGCGCGTGCGGCACACGGGCCCCGCGGGTTATCGGTCTGGCGGCAGGTCCAAGCCGTTTGTTCATAAAATAATTATTATCAAGACGCGTGCCGGATGGGTTTCCCCACCTGCTCTCATCCGCTTGCACCACAGCTCGTGCATGCACATTACAAATTATTTGCGGATGCTTTGCTTAGCTATACTAGACATAAGCACGCTATGGAATACAGACCTACCAAAAAAAATGTGGGGACATCTCACACACGGCCACCTGATCCCAAATAAGCAGAGCTTGTACTATTGGCATAAGACAGCTGATCATCACATCACACTAATATTATAAATGTAAAAGTTTATTTAAATGTTTAATTGTTTGTTTGTTCCGCTTTCACGCCTAAACTATACTGAACTGATTTGGATTAAATTTGGAATAGTTAATGTAGTTAATACAGGGTACAAACTATCTCCATTCCAAATTTAATCCAAATCAGTTCAGTTCTGTGTGTTAACACAGAATACTTTTTACGGGAAAAGGTCTTATTCCCACGGGAAAAACAGCGAGAGCATAGACGCGGGCGGACAGCAAGTATTACATAAGTGCTTAAATACACATACTTATATACTTCTTTAGATAAACAACAACCAGACAAAAGGCAAACACAAGTATTCATCTCACGAAGTGTTTACCTTGGTCAGGATACGAACCCGCGACCCTATACTTCGTAGACAGGCATTACTACTACTCTGTGCTACTACTACTCTGTGCTACTACTGACTGAGCTACGGAGACGGCTGATATCCCTATTTTATTTGTAGTTCATATTCGATGCCTTTACGGTGAAGAGAAACATCGTCAGGAAACCTGCACACTCCTGCGAGGAAATTCAAAGATTGTGCGTGAAGTCGACCAACCCGCACTGGGGCAGCGTAGTCGACTAAGGCATAAGTTACTTTATGACTAAGACCGAGCCCTTGGTGGAGACATACTTATCTATGAGTTGTTGATGATGATTGCTATAGATAAAGGACTTGCAGACTGTGAATCGTTTTTCATGAATGAATACTGGTAATTTTCCAAAACTAGTTAGATACGTAATGATCATTAGAAGCAGAGTTCAAATAACGCTGCTGGAATTATTTAACCACATAATATTGCCACACATCTTAAAGTTTGCTCAATGGACGCGCGTCAGTCTAGATTGTAGATCTAATTTTGAGTTATACGCACCACCGTGTTGGTACATTTTACTACCGTTCTATAATAATATAACTAACTAGTACTTACATTGTAATTTGTGGGATTATTGCACTACGTAATTTAACCTTACCTACTTAGCAAAGTGATCAGAAATTGTAAACATAGTAAACAAACAAAAGTGCAGAGAAAATCTTCGTGGTCTGGCTGGTCACAGAAGAAAATAGTAGCTACGTGGTGCTGTGTATGTGCTTGGCGTGGTCTGGCTGGTTACAGAAGAAAATAGTAGCTACGTGGTGCTGTGTATGTGCTTGGCGTGGTCTGGCTGGTCACAGAAGAAAATAGTAGCTACGTGGTGCTGTGTATGTGCTTGGCGTGGTCTGGCTGGTTACAGAAGAAAATAGTAGCTACGTGGTGCTGTGTATGTGCTTGGCGTGGTCTGGCTGGTTACAGAAGAAAATAGTAGCTACGTGGTGCTGTGTATGTGCTTGGCGTGGTCTGGCTGGTCACAGAAGAAAATAGTAGCTACGTGGTGCTGTGTATGTGCTTGGCGTGGTCTGGCTGGTTACAGAAGAAAATAGTAGCTACGTGGTGCTGTGTATGTGCTTGGCGTGGTCTGGCTGGTTACAGAAGAAAATAGTAGCTACGTGGTGCTGTGTATGTGCTTGGCGTGGTCTGGCTGGTTACAGAAGAAAATAGTAGCTACGTGGTGCTGTGTATGTGCTTGGCGTGGTCTGGCTGGTTACAGAAGAAAATAGTAGCTACGTGGTGCTGTGTATGTGCTTGGCGTGGTCTGGCTGGTCACAGAAGAAAATAGTAGCTACGTGGTGCTGTGTATGTGCTTGGCGTGGTCTGGCTGGTTACAGAAGAAAATAGTAGCTACTGTAGCGTTTAAAAAAGGAGCTAGCTAACCTGTGGTTGACAACCACAGGCGAAACGTGGAATTTAGGAGAACAAAGAAAGATTTAGTTAAATTTGACCGAACGGTATAATAGAAATTTAAAAGGGCCTAGATATTGCCAAAGTATCAAAAAGATGAGCCGAGAGTCGGGTCCTGAGGGGACTCCGTCGATATAGTGTCGCTGAACTAGTGTGGTGTTGAGAGTGTATCGATGCAGGAAGGTGTAAAAACCGCGGAGTTCCCCGGGAGAGTAATTGCTAAACGGGAACCAAAAAAGGGAGGGCCAGAGAAACCTAAAGGGCCTTCTTAGAATTTAGAAAAGAATTTAGACAGAATTTGGCAAAATCCGCATACAAAATTACACTGATACAAAAGCAAGCTAAAAATCGGGTGCGCGGGTCTGCGGCACTCAGCTGTTACGGGCGCGGGCTCACACAACGCAGGGATCCAGGCACGTCCAATGCCTGGTGGCCTCAGGTGTCCGGAACCACAGCGAGAGATCGTGAAAGGCACGGAGGGACCCTCGTGTGTGTGTCGCAGAGGCCGGAAATACACTGTAAAGATTGACAAAGAAATAATCGCCATCCAACCAAGACAAGGAAAGATGAAGGTGCGTCGATAAAAACCAGGAGGAAGACAACACAAGACTTACCCGGCTAGTCCAAAGTAGGAGCCTGTCCTAATATTTATTGTATTTCAAGTTATTTATAACATTTACTTATATTTATTTACTAATATTCAACCAGACTTATAGATATTTACTGATAATCTAACGATTCAGGAAAAAATCGTTTCTATCTGATGATAGACGACAACTGGGAAAACAATAAACAATTTAGAAAAAGGTCAAACCAAGAAAATTTGAAATTTGAAAATGTGACGTAAAAACCGGCCAAAATAAAAAAGAATCATACCAAGAAGGTTATTAAAAAACCTGCAGTAATGCTGCACTACGTGGTACTGTGTATGTGCTTGGCGTGGTCTGGCTGGTTACAGAAGAAAATAGTAGCTACGTGGTGCTGTGTATGTGCTTGGCGTGGTCTGGCTGGTTACAGAAGAAAATAGTAGCTACGTGGTGCTGTGTATGTGCTTGGCGTGGTCTGGCTGGTTACAGAAGAAAATAGTAGCTACGTGGTGCTGTGTATGTGCTTGGCGTGGTCTGGCTGGTTACAGAAGAAAATAGTAGCTACGTGGTGCTGTGTATGTGCTTGGCGTGGTCTGGCTGGTTACAGAAGAAAATAGTAGCTACGTGGTGCTGTGTATGTGCTTGGCGTGGTCTGGCTGGTTACAGAAGAAAATAGTAGCTACGTGGTGCTGTGTATGTGCTTGGCGTGGTCTGGCTGGTTACAGAAGAAAATAGTAGCTACGTGGTGCTGTGTATGTGCTCTACCTATTGAACCTGTTCCAAAAGTTTACAATGGTCAGATATTGTGTTTTTAATAAGGAAAAAGTAACTTTGCTGGTATGAGCTGCCGGTATCACCGCTGCCATAGAATCTCTGACTTAACGATAAATTCATTATCTTCAAAGTCACGTAAAATGTGATTGAGACGCGCTATACTAAGATTAAATTGTACTGAAAGTTCAAGTTTAGACGACTAACCCCATTTCCTATAAGAACTTATTTTTTTTTAAGTGTAACGCGTAGTTATCTTTGATCTATATCATTTTGTTTTCCACTCATACAAAACTCAAATCACAATATTATAATGTTACCATATCAATGCCACAATATCTATTACATAGCCATTTACATTTTACTAAAAATAGAACCGAATCGTCATGCAATACTAAGCAGTAACTTTTTAATTCGTATACTAACGCAGACGTGTTGTAACTGAACAGCTAAAAATAGAATAAAATTGTATTTCATCAAATTGGCTCGACTGAGATTGAATTACATAAAGCCAATTGTTGACAAGGCCACACAAAGCCGATTTCAACCAAGCCAATTTTAATTAGGTAAGTATAAGAAATATCCCTAATCCAATGGCGAACGCTCTCTTCTCTTTTGTAACAATTTTTGGAACATAAAGAAAATTTCATTTACGTTTTTTAGTTTATAGATAACCTAAGTATATAACTTTAGAAACGTAACTTTGTTTTTAAGACTGGTAGGAAGGTATTAGTGCCTACAAAATATTTACACACTGAATACTCGGTAAAATACCTATACATTGTTTCTATATTGTTTTTTTTAAGATCTATTTTTGTACATATGTATTTTGGAAAATAAAAAATATTATTTTCTATTCAACATCTTAGTTTACTTTTACAAGCTTTTGTTAAATAACACGCAATGTTAATTTTGTAACTGAATTTTGATTTGAACCATATCCTCTCATTTGTTTAATGTTCTATACATGACTCTATACTTTTGACTTTGTTGCATGCTCGTACAGTTCTGGTGGGTGACTAACTACACTGACTGTACACTAAAATGATAAAAAAATAACTTTTTGGCCCAGGATTGTCTCTCCTCAATGCAATGGTTAGGTAACAGAGTTTGATCCGAACAAACAAACATTGCATTGGGTTTAGCATGGCCACAGAATATAATGAGGACTCGAAACTTTGCATAATGAAATGACACAAAAATCCAATAAAAAAATAAGTGTCGATGGTGTAGTGGTAGGCGCGGAAGACGCGGGTTCAATCCCCACTACGTACAAATGTGTATGAGCATTTCAAATTTATTTGTAGGTACGTTTCAATGGTGAAGGAAAACATCATCGTGAGGAAACTTGCACACTGTTGCGAAGAAATTCAAATGTTGAGTACGAAGTCGACCAACCCGCACTGGGCCAGCGTGGTCGACTAAGGTCTGATAGGCTCGAGCCCCTCGGTGGGGGCGTATATGACCTGTTGACAAAAAAAGGGACGACACGCTATTTGATTTGACCTTCTTTTGTTCACCCATTAGTCTTGGTTGGGCCTTCTACACCTAAGTTTACTAACTATATTGTACACATCTAAAAAATCTTCTGTACCTGACCACCTCAAGTAACTAGGTACTAATAACAAAAAAATACCTGTCTGTCCGTCCATGCGTTGCGTGATCGATCGATAAACGCTAAGCAAACCGTGCTGACCTCTAGCGGAGGTTGCGGTAAACCACGACCTGTAAACGGAATATAATATCGATAAAAACATCGCGCTACATTGTTGTTGTAGAGTAGTAGACTTCCATTGTAGCCGGATTGCGGTCAGCATGACGGGACAGGAGTATGTAGTTTTACAAAGATTTAACATGCCTACCAAAATGCAGTAAGGTCTAAGTATGAAAGTATTCAGCACTAATAAATTTATTCGCCAATATAGAGCTAGCTTGGATTATAAGTCGCAACGTGTTAAGGCTTAAACCTTTGAATTTCTTTGCAGATGTGTACAGGTTTCCCCACGATGTTTTCAATCACAGTAAGAGAGTGAATAATTTAATAATAAAAAAAAAATTGTTAGAATATGGTAATACATGGTGTTACATTATTTATAAGGTTTGGGGTTTCCTATGTTCTACATTTTTTATTAGGCATGCAAATGTTAGTTATTTTTAAAGTCAATTCTAAAGTCTTTTTAAAACAAATTCAGAAACATATGATTTCGAACCTAAGGCTCCGCGACGCGCGGTATATATACGGTGACCCCAGCTACCCAATACACCACCGACGCCACTTCGTATGTTCCTGCTATTTATGAAACTGCAATCGGGTATTGTTTTTATAAAATAAAATCAATTCTGTTGTTTTATCACAAAAAAATTATATTGTACAATTTTATTATTAAGTATTGTTGGTGCTCCATAGTAAACATAGTTAGTACTAAAAGTATGATTTTATTTTAGTATTACAGATACCTACATTATGAATTAATACATACTCACTATTATAATAATTTTATACATATACCCTCCACTTAAGTGGAAGAGACTCATAGTCCAGCAGTGGACTGTAACGGGCTGTTGATTTGATTTGATACATATAAAATTGTAACTGGCTGATGTCTCTACAAGTGTACACAGAAGAAGACATTAAAAAAATATTCGAGGGATCTTTATAAGAGCAATGAAGCCAGAACAATATTTAAGAAATGTTTGTTTGTCTGTATGTTAGTACATGCATCACACAAAAACAACTGCACAGATTTGGATACAGCTTTGCAGTTTTATTGCTGGATGTCCAACTCAAAAACTTGATATTTCATCTTAATACACTGCCACCATTGGCACATACGATTCAATCTATCCAAAACAAATCACATTGTATTGGAATCAATTCACACAGCACAAGTAATCAGTATTGTATTCAATTATAGTCTCCGTCTCCGTCTTTGTCTACCTTCCTGTCTTCCTTTCCTTTGCTTCCTCTTGTGTCAGTCTTGCTCGCTGCTGCCGGTCTCTTCACTGCTTCCTTCCTCGCTGCTCTCTTCACTGGAATCATCATCAGATCGTCCTCCTTTCGCCGCCTTTTTTGCCATAATTTCTTTATACTGTCGAACTGTGATCTTTCTAGGCATTATTTCTCTAAGGAAATCAAGAGTATCATCTTCCTGGACTATATTTGCGACATGTTTGTATTCTAACATGTTTCCTTTGATGTTTTTGTGAGCTCGCTTGGCCAGATCAGTTACAAACAGCTCCTGAAATTTGAGTGCGCTTTGTTTGTAGTTTTTTTATGCTAAGCAGATGCATGCAGAGAACAGATGTCTACAAGTTTAATATTTGTTATTTTCCATGTAGGATAGTTTAAACGTAACAATATATCCTTTAATTACTATATGTAGGAGTAGGTTCTTTGTACACACGAGAAAAAAAAAGCCAAACATTAACAATTTTGAGGTTATAACCGATGTACTCACGGTGACTTTTGTGACCAAATACAGGGGCTCCGGGCCCACAGCGTCGACGTCCGGGGAACTTTTCATAATGGTCTTCACTCGGGACAGCGGCAAGTGCAATTCTTTCTCAGGTTTAGGAGTAGCCATGGTTTAGTAATAGAAGATTTTATAAAGTTCCTTGTTTGAGCAATTTGTGTTGGGTATTCTGTAGCTCTGCGCGAATCAAGAGAAGTTAATTGCACAGCGAAAGGAGGAAAATGTTAGTATTTATATAAATAAATACGGAGAGAGAAAACAATAATTTGGGCGCAATCACTCACAGATTACAATATTTACTTACAATCATCAATCACTGAGTGAAAACGAAACGAAACGCAAAATAATAAACGTCACATTCAATCGAGTGAGTGTGAAAGATGTACCCTGGGTTCTGAGACGTGCTGAAATCGATTAAAGCACCCGTAATCGTGTTACGAATTACTGTCAGCAGGCAAAACTCATACGTTTTTTTTGCTTTTCTGATCGCTGACAGCGCTGAAAGTTAGATTCAGAATGCGCCCGTAGGCTGCATGTGTGCATTGTGTAGCTCTCGAC
The DNA here is from genome assembly GCA_951230895.1 of Carpatolechia fugitivella. NCBI lineage: Eukaryota > Metazoa > Arthropoda > Insecta > Lepidoptera > Gelechiidae > Carpatolechia > Carpatolechia fugitivella. The sequence continues at coordinate 20,104,363 of OX579646.1, read as the reverse complement.
TACTCCGGGTGTATTCCGATACAGATTTCACTGCTCAAAGTACTGACAGCGATTACTCGCGTACCGATTCAGAAATCGCGATAATACGGCTCATGAGCGAAATCAAAACAGAACGGCGTTTGAGCGCGCTGAAACTGCTTATAACTCGGTCCTGCCAGATGTAGATTACCGTACCAAAACTGGCAAAATTCGTTTCGTTTCGTTTCATTTATTCACTCAATTTGCTTAATTTAATTACATTTTAAATATCTTAAAACTATAAAAATTCGCAAAGAGCACGTCAATGAGTATATACAATTAAAATAAATTAATTAATAATAGAATTAATAATAAAATTAAAATAAATTAATTAAGAATAATAAAAGTCACAAAATAGAATAACATATATAACATTCTAAATTATTATACGTATTAAAAAAGTATAAATATCGTTTTCACAGATACTTGTACGTATAATAATTTATAATTTTGCCAGTTTTGGTACGGTAATCAACATCTGGCATGACTGAGTTATAAACAGTTTCAGCGCGATCAAACGCCGTTCCGTTTTGATTTTGCTCATGAGCCATATTATCGCGATTTCTGAATCGGTACGCGAGTAATCGCTGTCAGTACTTTGAGCCGTGAAATCTGATTCGGAAAGCTTCCTTATTTTATTTAACTTATTTGATCGAGACGTGGGTTTCACTCATGCATCCTATTACATCCAAAAATATGATAGAAATAACAACTTTACTAGTATGTTCTACAGTAGTAACTACAGCTCTGTGATATACATTGTACAACCGCACATCTCTATCTAATCGATATGTATGACATTTTGTGCTTCAGTGTTGCTGCCTGTATAATATTATTTTAAAATGGCAAGTAGAAGCAACAACAGATACGGACGAGATATTAATTTCTTTCTCAACAGATGGCGCTAAGTGTTTCGATGAAAGTGAGCATTGAAACACAGAGAACCTGAAACACAGAGGTCCTAATGTTGAGGAATTAACCATTTCAGCCAATCATGCATTGACAGCTTTTCAAACCTGGTTTACTGTAAATGATCTTGAACTCAACATTAGTAAGACTCATGCGATATTGTTCAAGTCAACGGCTAGCAATCGTGACACCCTAGACTTATATGTGAATAATATCAAAGTTGAACAAATACAGACTGTTAAATTTTTGGGTATCCATATCGACTCGCTATTATGCTGGAAAAATGAACTGGGTGCATTGGAGAGCTCTATTAGTTCTGCCTGCTATGCGCTCCGTAGCCTAAGAGACATACTAAGAGTCGACCAACTGTTTGAGATTTACTATGCACTAGTGGAATCAAAACTGCGGTATAGTATAATGTTCTGGGGTAATAGCTACAATTATAATGTTAACAGGGCATTTAAACTGCAAAAACGAGCGATTCGAACAATAGTGCGCCTTCCGCCTTGGGAATCATGTAGAGAAGTTTTCAAAAAATACAAGGTATTAACAGTTCCTTGTTTGTATGTGATGGTGCTCCTCAATGATTTTATTAAACACAGAGCCTTATACGAGTCTGAACATGAAATGGAGACACGTCTGGCCACTAGAAGAAAGGATTTTGCTCTACCGTTTCGTCCGAGCCTTAGAGTGGTTGGACACTGCCCGAAGTATCAGGCTGTTTTGTTATTTAATAAGCTACCAATTGACTTGAAATCTGTTAGAAAACACGAATATTTTTAAAATAAAGTTGAAAGACTTTTTATTGGAGAAAAGTTGTTACACGCTAGACGAATTATGGATTAGATAAAAATTATGAATAATGTGACTTGATGATGATGGACTATTAAAATATTTTTATTCTATATTTAGTTTTTATTGAAATTTTTTGATTTTTTTCTATTGATTGATGTAAATTAATTATTTATTGTTTTTTTAGCTTATTTTTATATTCATTTGATTGTATGATTAATTACTTATTGACTGATATTAATTAAATGTTTTTTGTTTTTTGTTAATTAAGAAATTTCGCACACAGTGTAACTGTTATCGAATAAATGAACTTGAACTTGAACTTGAACTTTTAATAATACAGGGAACATTGAAAGCAGAGCAGATTGAACGATTCGGTGTGAAAAGCTTATTTTTTATTGCATTGCAAAAAGTAGTAGGCATCAGATATTTTTTTTACCAGAAGTAACAATTATTTCAACACACCCGTTAGAAAACAAAAAATCTGGCTGCGGTAACGTTATTCCAGCCGAAACTGTTTTTATCAAATAATTAAAAAAACTATCAGCTTACCATTTACAGAAGCTGTATATCTAATTATCTATTGCACTTGGATGACGATTTTCGTCATTTTCTGGCTGGGGTAACGCACTCCAGCTTACTTAAAGCCGGCTTAAAGAGGGAACAATTCGTGCATTTCGAATGTTTATCATTCCATAATATTCTTTATGTAACTATCCAAGTAGACAAATAAAATAGCTTTGAAAAGTTATGCTAGTAGGTGGAGATAATAAAACAAGAGAATGGTCTTAACGCTAGCTGTCTTTATTTTCCATTTCCTTATAGAAAATACTTTTACAAACAGTTTACAGGGCCGCCCGCGGGGCCGGCCCGAGGCGCGACGTGACTAGCCGCACGGCCGCAACAACCGACATCATCCAATACTTACGCGAAAACGATAAATAATACAAAAAATACTGATAGCGAGATCTTTACAGGGACTTCTCGATTTTGATCAGCTCGGCGATGCCCTCGTACATCTCCTTGACGGCGTCGTACTCGGTCAGGCCCATGCGCCGCTTGTTGGAGATGTCGTACACTCCGCCCTCCGCCTCGGTGTGCTCGCCGCGGGTCCCGCGCACCTGCAGGTGGTACTTGGACGCGATCTCCTCGAGCTTGGCCTTGTCGGCGGCCAGCTTGGGCAGCTTGATGTGCACGGAGGCGCGCACGGTCGTGCCCAGGTTGGTCGGGCAGAAGGTCAGGAAGCCCAGGCGCTCGTTGTGCGAGAACGGGATCCTCTTCTCGATGTCGTTGACGGCGTTCACCAGTCGCTTGTACACCTGCTTCAGGTCGCCGCCCATCTGCATGGAGATCAGGCGGAGGTGGTCCTCCTCGTTGCACCACACGAGGAAGGTCTTGTTCTCGTTATGGTAGATGCCTCGGCCGGTGGGCCAGAAGCGGCAAGCGTTAGCGGCCTGCAGGAAACGGTCGCCCTCCTTGAAGAGGAAGTGGTCATCGATCAGCTGCTGCTGGGTCTCCTTGGACATGCCGGTGAGGGGGTAGAACGTGCCTTTGAGTTCGCCTTCGAGGCCGGCGAGGGTGGCGGAGACTTTCTCTTCCATCTCCTTGTACTGGGCCTCGGTGAGGCAGGGGTTGAAGGGGTAGCCCTCCATGGAGCGTCCGCAGCGCACGCGCGTGGAGACGATGAACTCGCCGGCGGCGTCCAAGTTGCCAAGGGTCTCTACGTCACCCCAGTTCTTGGCGGGGTGCTTGTCGGTCTTCTTGAAGCCATTGTGGTAGTCCTCGATGATGGGGTCGAAGAGGTCAGCGAACACGGTGTACGACTCCGCGTCGGGAGCGTAGATTCCTACACCAGAGTCCAAGTTCTCCACACCTAGAAGAAAGAGAAATTATAATCAGTATTACTTGCTTATTTACCTTTACCTTTGACAGTGGACTTTTTTTCAGGATATAACAAAAAATAGATTTTTTTTTCACTAATGGTAATATAGCTGGATCGGAATTTAAAAATACAGTTTTGGCAATAGGGCCACGAAAACATAAATCAAAATTTAAATTTCAAGGTATAACCTAAGGATTTATTTAAGCTTTATAGTTTTATAGTCATGCATGGCATACGCACGACTATAAAACTAAATGTGATCTGAATCATCATCACCATCGTTTGGGTTGTAAGGTCGCCAACCGACTTCACAAACCCTGGTGTCAGTGTTATAAAAGGCCACTGACTTGGCTCATGTAACAACTATACTTCATTTCAAATAACAATGGAAAAAGGCATAAAATATGTATGGCGTAAAACGGTCATTCGTGATTCACACTTGTCAGCTAATCGAGATAGACATATGTCTGGAAATGTATCCTTTGAAAAACTTTTCCAATGTTATCTGAAACAGGGTATAGATAGTAGCCGGGACCAATGGGCCAACGGCTTAACGTACCTAATCAATCTAATAATCTGAATGATATCATATGATTAGAGCTATCACAAGTAGGTATCTATCTATATCATTGTTTCTGCATATCTATAGGTATTACGTATGTTGTTGACACAATTCCTCAAGACAATCCTCATACTAATGACATAGTAACCACCTACCCACTGTTACTAAGTGTCAAAGTATAAAAGCAGTGAAAACTACATAGACACAAATATGGTTACAAAGTCCGAAATTTGAGACTTTCTTATGAGGAAAATTATGGATTTACTTTGTAATTTGATTATCTACAAAGAGTACAGCACTTACTAGCAGAGTATGTAATTAGTAGCTTTATCTAAAAAACATGTTACACTTGAAACCCCATATTTTATATCAAACTAGCAAGACATAGGCCTACTTGAAAATTTATAGTTAAAAAAGTAAGTTTCTAATAGATTCTAATAAGAATATAATATATTTCCATACACTAGCATTATAACAATAAACTGTTATTTATCATCATGTATGCAAGTAACTAGCTATGGGCACATAATAGGATATCTTTCTATATGAAAATGCAACATTGAATCATGCAATGACTACACATAGCTATTCATAACAGTTATGTCATGCACAATTACATTTGTAAAAAGCTAAGGAGGTCCTTTTATAATATTCAGCCTAATAATATCATTTATTGCTTCATGTGGTAAGTATACATATAACTTATAAAAAATACTGCACACATGACCCTGTAAGGGCACTGCAAAATCGAAATGTGAAATGTTATGTACTACAATGAAAATTTTAGAAAGGTTTTTCTTTGGCTTATCAATTTATGAAATTCTAGTAAAAGTGCTGTTGCACAATTATGAAAGTATGACCTTATACTTCTTTCTTACTGTGTCTACAGTCTACAATGAACCTCACAAACCTTTTTCAAGGCTTTTGACATAGTTTATGTAATAGTCTGGACCGGCGCCGCTTCTCAAGCACGGAATAATCATACCTTTCGGACAATCAGGTGATTTAGCCGGCGGCGTCCTAGCCAAACGGGATGGTTTTTCAAGGCGATTTATAATATAATATAAAGAAAAATAGATCGTTCAGATGATGTGAATTAACGTGATACTAACCAGACTGGATGCAATCCAGCAGCGTAGAGCCGAAGGTGGTCTTCTTGTTCTTAAGAGCGTCGAACACCTCCCTGGTGAGGTACTTCTTCAGCAGCGACTTGGAGTCGGAGGCCTGGAGCTTGGTAAAACCAGCCTCCAGCTTCTCGAGGGTTGCGGCGTCCACCATTGCTGCGGCTTTTCTGCAAACACCAAAACTTTCATTCAAAACCAGAATCTGAATCTATCTCTCAATCGTCAAGACAGAATAAAATATCTCTAACGCTTTTAAAGCCGCACATGTTGCCCGGGTGCACATCTTCACAAATTTTTTCCTCTACAAGACTTTTCAGTGAAAAAATTAAAGAATGTCGAATTCGAAGCCAAACCGATTTTGCGCGTCGTCGTCATTCAAATTTTTATTTTTTTTAATAATCATCGTTAGTGACGTAGCTGTCATTGGTTAAATCGAGCTTTCGCAGGAGTTTCATTTCAAAATCGAGATTAATTTATTCACAGGTATCACAGGACAATAAGTAATTAAGATAATACTATTTATATCAAGTTCACTCTAAAAATATTCCAACAAAAAAAAGTACCTTAATGCACACATCTTAATTTTTTTTTCTATTTCCAATTTATTTAACTGATGACTAAATCTATTAAAAATTACAAACCGCCTGATGAGGTAATATGCGAGGACAGCGCCGCCGCAAACCACGATCGGAATTGTGACTTTAAGCTTATAATTCATGTCGATGAATTATAGTAAGCCACTATTATGTACAACGAAAGGATTTAGCAGCTAGGAACAAGATAGTTGGTATGCGCGGCGTCAGGTTTGGAATTGTTTTGTCGAACACACCCAAGAAGTACTGGATTTTGTGGAATTACGTAATTCAGCAAGAGGTCGCCTTGACCGACACGCGCAAGTCGAACGGATGTGTCAGCTCACTGCGCACCGCTGCTGCTTCGTGGCGCGCAGCCGTACCTCCCACTCGCGACGAGCCGACGAACGTGTTATCGCGAGTTTCTTGTTACTTGCATTCATTTTCATTTGAGAAGGTATTCACCTCGATAATTAAGCTTAGTCAGATTACAGAATCAACTTATCGTTCCTCGAACTATATTAAATACATGAAGATACCTATGTGCCACAAAAGCTGAACTGTTCCAGCAGAGTGCACGTACGGCAATGAGCAGCTTAATAATAAATAGAGTATGAAATTAAGCGCTATGAACGATAATATCCTGCCACCTATCCTTACATTATGACGATGTATATCACTCACTGTATCAGCAATAAACGAAAAGTTTAAAATCTTATCATAAAACATCAAACTTGAGGGTATATTTATCACACAATTTATCTTATAGATCTGAATTGGCATATTCAGTCAGTCATCTTATCACAAGATATCTACTGTACATTGGTACTGATATAAACCCTACTTTTTATCATTTCTGATTAGGAAATTGACATTATAAATTGTAAAAACATAGAATATCATCACGAAATAGTAAATTCATACAAGGGATAATGCGAATACTGCGAAAAGGTAAAGATGTTAGCAAAAACCTCGGGCCACCACCGGAGTGAGCCTGGGATGAATGCCGACCGAAGATACGCACCCGTCACCTTCATCCGCCGGTTTGTTTTCCTTATTTTCTTTCGTTGCACAACCACCCATTTTCACAAATATATCAATATCAAAACTAGCCGCTAAAAATGCACTAAATCACGACTACAGCAAATAAATAAAAGGAATGGAGGATACTACAATGCAATAATGGAATGATATTTTGCCGAAATGAATGTATCGGTGCCGGGAATGGCGAGGGTGCGGGGTGGATCGATGCGCGGAGGGCGCTGCACGCACGCGGGTTCACTCTTCCCGCCCTTCGGGAACCGCTTCAAAACTTTTCGGAGGGAAAGTTCCTCTACACAACTTATCAGTTACCTTCCCAAGTGAAATTTGAATGCACCACCAACTTTTGTCACGCCGTATCATCTTATCAATAAATTGCACACTTGATGTTATCTTTCACATCTCAAAAAGACTTGAGTTGTCAGTCACACAGGTTAAACGTATAAAATTGTTGAAGCATTGCGATATAACGACACGTCAGGCGGCGGCGGCGACATAGCGGATGTTATTGTGCCGGTAAACTACAGTACAAAGAGGCCACCGCTTACCTTGCGCTTGTACAACCGTCAGAGTCGACTGCTTGGTGCAGAATGGAGCAAGCGGGAGCGCGCGGAGCGTTAAGCCCGCACGTCGCCCAGCCCCTGCGCCCGCACCGCGGCCCTTCCGCCAACCTTGGCCTTGCCTGCCGCCTGCCGAGCCGCCCGCCGAATCGTACCCAAACCCCTCGCCAGCATCAGACCTATCCAAATTATCTTTTTGATGACCGTTTCGATGAGTTAATTATTAATTCATTCAAGGATAATTACAGCTTTATTACAAAAACAACTCAGCGGGAAAACACTATTCTAAAAAATAAAATTTCGATAGAACCGCCCTCTTTATATTTTTTTATACTTACCTAAAATAACAACATATATTTTTTTAAATAAATATCTCAATAAAGTAATGATATGTCTGATGATATAGTAGATAAGTCAACATAAGGCTTAAAATAAGTATGTACTTTGTAAGTCACAATATCAATGGACTCGACATTAAATTATGACGGAGAAACGATAATGTAGTAAAAATATTAATAATGTTAAAAATAAACATTATAATCGATCGATTTAATTACGATATTTATTTAATTGCAAGCACTAATAAATTTAATCGGGTAGGGGAGCGGGAGGGAAATTTAAAATTAGATTGTTGCATGCAGTTGCCGGTTTTTTGTGATCGTTCGCGTCGTATCGTGGTCTTCTGGATGAGATCCAAGTCCATCATGGTGGTGGCGGCGAGTTGATGCCAATGTCAAGATTGTTTTTCACTTTCGTTTTATCATTATGCGTTTCAATACGTTATCTCAACATTGATAGCTGTAATATTGTAACTGCCGACACTGCCGAAGATTCTGCTGTGGTCCGTGTTGTTCTATGCTAGTGTTGTGCATTATTGTGAACGAAACGAAAATCATTTTTGTCTTCAAACAAACTCTATGGTCTCGCGGTCAGTGTTCGGATTTTGATGTAAAAGATTTTGGTTCCAATGCCGATGGGGGCAACAGTCTAACAACTAATAAAATCGCACAGTCCACTGTTTGTTAGGACATTGCAGGCTGAATCCTCTGCTTGTCCTAAAAGAAGGTTTTCGTGTTTCGGAAAGCACGTTCCGACTTTTACCAACAAAAGTTGTCAATTTATTACATGAGCCATGTCGAGGCTTTACAAAGCTATTTTTGATAAACCATGCAATCAATAGGTTGAGAATTTAAAATTCTGTGTAAAATTCTAGGTTGCTCTTACCTAATACACGTACGAGTGCACGATCCTCACTTTGTCCTATAAAATACATCTCAATTTAAAAACAAAACAAAATTATTCTATGAGGATGGCGGCAAAAACACATTGGTACGTGGTGGGAATCGAACCTGCGTCTCCCGGACGGGAGTCAGCCGGCCCTAGCCACGACACGACGCTCCCCTTCAAAATACAACCGTACTAAAATGAAAAAAAAAAAACAACTGAAAATCGTTCCACGTGGCCATTCAAATTCTACTACAAAAGAAAAAATCACTAAAAATGCTTTTACCACAATAAAGGTAAACAGGTCACGGCGGGCTATTGTCCTTGAGACTACGTAAGTATCCTTGTATCGAGCGAGTTCCGTCCTTCACCCCAGGTGGAAGGTCACCTACATGGGAAGCCTACACAATGCAGGCAAGTCGGCTGGCCTGGCAGTCGACTGGCAAGTCGAGTTGACGACGTAGCCGACTTAAACGATTTTTATAAGGTTTATCCTTACGTTGCTGGCTGAAAACTCAGTGTGTCTACCAGTATGTACTTAGGTAGTACAGTTAATGATATTATGGACTTAGTTTAATTTAGCGTAAAAAAGACCTACTTAAAGTCGATGCATCGTCAATTCTATGCGCAGCAAAAAAAAATCTAAATCTATGGTCATTTTTCTGGCCAAGAAATACATCTCATTTAAATTGAGGGATGAATTTAGGATTCTTTCGGTGTATATGTCGTAGTCATCTGGTTGAATCTCCTATTCAATTGAATTACTAGCGCGTTCATTAAATGACAACATTCAATTAAATGACTAGGCCAAACGTTGATTGAACAAGCGTCACTCAACGTCCAACTAGTTAGCGGATTGTAACATAGCCCTTTGAAAAGAGCGGACGTAAAATCAGTCAGGTGATTCAAATTAAGATCATTTTTTTCCCAGTGCGGCGCTAGTAGTCACCAAAACAAATATGGCGTCAAACAGCTCGGACAGATAGCACTGTGTTGATATTTTTATTGATTAATTTACTTGAAAGTGTCGTACAGATCCTATTTAACGAGATATTTTATAATTCATTTATTTTTATTTAAAGAAAGGTTAACTTTTAAGTTGCAAACTCATAGTCACCCTAACCAAACATTACAAAGTCGGCTTTATCCCATTCAACGACTTCGCTAAATGACGTTTAGTCCAGACGTTGAACGTTACATTCAACGACTTGACGAGTTGTCCTTTGGTCATTTAATTGAATGTTGTCATTTAATGAACGCGCTAGGCATTCAATTGAATAGGAGATTCAACCAAATGACTGCGACATATATAACTCAACTGAGTTATACCATTATACACCGTAAGAATCTTAAATTCATCCCTCAATTTAAATGAGATGTATTTCTTTGTTATATCAAAGTCGCGACTTTTACCATCAATCAATCAATCAATCAGCCTATTGCAGTCCACTGCTGGACGTAGGCCTCCCAAAGGGCACGCCAAAGCGCCATTACCATCAGCAAAGAATAAAATAATAGTATAGCTGCCATTAGAATAGAATAGAATAGAAAACTCATTTATTCACTGTAAAACACACAATACAACAGACAAACAAATTCGAGTACATTGAAACAATTTCAAGATAATTACTAGAGTAAAAGGCACAAAAACGAACATAAGGTGAGTCAACTGTGTTGTACTGTGTGTGACAGTGACAAGGCGCTGGCTCAGCTTGTTGTCACAGCAGCTGGCTGCGACGCTGATAATTCTGCCAGAAACCTAAGGTTAGTTAGCGCAAGCGACACAGAAAGGGACGAGAAGAGAAGAGGGTTAAGCAGTGTGTGTATAATAAAAAGGTGTCAGATGTAAATAGTAATGAGTATAATAATAATAGCGATAGTGATACATAAGAAAAATTAGTAGTACAGTTCGGTGGTACCAACGGGTGGTACGGTGGTACCAAACGTCGCGGTAGGTCTTTATCGTGGTTCGTTCATATCGCGGCTTGTCCAAATTTTTGATATCGCGGTTTGCCCATTAGAATACCTATCTGCATAAATGTTGTATTTACTACTGTCTAAACATAACATAACTGAAAAATAAAAATATTTAAATATTTTGTTTTTTGGAACTTAAAGATGAAACGAGGTGAAAAATAAGAAATAAGAAAAAAAAAAAATTGTAATGTCATAGAATATTAAACCGTGGAGCTTGTGCTAGTTGAAAACTGTGTTACAAGCTCCAGTGTCTTCCCCTTTGGTCTTCCCGATATACCTTGTTACATAAACTTAAGAGCTAAGGACATGTATTGTTTGGCAGCTACTCTAGTATTTGTGTAATATACCTGTGTGTATGTAAAAAATGTAACGAACACTGCAGCATACAACATGCTACGGTTGTTTGCACGCGCATAGCAAGACGCCTCTGCCCACACCTCAGCTGATTGCTATCTAGACAACCCGACCGAAACTCCACTCTTTTGTCTCTATGGACCCTCCCATTGCAAAACTACGGCACAATATTATACGCTACGGCTATAATATTCAAAAACTCACTCAGAAATTCTAGTTTAAATTAAGGTTTTCTCAAACTCTTGTTCGTTCTATCTGTTCACTAAAGAAGGAGTATTAACTAAATTTACATACATGCTAATTATTTCAGTTTACTGCGTACTCAACTGATTGAAAAAGCATTGTTTTGTTACGGGGCTTCGATTTGAAAAGGCAATAAAATCACTCGCTTGTTTTACAAGACATAAAGGTATTGTTATACTCAGGGTTATGGTTTGTTATTTACTGAAGCATGAAGCAGAAAGGAGTTAAAAATTATGCGCGCACTGTATCGATTGTTATTTTTTTAAAGTAAGTTTTTAAGCGAATTCTTCTCCACAGAAGCACATATAAACCTATACAAGCAGCAGTTAACAAATTGATACCAACTCTCGACCACTAAATCTCAAACCATTTCGAAGAAGCGTCTCTCATCTCATCGGTATACGGACATGAAAAAGCACTTTTTAAAAGTACCAACTTCTCTTCTCTTATTTTCTATTTCTGCAAATATAAAGCGAAGGTACTATCTTCACCTAGCACCGTAGATCCCATAAAACTCAAGTGCCTGGTGCTAATTTTGGCGGCAAATCGATATGGCGGCGACATGCTTCGCTGGTGATCCTTTGGCACTCCGAGCGGTCTTGAATTAGGGTCGAGCCACTTGTAAACAGTAACGAGTTTCCATTCATAATTCTCGTCAATCATCGCTGTGTTTAGCTAATGTATGTACAGTAGCCAGCACGTGCAGTTACACTTGCTTAACGAATACCACCTTTATTGACACGGGATACATACAGATGATGTGTCCAGACCAGACGCATGTGTTTGCTATTGTACTTACATAAAAATAAAAGCATTTTGTTCTTTCTCAGTTTATTCTTAAAATGCGCAAGAAGATGGAAGGAAAATAACTTTATTATTTCTTATGTATGAACTATCGACATATTTTCCTTTACTTCTGTCCCTAAGGGTTTCCTGGAAGAAGACGGCCTAAGTAATAAGGTCGCTCGTGTGATAAGTTAATTAGGTAGTTACTTGGTTTTATTAGTTGTTTTGGTATGCGTGCGAAATAGTTAAGTGATTTCTAAGTTAAAAAAACCTAGGGGAAAAATACAGATTTGCGTATTGAATTCCTGAAAAAAAAAACTACGCGCATCGTGGGAAGTTTCTCGAAGGCCTTGGCAATGACGACTGCGCCCGCACGGCCTCGATGGATAACAAAACAACGCATTGAAAATAAACTCGTCGTTGTCAACTCACTTCACTAACATCATCGGGCTGGCTCCTAATTTATTCTGTTCAGCATGTTCAGCGATAAATATTCAGTGAACCAGGCTGAATTTTAATTAGCAAGTGGGTGAGTAACATGATGTGGGTTGCTAAGCCTAAAAAAATTAGGTGTTGGTCCTACATAAAATTAACACTGACGTTTCATAATCATCTAAAAATGAAATAAAAACACGACTGCGCCGACAAATGCCCGGTTTCTACCAAAGCGGAGAGGAGAGATGAGTTTGAATTACCAATCAGATTTCGTTATTTCCATATCTCCTCTCCGCTTAGCTTCAATAACGAAATCTGATTGGTTATTCAAACACATCTCCTCAACTCTCCGCTTTGGTGGAAACCGGGCCTCACTCGGGCTGATGTTAGGATAGGAATCTAACGATACCCCACACATCCAAATCTGTTCTGAACTCACATCATGAACCCTGAGCACATTACACTCACTCAAACACACACACACACTCATATTTTGGGCAGTCGTGTAAAAAATCTAAACGCTACAAAAAGTTCTAGGTTCGTCGGAGCTGAGCACGAGCTGAAGATACGCGAGAAGTAATTTAAGCAACTTGTATTCTCTCCCAGAGACATCAAAAACCCAGGATTTTAAATAACGCACCGGGCCATCGAATCTTAGTGACTTTTCACTGTCAAACCTGCGATTACTGCTCATTCATCATCATCATCCATCATCAGCAAAAAAAAAACAGATGCGTAAGCGAGTTTATCTCTCTAGAAGTGTAGTGACTAATTCGAATCTCGCTCCCACCCCGTGGTTCATCATGCATCGCACTTGTTCTACTGTCTTGTCTATGACTAGTAAATTTTACCCCCGTTTCATGTATCTCTACTGGCATATCCCTATTTTATATATCTTTTGCCCAGTGTGCTGGCTGCCACTCTGCTTTTTCCGAGGCATCCGTCCATGAGCTCCTCCAGCGAGCAAGAGTCAGGGCAAACAGGACTATGGTCTGTGAGGTCACACCACGTCCCTCCGATTGGTAAGGACTGGACTGATTTCACAGTAACATTCGATTTCGACCAATGAAAGTGTATCGCTACTTTATTTTCTCTTTTTTGCATGCTAATGAATGCGCAGACTTTCCGTTTATCAATTACTAAATACCTATATAGGTACATCTAAAAAAACAAGGCAAGGTACTCATCGAGGTAATTTTGTAGCAATTTCGTAAGTAACGACGCTTTGTATTGTAAGCTCAACTTTATGGTTGGTTGAAGTGCCTGCCTTTACAAACAATGCTGTGGGCTAAATAGCAGATTTTATGACATCAACATAGTTTACCGAGGCCGACATAGCGCGCCACCATCACGCCACTTATCTTTAGAAAATTATGAATATGAAGCAAATGCTCTGAAAAAGCAGGATTACCTACCTAAGCCCACAGTCATGCATGACATTGATCATCTTATCGAGTCCATTTGGTGACTGTACGGTAGAAGACCAGACCAGACATGCAGGATATGCTGGGCAAGATAAGACATGACGAGCTATTGTAGAGGTGAGGAGAGATACTAACTACCACACAGACATGCAATATCTGAGCTATTACACGTATAGTATGTTTTTCTTACTTCGACTGAGATGGGTCCTCCGGACTCTGTTTAGAGACTTCCACGTCGACTAAGGTAGGTTCTACAACTCATAGGCAACTGTTATTGTTCTATGTAGGCAAGGAATAAATATTTTTGGCGGTTGAGTGAAGTTGGATCTGCAACGTCAGAGCGAACTAAACATGGTGGTCTACCTGCACCTCCAATACGCTCTGACATTGCGATTCTAAGTTCACTTCACGAATTACCAAAAAGATGAATCTTCCTGTAGCTTCATTCATGACATGAAGTGTTCGCGTCCAGCCTGTTTTATAAGGTATACGTGACCAAAATGCGGTTTCACGCTATGATTCACATAATTAGCAAGCCGGTCCCGCCACGGTACGTCCAGCAGCGTAAACACATGACGAGTATAGCAGATCCATGATCTATTGTAAAATGGATTACCTACTATAATGTGAGTCTGAGTATTATGGGCTAGTCTGTGAGTGAAGCGGAAAAATCACATGTTTACCAACCAAAGCTTTTTCATGGGTAATCCCAACGTACTACCAAACTATTGTAAAGATTTTTGTAACTTCTGACACCAGGATTAATGGTATCTGTCATCAACCTTACAACCCAGCCATAATTTGTCTGTTTGATTTACTCTTCCAAGTTCTATTTTCAAACTAATTTCTTTTCTAGAACAATCTACCGAAACAAGAGTCTATCTTATCCCGAACAAGGTTAAATATGAAAATTCTAATACACAGTCCATCTTTCTGGCATCAGGTGTTGGTAGTTGAGCTACCGACCTTAATAAATCAAACTGAACTACCTGTTTTTTCACTCAGCAATAAAAGCGTGAGTCAGCATTCTTCCATTATCAGAACGATCGGCAGCAATTCCCTGCCCAGGACCTAAATTCACCTAATGCTTTACACTGGAAGGGGTCAATTTAAAAAAAATTCGTCCATGATTTGGGGCTTCAATATTATCATGCTATCAAAAAACACAGGCGGCCTTGCCTGTTCGCCTCGTTCGGTCAATGTCAGTGTCAGAAGGCTAAAGCTTGAGAACCTTGACCGAATACACGGCCGTATTTTAGATCCATTCATTATCACTGGCTATAAATAATGAATGATTTATTAATTCTGGGTTGAATACTGCTCATTTTAATTTACATACTCAATTTTTTTTGTTTAACTTTAGTTTGCGTCTTTTTTTAACACGAGCGGTATTTACGTATATATGCAGAAGTCTTTGTAAAGCTATGATATAATCTAGTAAATTGGCAAAGTGGACTGCGTTAGCCAAGTTCCAGAGACGCAACAGCTGGTTATCATAATTATCCGACGGAAACGAAGGTAGAAGACAATAAACAAACGGTGGCGTCAAATCGTTTTTTACAATCGTACTTTTTATATCTTTGGCAGCGTGTTTTACAGACGTAACGAGCTTGTTACATCATTTGAAGGTTTACGAGAAACCGAGGTTATGGTTTGATAAACATTTACTGGCATGAAAATGAAGAAACTCGAATTTTACAGGAACGTGAATATCCATTGTCACTGAGAGTTAAAACGTGACATTTTCGTTCTTTCTCCTTTGCAGAAGATTAATTCAATTCAAACTCTTCAAGTTGCTACCTGGTAAACTCCGCATTATATTATCAATAAGGAATTATCAAATCGACTCACCTAGTCTCCTTCAGCAAAACTGCTAATGTTATCAGACTGCAGCATGTTATTATCCGCCATTTTCTTGCAACAATACGGCAAAAACGAAGCATCGAAATTTCGCGAAAGGCACTGTACACCGACCGATCTAGCGATAATAAGCCACTTCAGCGTTGCCTGATAAGGATATCTATTGACATGAAGTCATGAAGTAAGTCGAACGATAAAATTTGCGCAATTTCTTTTTCCGTTTTGCTGGTAAAAAGTATTGGAAGAAAGGTTTGAATCATGTAATATCAATGAACTGGTTTCTGTAAAACTGTGGTTGGTTCATGTTTTAATAATGGCTTGAGAAATTTTGCTAATTTAAAACAGTTTCAGCTTTTCCTTATTTTCAATATCTATGCTTCTCGGCCACAGAATATAAATACTCGTAATAGTAGCTACAGAAGGTCCACTCCTCGATATGCAACATATGAGTTTAAACTCAGCTACAACGTTTCTAACGTTCATAATAAATTGCACGATTCGAACTTCGAATGAGCGTTGGTGCAGCGACATGAAATCAAATAAATCAAAACCTTAAGTCCGCACCATTACAGTGTATTACTTACTTATAAGGCCTTCTTCTATCCTTCCTTATGATTTGTCTGAATCGGCCTCCGAATCTGGGTCCTTTAAACAACTACCAAACTTTTTTAAATAGTATAATTCATAATAAAGTTAATGACTCTCTAAATACTTATAATTGTTTACCTAAACTTAGTAAATCAATTTCACAACCATTGACCCTATTTGTATTAAGAATTTTGTCCTTATGGTCACAAAGGCATCTAATCTGTAAAATACGGCAACTTCCAAACAGTGGTGAAATAAATTGTCTACGATGGTTCCTAAGTACTGATTATTATAATCTTTGGTAGATATTTTCTTCACATTTATGTAAGATTATTTCACATCACACGCGATAAATGCGCACAAAGAAGTCAGAAAACAATATCAGAACTAAGTTTACTCATTCTATATTTCCCACGGGTCTCATTCTTCAAGGAGTCCATCCAACAAGTCATGCAATCCATACCAAGGGTCTAAGTTACCAAGCTAGTCAAGCTACTAATATTCTTGGTTGAAACTTTCAGCAATTACAAGTCTAAGTAATACGAACAGAACAGATGAAGAATCAGCAAATCACCACTCCAGATCCAGATATAACCAGTACCATTGCAAAGCAGACATTATCACTCCTGCGGCAGGACACGGATAATTTCCTGCCTCGACCCCCTGGGACCGAGGAGACACAGCAGTCTCAACTTCTACATAGCAAACTTAAGAAGACCTTTGACATTGCTTTGTCAATATGGAAATGAGAAGAAGTCATCTAAAGAACTGTTTAAATTACCTATACAAACTAACCTGAAGCGCTCTTTTTACAATGTTCGTCTATTTGATAAATAAAACCAAACACTCGATGAAAAATCTTGTTTAATTCATTTTTTTACAAGAAGAACATTTTACTGTTTTTATTAATTACAAAATGGACGCTGAAGTTTAGTTCAGTAAAACAATTTTTAATATCAATAAGCGTTTCATGACGAAACCAACCGGCTAGCTATCATCTTACAAATGACATTCAGGATCAAGAGGCCAATATGTGCAAGAGCAGGTCTGTTTCATTTTTTCCTGGAAACATAAAATGGCCAGTGTTATTCCAAGTTCCAACTTTTCAACTTGGTCAACTTTTTTTTTAATCAAAGAGACCACTCATAGTTTGATTATTCATTCAAGAGACTATGCCAATGATCTCTTAATGATGATGAGTCATTGGCACTACTGGAATTTTGATCGTCTACATCCTAAACCTACATCGGAAATTCTAATACGAATTATATTTATGTGGGAAGCCATTTTGCTTTCAGAACTTAAATTTAGAATAGGTACCTAATAATTTACGTCTTATCCAAATGCTATTTTGAATTATTTAATGATATGATCAAACGATTTTCCACACCTTGACCTTACTACAATATTATAAAAAACCTGGTTTGATATGGTTCCCTGATTGTTGCCGATTGTATATTTAGATTTTGTATTATTGTGTAGGTAGTGCGACTTTTGGGGACATAATATTATGAGTGCGACTTTTCTGACTTTTTACCTCCTTCCACTGATATATTATAACTTTAGTCTACTATATGCGAAAACATATTAGTGGTTCATTTGTTATTATTATAGTTTAATATTGTAGCTGTAAATAACCGTTTGTTTTCCAAATAAAATAAATAAATATTATGAGCAGTATACAAAATCCGTACGCAGCGCGCAGCAGATTAGTTCGCTGGGCTACCCTCAGACGACGCGATTCCCATTAAAAGAAGTCCCATCTAACCAACCAGTTACTTAACAAACCCAGTTCGGCTTACGTGGCCCTAGCATTCCGATCAGCAGACTTCCTTTCCGTTGCGTCTGCGTCGTCGGTCCCGTAATGGCATCTGGCGTGCCGGGCGTGCGCAGGAGTGACTCATCGGCCCTCGTGGCGGTCAATGAACTCGCTGCACTTAGTACTGTGCCCATTGTCCATACTGACACTCCGGGATCGATAATGAAGAGCTACTTCAGTTTGAAAATAGAGGACCGTTGTTGGTGCAAGGAGAGAGAGCCTTTAACTAAAAATTTAAACGGACGCATTCCGATTTTAAAGTCTTTTCCTATTCACCCATATGGTTTTTTTTTTGTGATGGTCATTCAGAGTCTCATCAGTATGTGAAAGTTTGTTATTTCAAGCAACGAAGGAACTGATCAGTTGAAATAGCTGGTTTGAGATTTGGGTAGGGGGAGATTGATCTCATTTCCATGGGAAAAAAATCCAAACAAGGCGGGCGTGGCTATGGTGGATAACTCAAACTTTTAAGGATATAGATCCAAAAAAGTATTAATACATTTAAGTTCGTAATGATTACTAATAAGACTCATACCAACTGATGACAATATGATGAAATTTGATGTCAAGGTCAAGTCAACGAATAATGATGAAACGACACGAAATTTTCCAAAATTCTCGATAAATTTAGTCATCGATGAGTATGATATGACTTTTGTATTTGATATAAATTATTTTGCTTTGAAGATAAGATAGGACAAATCTTAAGTATGCTATTTGTTGTATGTTGAATAAGTATCATATTTATTTAGTGAATTTAAAACGAGGGGGGGGGACTTTAAAACGAAATATGTCTGAAACGTACCTACATTAGAATCGAAAAATGATTTTAGTAAACCCCCATTATTTTTAAGAAACCTATCCAACGATACCTCACACTATAAGGTAATGATGAATAAAAAAAATAACGCCCACTTCACGTGTACCAGATGAACACAAAAACATTTTTTTTTTAAATTTTATTCTTCATCTTTATATCCATGCCAAATTACATTACAGTCTTCTAGTACCGAGTCTCTGAGCTAAGCCGCGGACGGACAGACAGACAGACAGACGGACATGGCGAAACTATAATACTATATATTCATAAAATAGGTACCTATTTTATGTAGGTGTCGGTTGTGTGGAATTTTATTCATAATATTATTTGAAAAAGTTATATTTGTCCATAATACGAAGGAAAATAAACAGGATAAACTATATAACTACTCACATACTTATGTATTTTTCTCTGTAAAAGAAGTCATTGTAAACCAAAACGAAAAATATCTACCCATGGAATTTAATAAAAATAAATATTTTGCTCAATACCTATTTGTTCAAGCATCAACAAATCGGGCAAATATACAATTTTGAAGTTATGAAGATTTTATATTTGGGCAGTTTTAATGTTCCATGAAAATAACTAGCAAAAAATGTTATCTCGTTTGGCGATATCATCGAAGCTCCGTCAAGAGTGTTGTCTCCAGGTGCAGTGGACACACTCGGAACAACATTCTGCGATCTACCCACATCGCCCAGTGAAAGCAAAATCGTCCCACAGACACAGACAGTTTTGTTAAGCGATCTCTATTCAGACGATGAACATGAAGACTTTCAGAAACGGAGAAATTCTCGCCGGGAAAGTTAGAGCTTTTTATTGGTAGTAAAATCCAGAGCGCCTTCTGCTGAAGTTCTTGTGAAAGTAGTTCGCTAACACAATCGTGATTCATGTAAATTGACCGCTCTAAAACTTGTATCGCTTATTGAACTAACAATAGGTATATGCAAAGCATTACATATTCAAAGTCTACTTATGTAAAGTTTTTTTCCAAACTTATGAACACAACTCTCAGCTGTCTTCAATACAATATAATACAACACAAATATATCAACATCAACATCAACGGCCTGTTACAGTCGACTGCTGGACTATGAGCCTCCTCCACTTAAGTGAGGGTTTTGCCATAATCTCCACGCTTGGCAGGCGGGTTGGAGATCGCTGATCAAAAGGTTACTGTATCAAAGAGCGCTGCTGCCCGTTCCCTGTTCAATGTGTAGTCCCTAAGTCGCCTCTTACGACACCCACGGGAAGAGTAGGGGTTGGTGACAAATGTATTCTACTCGGCCGTCACCACACAAATATCTGGGGGCACGGCAGTGCCCCCGCCAAGTCGAGCAAAAAAGCGGCACGGCCGTACCATACTTTTCTCGAAGCAGTTCAGGCCATTTTCGACCCCCCTATAACTTCGTTGTGGATAAAACTAGAAGCCTGAGTTTTCAGTAACCAAGCAGGCATTGTATAAATACGGTATATTTCAAATTTCAATCAATTTGAACTAGTAGTTTATGAATTATAACTAGTCAAAGTTTCTTAATTTTGTCACTCACTGACTGACTGACCGATCATCAAAACTCTAAGGCACTTCTAGCAGACATAGAAGCTTCAAATTTAGAATGGAATTAGTGTTTAGTGTATAAACCAAGGAAAAACTAAAACATTTTGCAATTTCGGCCCAGTTTTCTAGATACATCATTTGCTAGATAACTTTGTAATCCCATATAAATCTTGGGGCATTATATAGGATTACAAAGTTACATTTGCAGTAAATGAATCAGTGTACCTGTATAATGGAATATAATTGAATAAGAGGTGCAGGATAGGTGTAGGGTAGGTGTAGGGTAGGTGTTGGATAGGTGTTGGATAGGTGTAGGGTAGGTATAGGGTAGGTATAGGGTAGGTGTAGGTTAGGTGTAGGTTAGGTGTAGGGTCGGTGGAGCGTAGGTGTGCATTTTTACATTGTGTTTTCATGCGATCTACAAAAAGAAATGAGATGCCATCAAAAACATAACTTGTAAAAAAACCAAGTCTCGCACGCAACTTAGTCTACCGTAAAAAGTTGTGAGATCCATGTAATACCAAGTCGGTTAATTTATTCAGTCCCTACTTAAGAGTCCTTCTGTCTTAAGTTATTACGTAATTAGCTCACCTAACAACATCTTATAGTGACCAGATCAATATTAAAAATCTCTTATGTTTTAAATAAATACATAGATTGACTTGGCAATCGCACTAAACAATCAAATTTAATATAATAAAGTATTAATTGTGAAATACATTATGTTTTCATGCGATAAATACATAGATTGACTTGGCAATCGCACTAAACAATCAAATTTAATATAATAATGTATTACTTGTGAGATACATTGTGTTTTCATGCAATTGCCAGGTCAATCTATGTATTTATTTAAAACATAAGAGATTTTTAATATTGATCTGGTCACTATAAGATGTTGTTAGGTGAGCTAATTACGTAATAACTTAAGACAGAAGGACTCTTAAGTAGGGACTGAATAAATTAACCGACTTGGTATTACATGGATCTCACAACTTTTTACGGTAGACTAAGTTGTGTGCGAGACTTGGTTTTTTTACAAGTTATGTTTTTGATGGCATATATATAATACAAATATACTTTATTGACACCAAACGGAAACAAAACAGGAAAACATAATAACAGAAACGTATAAACATAAGAGTCAACAGGCAGCCTGAATCTTCGGCCCGCTAATTTGAGCTTACTCATACCACCTCATACGTGCTCACTTGCTCATACCCAGATATTTTGGTTGAGGAAGCGCATGGATAACGAAGTAGATCATTATTGTGAGTGTTGTGTTGGACACGCCACGTTGGGAGCGATCCAACACGCTGCGTCAAATGAACATTCTTCCGCGGAATAGTTCTCCTAAATGATAAGTAGCTTTTTTGTTTATGATCAAAACAGAAAAGTCAAGGCTAATATACTTTTCTTAGCCTCTTCCGAAATAATTTTCTCTTCGTCTAGCTGGGTATACCTCAAAATAAACTTTACCATAGCTTATCTTCAGCTTATATAAGTTTTGAAAAAGTTTATTTGAATTATAATAGGACCTTGACGATTGAAAACCAGGAGTACACACCTGATACCTGGTGGTGTTTCTAGATACCTGGTGGGTGCCCTCACTGCAGGCTATACATTACCGTTCTTTTTCCATACCTCAAACCATCTTGCACGCTTGCGTGAGCATATAATTTCACCAAATCCTCTTTTTTGAGGTCCAACCACGACACCTCATCAATAGCTCATATACGTCCCCACCGAGGGCCTCGAGCCTACTCTGAATTAGGGCGATTAGGCCTTAGTCGACCACGCTGGCCCCGTGCGGGTTGGTTGACTTCACACACAACCTTTGAATTTCTTCGCAGGAGTGTACAGGTTTCCTCACGATGTTTTCCCTCACCATAAGATCAAGAAACATCTTTAAGAAATTTTTGGAGTCAGAATGGACTGTAGATTGTTGGTCAAAATGCTATCAGATACAACATAATATACTAATGTGACTCTAGATATTTACCGGCGAAGAAACGAGTGCGTCCACCGGTCCATAAGGGACATGATGGAAGACCGCTCGAGTGTGTCCTGCTGCTTGATGGTGGGCATGGATCGGGGCCGGTGGAACAGCCTCTTGCTGGCGGACTTGATGCTGCTGAACGACACTTTGCTGGAACAAGCAACAGCCAGGTCGTCGCAACGGGTTATGACCGCACGGCGAAAGTTGCGGGAGATACTCGTCTCGCTTCTGTGTACAGCATTTACGGAGAAACATATTGGTGCATTCAGTATGTGCTCATAAATCTCGTTGCACGGAATATATTAGGAGCTGCAGACTTTAAACCAGAAAATAACCTGTATTCTTTAGCAGAGGTGGTATTCGTAATAAGGATGTTTTGGCTATTGTGCAATAGCGATACGTGTGTGATACGTGTATCTTTAGCTCTGAGCGAGCGGTACCTCTCTCTCAGTCACCCCACCTTTGCTCTATGCGAAAAAGAGAGTTACCGCTCGCTCAGACCTAAAGATACGCGCCGCTAGCTGTAGCTAAGGTTTTAGTGGTGGTCTCCAAGATCAAGCAAGACCACTTCACGGACTTTTGGCATTCCGATCAATCAAAGTATAAATTGCTGAGTAACATATCTGACCTACAGTTATCTACACATACATTGGTTTTGCTGGATTGGACCTGGACAAGTGGTCAGCATCACGCATTGCACATCACACCCAAATGATTTCAAGTTCTCAGCATTAAAGTTGAAAGTTACTGATATTTCTACAGTTAAATCAAAATTATAGGAAATACTTACTCATGCAGTCGATTAACGTTGATTCCAATATGTTTCCAACGCGAGCATGTTTTCACTGGCGACATCGTCCGCATTAACTTCGCTAAGTCTATAGGAAGCCATTTCCTAAGCAAAGAAAATAAAAAAAAACAATAAAAAATCTTAACTTGGACAAGTTTATCTAGATTCAAAGTTGTAAGTTAGGTAGCAGAAGGCAGGACCACCCCTGAAGAGATGTAATTTATATCAAAGCTATTGACAGTCATTGATTTCAAGCCTCTGGTTTGCGCTTTGCCAGAAGCGCAACCAAAAGAGTGGAAATATGTCATCATCATCATCATTTCTGCCGGAAGACTCTGTGGAGGATGGATATCATTAAAAAAAACATACTTCTTCAATATTCGTCTTCCGCCATTAATTAACTCCTCAGTCTCTATAGAAACCACCTTTAACATTTATCTATACTATCTATCTATACTATTATTATAAAGAGAGAAGTCCGTACTGACTGACTGACTGATTGACTGACTGACTCATCAACGCACAGCCGAAACTACTGAAGCTAGAAATACCAAATTTACACAGTAGGTTATATTTATGGCGTAAAGAAGCAACAAGAAGGGATTTTGGAAAATTCCCCCTCTGAGGGAGGAAAAAGGGGGATTCAAGTTTGTATGAAAGTCCGTCATTTCAAAAGTTGGGATCATGAAAATTTGGATTTAGATTGCAATTAATAAATCATTTGACACGTGTTTTAGCATTTTATCAAAATCCCTATTTTGAGGGGAAAAGTAGGGATTAAATATTTGTATGGAAAGTCTGTCATTTCTAAAGGTAGGAACTTGAAAATTTGGATTTAGGCTGAGATTAATAAATTATTTGACACATGTTTTAGCATTTTATCAAAATCCCTATTTTGGGGGGCAGAGTAGGGATTAAAGGTTTGTATGTAAAGTCTGTCATTTCTAAAGGTAGGAACTTGAAAATTTGGATTTAGACAGAGATTATTAAATAATTTGACACGTGTTTTAGCATTTTTTCGAAATCCCTATTTTAAAGGGAAAGTAGGGATTAAATATTTGTGTGGAAAGTCTGTCATTTCTAAAAGATAAGAACTTAAAAATTTTAATGCAGACTGAGATAAATAAATCATTTGACACGTATTTAGGTATTTTTTCGAAATCCCTATTTTAAAGGGGAAGCAGGAATTAAATGTTTGTATGGAATGTTCGTCATTTCTTAAGGTAGGAACTTGAAAATTTGGATTTAGGCTAAGATTAATAAATATTTTAACACGTATTGAAGTATACTTCCGAAATCTATTTTATAGGGAAAGTAGGGATTCATGGAAAGTGTCATTTCTAAGGCAAGAACTTAAAAATTGTCATTTTGACTAAGGAAAAATAATCGTTTGACATGTTTCTCATTTTCTTGAAATCCCTGTTTTGAAGGGAAAGTAGGGATAAAGTTTTGTTATGGAAAGTTTGTCATTTCTAAAGGTAGGATATTGAAAATTTTGATTAAGACTGAGATTAATAAATAATTTGATACGTGTTTAAGCTTTTTACGAAATTCCTATTTTGAGGAGGAAGCAGGGATTAAATGTTCGTATGGAAAGTCTGTAATTTCTAAAAGGTAAAAACTTAAAACAGTGGTGTTAGACTGAGATTAATAATTCATTTGAAACATGTTTTAGCATTTTAACAAATTCCCTATTTTGAGGGGGAAAGTAGGGTTAAATGTTTCTATGGAAAGTCCAGTTCTAAAGTTAGAAAATTGAAAATTTGGGTGTAAGCTAAGATCAGTAAATGATTTGACACATTTATTAGGATTTTTTCGAAATCCTTATTTGAAAAGGGAAGTAGGGATTAAATTTTGTATGGAATGTCAGCCATTTTTAAAGTTAGGAACTTAAAAAATATATAATAAGACTGAATTATTCGGTTCGAGTTCCACAATTTTTTTGAAATCCCGACTTAAAGGGTCCCTCTTCTTAAAGAAGGTATTTAAAAACATTATAAAAAACGAGCCTCCTCCATTTCGAAGTTGGTTAAAAATGTGTTAAAGTATGAATTAATCTACCCATGCGAAGCCGGGGCGGGCCGCTAGTATTCTATAAATGTAAAAGTAAATGTATTGTCACAGCAAGGAAAACATTACCTGAGCAAAATTTTGTCAAATCAACATTTTTTTAAGTGTGACTTTGAACTTGACTTCAAGCAGCTAACAGCGTCTCGGACATTGCAAATTCCCGTGAAGGTCGAATGGTCACGACTCACGTTAGCAGACAGACAGGTATAGCTAAGTCAATTATCACCTGCAACTAGGTTGTGTCGGCACTCGTATTTACACTTGTATGCTCTTATAGATAAAAGAGTTACCAACGAGTTTTGTAAATTTTCCGTGCTGAAAAAATGTTTATTCATTGCATGGAGTTCGAATAGCGTTTTATCTATTTATCACCAAAATGTTTCTGCGGAATCAGTGTACCTAGTAACATAGGAATCGGTATATTTATCTAGTCACATGCCATTTTTCAAGAATATCATCTACTTGGGGGGGCCTTTGTCCAGCAATGGACATCTTTCGGCTGAGATTAATTATGAATGAATGATGATGCCATATTTTCAGAAGGCATTGAAAGCTAGACGGACCGCCTTGATTATTTAACTTACCCCATCGAGTTATAGGGAAATACCGCTTTCCACGAAAAGTAGGTACATCTAAAGTAGGAAATAAGTCTGCGAAGCTACAAGAAATGTAGAAATAGGGGATCGGACTACTTTTTTTTTATTTTATAAATCCAAACTTCTTAGTTTCTGCTCTCGAACACTAAAAGAATTTTGGCTCTATCTTTAAAATTGACCGAGTTAAAAAGGTTTGAAATTCAAGATTAGACAGAGAGCCACATACCCACTCGTGACGTCATTTGTTAGTAACGCCATATAATCTCCATACAAAAAATCGTTTTTGAAAGAGACAGACATATTGAAACTTTAAAAATCACTGTAAATTAATTTTTCGACCGATTCTGTTCTTTCTTCGCGAATCGTCTGCTACTAATCTATATTTTAAAAATAATTCATAAAATATGGCAAATTCATAAAATATTGTAAACCGTCCGATCCCCTATTAGAAAAACGACAACAAATATTCAAATTTTATTCGATTTTAGCTGAAAATAAAAAATAATGAAAACAATGCAAATAGTAGTAAATACATAGATAGATACATTATCTAAATACCAGCTTATACGTCTCTCACAAGACGTCTTAGAGAAAATAAACAGTTCTATGGAAAGTTTAATAAAAATTACATAAACATTTTTATCTACTCTCATATCGTAAAATTCGAATTACAAAATCCTCAGTTTTATATTGGCACACTTTATAAACGCATGTACATAAAATTAAAAATAAAACTCATTATAGTACCGCCAACTGTATCATAATAGTAGTTTATGAAACTGTTGCATAATGAGGGGTATTAAAACATGGCGAGGTTTTTAATAGATGCACACGAGTGTTTAATACCTAGTTATGTGCAGTTTCATACACTACTTTATCTACTCTTATACATTGGTGTTGAACAAAAACGAAGTACCTTTTTTTGCATTTTCCATTCCATAAAATCTTCATAGCATTTATCATATATTTTTCTCGACTTTGCTGGTAAAAGATTATGAGGCATTTCCGTCGCCGCATTTAAAATATCGGGCGGAGTAAAATTCTCTTCACAAACACTGCTATCGGACATTTTTACGCAAAAATAACAATATTTCTACCAAATTCAGTACACGAAAACAAGAATGGCGCCAAAACCACAGAACCAACCAAAACCCAGCCAGCATATCACTACGCATGCGCTAAAGCGGGCGCTCCACAGACAACATTTTGGGCGCATTCCGAATCAGACTTTCAGCGCTGTCATCGATCAGAAAAGCAAAAAAACGTATGAGTTTTGATAGCTGACAGTAATTCGGAACGCGATTACGGGTGCTTTAATCGATTTCAGCGCGTCTCGGAACGCAGGGTGAATAATTGCGATTGCGATCGTCTTCCTGCAGATTAAATGTTGAATACCTATATCTACCTATAGATAGATCTAGCATCGCAGTCGTATAATTCTCTCATAATAGTCCTCCGTACTGGTCGTACTCGACTTCCTGTTTTGCGTGGGCTAGGCATCCGGCGAGTCTAGAACTGCTCCAGGTCTGAATATTCAGTCTGAGTCTATTGAATAAATCAGCAAAGAAAATTTCTATTTTATTGTATTTAACACAATAATCATTGGTATACTTACTGGTTAACTGTAGATGCCGAGTAAATAAAGGTGCTTCCAGGAAACTTTAATTATTTAAAAAATAAAGTCGAAAGTATACCCGTATTTTTTTCTACGTTTCATTTTTTACTTACTAAAAAAACGTTTATTGCTTTAATGTGCCAGCATTTTATAAAAAAGGCATCAAAATGTTTTACAAGCAATTAAACAATTTTAGCAATAAATACCTAAACATTAAACGTGTTGCATTCGTCGACGCAATGTGAAATCGATTTCAGGCCTCGCGCGCTCACAATCGATCAGTCGATATAAATGCAGTAAACAACTACTTAGGTCAGTTTTAACAAGATGAAATTAGTTCCACCACAGGAAAGTAGTTCCACTTAATATTTGTGTAGGTAGAACTTGTTTTTCACTTTGCTACGATTTTGCTACGGCGTAGCCAGCGTAGCAACGTGCGCTACGATTCAGAACGCGTGCTGCTAATAGCGCGTTTGAAATAAAGAAGTTTACATGGTTTATTATTAGTTTTAATTTACATTTGTACTTGATAGGTAACGTTTGTCCAAACTATCACTCTATCATTGTGTCTGTTCCCTTTTGCACCGTACTATTCCAATTCTGTGAATTTTATTCCATTACTTTAAGATTATCTGGAGGAGATCGCTAATAGCGATTAGATCGTCTTTGAGCATTATCTAATATTACCATTAATTATGTAATTATATTCCTGTGTATGCAATGAAGTGTTACTTACATACATACATCCAACCAAACATTTTGTCAAAATATTCCGGACGGAATCTGAATCCACAGATGCATTTTTTGTTACTAACTATTTGTATCTCGAGTCGAGTTGGCTGTCTGGCCTTGTGACGCGACAGAAGACCTCGCAACTCGCACTTGACCGTTTTTTACAAACTCTTTCAAACTCATCTCGCGACGCGAAGGAGCGAAAAATGTGGAATTAATATTTTTTAGACATCGAATTGCAGATATGGGATATATTTTGTAATAAATAAAATCTCTCCGATTTGGTCTAAATGAGTCGGTAATTGAATTGCGAATCTATTTAAAAACAAAGCAGCAGTGGCAGGGAAATATCTCAAGTGCCTACTAATATTATAAATGTGAAAATATATTTGGATGTTTAGATGTTTGTTCCGCTTTCACGCCTAAACTACTGAACGGATTTGGATGAAATTTGGAATGAAGATAGGATGTACTTTGGATAAGCACATAGAATACTTTTGACGGGAAAAAGTCTATTCCCACGGGAAAATCTTACACAACGCGAGCGTAACCGCGGGCGGACCGTTAGTTAATATTAATAATAAATCAGATAGATAGATAGAGAGAAATCAGCAGCGTATTTAGTTAACACTGTGTTCATTATCTCATCAAAACTCATGCCGATAACAACAATTAATTTAATTGGTATTGTACGAATAAAATTTTATTGATAAGATGTTTAGAACACTTTTAAGCAATCGTTAATTATTTTTTAAGGTGCCTTGAAAGTTTTTCGTCGTTATTTCCGTTAATTTTAAGTGCTTTCAAATAAATCTCATTCTTTAATTTATTATTATTCATTACCTAGTAATTTTTTGTGGTAGTTCAAGCTATTTCCGTGGCTACAAACCGCTGCTGGGGTAAAACTTCTGAATGAAACCTCATAATTCACTCTGCAACTGCACATTAGAAGCTTCTTCCACAAGCTAGCTAGATGCTAACTATATTTTAGGATACCCCGAGCAGCGTTGTTTGTCCGGCAGTTCGCATAACTTGGCGCCTGTCCAACCCCGATCGGGGTGTAGCGCGGTGTGACGTGCTCTCTAAAACGGATCCAAAAAAAATAAGCATGTTTTCAGGGTGTATTACGGAGTTACAGAGTTAAGCAATATTTACATTCGTCTTGTGTAGTTATTGCACCGGTTACATATGCAATATTTTTTAAAACTCTAGTTTAGTTTTAATTGGAGATTTTTGATCATAATATTTTCTTTATAAAAAATAAATGCCTCTATTTTAAATTATAGCTTTTCTCTTATCGTTATGGTTTATCGATGGTGTGTGGTTGTGTGGTACCACCATTCATCAACAGCTCATATACATCCCCAGCGAGGGGCTCGAGCCTACCCTTGTGTTACATTCGGCCATAATTTTTCTTTATTTGTTTCTATTAAATAAAGGTTAGATATATGTTCATCAAGTAACTTTTGTGACGTTTCTAAGAGCAGTATTAATAAATTGATATCGAACTTAAGAGTGCACTGGAGATGCAGTTGCAGTAAATTACTGAACGTCAAATACAGGTATAAGTAAAGAGCAGTTAATAGAATACAACCCTAACAGAAGACATCGCCTAGCATGCTCAGACGCATCTATTTGCGCCACCGCGCCCGCGCAACTCAGAGTGCATCAACCCGACACCCATGACTCTCAACGCTAAGTTTACCATACTTTATTTAGACTAGGGTATCCTAGTGTGAGAATCAGTGTGCATTGTACTGAATTGAAGATGTTTAGCTGAATAAATACTTTTTTACTTTTTTTTTTTACTAGGTACCTATAGACTATAGTCATTAGTATATAGTCTATAGATAGGTAAATCAATTCACTAGCTAGTGGATTAAAGTCATAAAGTAGTCGAATTTAAAAACTAGTAAATATTTTTTTATTAAATAAGACCAAAATTTTACAACCGTGAAAAAATATAAATTAGACATCGTATAGCGTAGCGACAGTCAGCCTCACAAATCCTAGTATCGCTAGGCCGCTGACATGGCTGGTATAAGAATAGAATAGAATAGAAAAATCTTTATTTACAGCACACACAAAAACACAAAACAATGTAACATACAAATATCTTTTTTTTTTATTCGGCCTGTAATGTCCATACCAAACTGTAAGTGTCATAAAAGAGAAGTAAAACGCATCTCATCAATCTGTGTTATCCTCATGGCAGTTTTGGTTACCTAGTGTCATTTCTTTTTAACTTTTAACCACGAGTCTGACAGGTAAACTGACTCTTAACTAGAAATTAGAAATGAAGGAGTGATGTCGTTTGCTCGGTCTTTGATCTTAACGTCTATGCAGTTACTGATGCTATAAATTTTGATCAAAGCGAACAGACATCTGAAGTGAAGTTTCGATCAACAGGTGCTTTGGTTAGCTTTAGTTTTCTTTGTTTGTTCTTTTTTGATAAAATCGTCACTGGAAATGCAAAATTACTGATCCGCCAAATAGGCGAATAGGCGAAATAGGCGATCAGTAATTTTACTCTTCCAGTGACGATATAATAATTATATATAACTCAATATTGCCTATTTGGCGGATCAGTAATTTTGCCTTTCCAGTGACGGAATAATCTTCTACTTGATAAATTAATTAGAGATATATTTGCAACATTTGTGATTTCTATCACTCAATATGTCCCTTAATATAGGTACTCCTAGTTCTGCCAAAGAAAATAAAACGACTTGAATTCGGCTAAAACTTCTGAACGGGGGCTGTTGAAGTCAGCATTCATCTTAAAAGTCAGCATTCAAATAAAAAAAAATGGGCGATATGGTTTCCAAGGAGAATAACCACTTCTACCAGGATAACATAAATTAAAAGCAATGCTACAAAACAGACATATTTTCTCCGAAAAGAAAGAACGCTGCTACCGAACTCTACCAGGATTGCATAAAAGACCAGCTCATAACATTTTCTTACTAATCTAACATATTCCCCCACATTCTGAAACCTACTGTCCAAGATTGTGCATAAATCAGGTCTGCGGGACAGGCGTGCATTATAGTGCAGTTATTTCTGCGGGACAGGC
This sequence comes from Carpatolechia fugitivella, assembly GCA_951230895.1. Classification (NCBI taxonomy): domain Eukaryota; kingdom Metazoa; phylum Arthropoda; class Insecta; order Lepidoptera; family Gelechiidae; genus Carpatolechia; species Carpatolechia fugitivella. Next base: position 20,072,937 of record OX579646.1, on the reverse strand, counting down.
GTGCATTATAGTGCAGTTATTGCACTACTTACTGCATCCGCAGAGACAGAACAATAGCTGGGGTAGTCTGGAAGAATAATTTATTGAATTGAAGATGTAACTGATGTATGACAGGCTATCATCCATTAGAATCTGATCTAACTCACAGCAACATGAGTTAAAGGATGGTTTCGAAAGGTCTTGACTTAGAAAGGAGACTTCCTGTCCCTCATTTTATTGATACTCAATTAGAATTTTCATGAAAAAGCAGTCTTACACAAAATGTCTAGTCAGATCTTTCTATAGCCTCTATTACAAGAAATATAGTCATTTTATTTACGTTTGCCGTGAAAACCAAATTTTTAAAAACAAGATGATACAGATATATTTTAAATAGGTATGATGAATTAGGAATACCTATAGGAATATTAATAAATAAATATTTGGTTATTGAAGAACCCTCGTCAGCTAAGTCACAGGATAACAGAACGGGAAGAAGCTTATTTGTCGCAGACTACGCCATGTGTTGTAGTAGCAGGAAGTAAACTGGGTTTCTTAGTGACTCTTGAGACTATAAATTCTTGGCGAAATACCGGATAAGGATAGCAAGTTGACTTCTGCGTGGGATCCGGTAGATTTATGTCGGTAGCCTATTAAGATCTTAGCTTCATTATAGTGCACCACCTACTGTCCTAAAAATAAGTGGTCCTACATTACTACCAATTAAGATTCTTAATATTTTGAAATGCAGGTTACGTTAAAGAATAAAGTGCGCAGATTTTTCCAAGAGACATGGGTCAAAATTTAGAAAATAATTTTGGAAAATAATTTCAAGACTGAAGCAAGCTTGATACTGAAGGAGCATAGCAACAGGAATACTTTATGCTATACGTCTAATAGCATCGCGGCGGCGGCGGCGCGTGAATTGCAATATTTATTTCCCTAAGACAGGGTTGACTGGACAGCAACGAATTTTGTACAACATTAAATTGGATACTAAGAATAAAAAAAGTAAAACCAATATATTTATTACATTGACGGAATTGACCTGAATCCTGTGATATGGAACTATAGTTGTATAAAAATTTGCAACAATAATGTCCTACATTATGTTAGCATAGCAAAAAAAAAAAATAAGAGAGAACAAAAAATAATTTATAGGTACTGAGTTAAAAGGGTAACATAAACTCCAGATAGTCATTTGTACACCATTGCAGATCATTTCAGATCATACTAGGCTGCTCAAAAACAAACATAAAATCAGAAAATGATACTCAGGATCAGTAAATAACCAGGATACACCCTAGTGACGGTAATAAAATAAAATAAATAAATAAAAAGACATTTATTTATCCACACATGCTTAAAAAAATAATCAAATGGAAAAACTGTTTACAGATGAAAGGTTATGTCTCAGCTAGACTGCTTTTCAGACATCACCTTGTATTCTAGTCGCTAGTACCAGTAAGTTAACAATTATAAACTAAAACGAGCAATATTAGAAAAACAACACATTAACAACCCAGAACAAATAAAAATAAACCCTTATATAATACCACAAATATTTAGCTCATAAAACTGTCAACCCTGTCTTCTAACTATTCCGGGACTAACATCCCCCGGCCTGCCCTTAAATGGTCACATCTAAAATAGAGCGCGCCTTGTCTCCAAGTTGGTGCTCACTGCACAGTCACAGTTTTAGAACTGGTCTTGAGTTTCATTCTGTTGCTAGCTGAAATCGAGCTGAATCCTTTCTCAATTTATTTTTATTTTTCAATCCTTTAAGAGGTATGAACCGATATTAGAAAATAAACTGACGAAAACCTACTAGAAAACTCATCTACTTACTGCAAAGGCCCCAAGTTTTTATAGGAGGAGAGAATGTCTAAAACTCCAAAATGTTGAATAAATCTAGTCATTTTATGTAAATATACACAATATATTTAGTTTAACTCGTGCGCATCCAAACAAAACTGTATCAAATCGACCGTGGTGTGTCTGTGATGCTGAGCAGTCTTGTGTAAAGTAAATATAACAAATTACGAAAACAATTTTCAGTTCCAGTCTTCAGGTGGTAACAATAGAACATTCGTCAAGCTGTCTGACAGGTCTCAATGCGTCAATTGAGAACACTAATTTTAGTTGCTAGTTAGTGGCCAAAGCAATGCTGTTGGTTCGATGACGCAAGTTTAGAAAAAAATGTTGTTGCTCGTAATACTTTAGAAAGAGCCGATCATGTGATGACAAGTGAACATGGATTTAAAGACGATGATGGATGGATGGGGTAACTAATAATATTTAGGGGAAAATTAATTAGTGCGATTGGGAACACATTCAATGCAGACAACGATATTGTAAAACATACAAAGCGATTGATGTTAGTATAAAACACGCAAAATAGTTTCAGTACCTAAGCATAAAGAAAAGCCGATTGAATCATCAATCGATTGACCTTCTAATAACAACATGCTTATACCGTGAAGGACAAAACTCTCGTTATAAGACACGGTCATTATTAAAGCTGTAGTTGCCTTTGAATTCAAAACTAATTCAAGGACCTGTCGCTCACATGACAGTTCCCATACAAAACGCAGCATGTGGCATAGTACCCATACATTTTGGTACAGAAATAGCTTCGTTTGACGTAAAAGAAAGCTTCGCAAGGTCGGCACTGAATATTGTGGACTCTTTGATGCTATGCGGAATAACTGACGAACACAATATTATAGGTACTACATTTATTTTGTAGAATAAAAGTTCTAGAAACTAATAGACGCAAGCTACATCCTTTTCAGAATTTGTTTAGACTCAAGATAGAGACAAGTTGAAATGCAACATGTTGTTTAAAAAAACACAGAAAATGTTAAGATTATGGAGTTGTAAGATTTCTTTTGGGACGAATGTCTTCCAACCACCCACTATCAAAATGACTCCCAAAATATCTAAAATCTACCTAGATGATTGTCTAAACATTTCAGGTAATTTAGTAATTTAGTAACCTTGGTCCTCGTTAAAATTATTATTAGTGGGCGGGTCTGTAAATACGCATCTGTAAGTAAGCATTCCATACAAATTGTTCGCGTATACTTGTATTGTATCACACAATGAGATCGGTTTACATTCAGATGTCAAATTGCACATGTTGTAACCAACTGAAAAGCAGAGGCGCTGCGTTTTTATCATTTTGCCTGCGTATAACATTAGCTTGCTCGTTTAATAAGAACACTCAGGCAATACTTAGTTAAAAGCCAGCAGTGATATTAGAATTTTTCTAGACTCTCTGAAATGTAGATGGTTCTGTATGGAGGCACGCCCACCGTGGGAATGGTCATCGGGCGTGACGTGGCTTTATTGAAAATAACAAATTAGCTCTGAAGAGATCTTTATGCACTTTGGACAAAATGAAAATTTGAAATATGCTTCTAGTTCTAAATAAATATGATTATGTCTCATTTTATTGCGCATCTGCTTGTCTTGCCCTAATTGTCCGACTTCCTGCACCATGCAAGATCTCAATGAAGCCAATGATAAAGATGTAGTTTTGGCTATATTTTGGACTAGACTAGACTAGTTTAGTCCTCATTGATACAAGGCGAAGAAAAAGAAGGCAACAACCAGAACAGTTTTAAACTAACGAACAGTTATATTGTAATAAATAAATTATATTGGTATTTTAATGAAAAACTCTGATATTATTGTGTAAAATTATGTATGTGTATATTAAATAAAGAACATACTTACAAAACAAGTAACAAGAATTTCGGAATCTTGTTTTAAATGATGTGTATATAACATAAAATCTCGAATTATTTAACACTAAATATATTTCCAAATACAATACCGCTAAAAAATCCGAAACAACTACAACATACTACACAAATCAATTATGTCTCTTATCACATTATGTTCAATAAAGTCGTTATCAAAAGCGTTTGACCTCAAATTAACTTCGTAGCACGAGCCGACCTCTGACTGTGAAGAAACAGGTCTGAACCAGATAAGGAAATTGAATTCACTAATTCTGTTGTAGGTCATTGTGTTAGATAACACAAGGATAATACTATTAAAGGTATTAAGGTAGGTAATGGTATTTATGTGGTTTCAAGTATTACATGAGATTGGAAGTGGTTTAAATAAGAAAGTTGGTGGTTTATATGAGGGGAAATTTCGATAAGAGAAAAAAACTAAACGAGATCTGGATTGACCTCAATTTCACTTGATTCCCTTAAGCTTCAACGACACCTATTTCTAAAAATACTGAAAGAGAGAGAACATTCCGCTAAGTATTTATTTTTATTCGTTTTTACCATAGTCTCACTTGATGGAAAGTGAAAGTAACGAGGACAATTTCAAAGGCGGGACATACTTACCCAGAGGGTGCCCAAATCACTCTAATTAAGCGGTACGGTCCAAAAAAAGACGCAGTGAAGAGTTTTGGTGTTGACTACGTGGAATGTAACAAAACTAGCCAGACCAGACAATGCTGATGTCTGTCTATTTCAATGTAGCAATTTGCTTACAGACTCCTGCAAGTGCCCTCGGACACACCGGAAGCCGTATGACATGTCACATGATTCACTGCCAGACACCGGACGCGGGCTAAGACAATCGGCGGTAGATGCAGCATTCTGCAATGTTTATTGCAAGTGTAGTCAGAATGTAGACTAGAACAATAACGTATATTCAATCCAGCTTGTATTTTCAATTACTTTCAGAGTGAGACACAGTTAATAAAGATTCAAAGCATCTGAAAGACATTCTTAAAATTCCCCTTTTTCTAGCAGGAGTCTAGTCTTTCTAATATGATTCTGTGAGACAGATGCATACTCCAAAAAATATCTGAAACTACTTAGGGCAAACTAATAGGGTACAATTCTCTAACAAGAAACATTTTTAAAGATAGTTTTTTAAAATTATTTTTTGACAATAATTTACAATTTGCTGGCACGTTACTTATAATGTGCGCGATGATCTGCTGTGAAGAACGGCGTGGCCATTGGAACCATCTTTTGAAAGAAATTTTCAAAGAAAAATTCAGTTCTGCCATGATCATGACTATTGCAACATAGTCGAAATATCGGTAAGCTCATTGAAAAGCTTATTTTAAACCAAAATCGTGGTAATAACCGGTAGATATGTGTGTTATTAATATTTAATATTAACAACCGCGAAAACCTTAAAGTGTTAATTTTGAAAGAAAGTTACCAGAAAATTGGCAATTTTATTCGTGATCTTTGAATAACCTTTTAGTCAAAGCGGACACCTCATCGCGACATTATAATAATCAAGACTTCCTCTGAGACAACCACCGGTCACCTATAATGTATGTATAGTCACACGTCATCATCATGTTTCACGCCTGGATACACGCCTGTTAACATTGCTTGTTGAATTGAAACCATCCTAAATGACGTTAGTCATCTCAACTCCTGATGCTGTACCATAGTGCCGTCAGTCAATTAGTTGATTCATGCAGCGGAATTCCGGAGCGCAGTGGAACGGAAGATTCCTCTTGACATTGAACTCATTTTTTGTCGATTATTGACGGGCTTTTATTTTTATACAATTTGAGTGGTCAAAACCGAGACGTTCATATTGACCGTGCATCCATTCCACTCGATTTTTCACCCTAAGTAAACGTTTACGTCAGTCAAAATAATTTTCAGATGATCATAAATAAATCTTTAAACATAATTTTCGTTTGTTCTGTAGTAAATCAGATTACAAACAGTGTTATTCAATTTGTTTGATTTCGATTCATTTTTCTAGATATCCTAATTCACTTCTCTGACTTTACCATTAATTGCGTCTTGAATTCCAATACGAACAAATAGTGTCAATTTTGTGAAAATAGTAATGGTCCCGCATACATTGTGTTGGACAATCAATAAAATTGATCTCTCTGTTTATCATTAACATTTAATTTACATACATTATATTGTCCTCTATCTAATCCAAGATATATTCTGTCTGCTATTGAAGTGGTCTGGCCAGGATCCAAACCGAACAAATACTATTAAAATTTTGTATTATCCATTTGAACTGTTGGAGATGAAGCAAAGATCAGATGACATAGATCAGTTATGATAATCGTCATTAGTTTAGTCATTGTCATATTACGTTTGCTGAGTTCTGTTTGATCAGGGCATCAGCAGAGCTGGCATCTATGAGAGGATTACCGTATTTTGAAAAAAAAAAAATGCTGACAGAGACTGAAATTTACAAGTAGTTAGAAGAGCCAAATAGACGCATATCTCTTACATGAGTCATAATTATTATTTTTGAACTTCTGAAAGAGTCTCTTACTAATCAGATTGGTCGCAAGTCTTTCCAAATCGTAATTTGCGGCCCCAGATTTTTCAAACTTTGGGTTTTTAATAGGTATTCTGTAGCAGCTTTTCATTTGAAATATTCTAGATGCCAGTAAACATTTACTTTATTGCGTTTGCATTGCTAAATATTACATCATTACAAATGTATGTTCCAGAAGATATTTCAACAGATCTATTACAGGCTCATAACACAGTATTCATAGGTTACGTAACTGAACCAGTAAATCAAATTGTAACGAGCAACGAGCAACAAATGCGTTGTATGATGTGCATCTGTTGTCATAAAACTTCATGTATCGACTCTACATTCATCTGTAAAAAATACACATTGGTTTGTTTTAAAAGGCAAAGATTTTTGAAGACAGTTCGCATCCATCTTTGAAGATGATACCAAATTCCTATTAGTATTAGTATTTATCATTTATCCTGACGATGTTTTGTAATTCATTTATTTATAACTAGCTGACCCGGCATACGTTGTCCTGCCATTTTTCCCAACATCTACTCTACACCTACTCTGCGCAATTTCCTTTTTTTTAATTCTTCTATGAAATATTAGAAATGAATGAAATCAGTAAAGCCGTTCTCAAGACGTTATAGCGTGACCAGGAGAAATAGGGGTTCATTTTTAACACGCTTTTATTAGCTTCACCTGTATGTCTGTTTGTAACCGACTCCTTTGGACTCGATTTTGACCCACTTTAAAGGGACAGATTTAATTTAAACGTTGTGCGACTAGCTAGGCGCATTTGAAGGAGCGAGATCATGGGAAGCGAGATAGTGGGAACAGACAGAAAACCTATTCATAAGGTTATCATAAAATAAGGTAGGTATTGAGTAAAAATATTGATATTCATACATTAGAATTCTCATGTTCTCACGCACTTCCTCTGCCACAATCACCCACCCACCCACACACACACACACACACACACACACACACACACACACACACACGCACACACACACACACACACAACCACACAAACACACTCAGACACACACTATACTATTACAGGTTTCAGTGTTACTAGTTTAAATTATCAATGTAAGAATAAAAATAAACATTTTTTCATTTTTTTTTTCAATTCTTATCAACCGGTGACAATACAATAATTTGTTTTAGTTTGATGTGCTTTAAAAGCGTGTTTTTAAGTTTTTTTAAACTATATTTTTATATATAATAATCAAAAGATCATACGGTTTATTTGATGCCGCTCCCATTCTTTTCAGACGGTAATAACCACAAATAAATAAATAGTTTATCATAATAAAATCATAGACGTGACGTGGTGATGCATAGCATTAAAAACACACATTATGTAATTTTATTTTATCCCAATCCCAGTTACTTACTATCCTTCCCTGACCTGCACGTCTTATCTCTCAATTTAGTCCAGCTCTAGACGGCATGTGTGAGACATCTGTTAATCTGATAATAAATAATATGGTTGATTCAATTGAATATCTCACAGTTTGCTATAGTAATTATGGGTATAATTTGAGCCTAGCGTTATTATTGTTATCTTTGCATTTATGCGGGTATGTTTATTAGTGTGGAGGTCGGGGATAAACACTTGTATAGTTCCCGTCGCGTAAAAAGACCGACGAAGTGGAGGGGATGTGTTTAAAATGTTTAAAGTGGTGGAACTGTAATTCGTACTTAAATATTCTAAGCCAAATCCAAGTCGCCGAAGACGGTGACTTAAGGGAAATTTTGACTTAAAAATGTAATTTTGATTTTAAAATTAATCTGTTTTTGGAGATTTAAGTATAGCTCAGTTCGATATTTTTTGAGCTCCCTAAGATAGTGACATACGAATGTAATTTACCTATTGTTTCTTAGATTATTGACCGAGCGAGCGCGAAGCGTCTCCGTTTCAGTTTGGCCAAAATTGCTTTTGTATGTCTGTCTGTCCATCTGTCTGTTTGTTCCACTATACGGGCCGCGTTTCTCAACCGATTCTCGTGAAATTTTGCGAGCAGGTTCGGTAAATTAATCGATTTTTTTATCAAGTCAGTTTTTGTTTTTTTTTTTTAAATGACGGATTTATTAAGGGCTGTGATGCAAGATTGTGCTCATTTTAAAGCAGATATCCCCTTCACTCAGCGTAACTTTTTTTTAAAGAACCTATTCGCTATTCTATTTCTACCAAAGTGGTAATTATAGCAGGCGCGGACTTAGATTTTACGCGGCGCAATCTCAACACGTACAATATTTAAATTGTCATTGTATTAGTGCGTATTATATACTTCGAGAAGCAAAAAAAGAACGGGCTGGAAAAAATAGATAACATAACTTTAAAAAAGGAATTAGGACTGATGTAGGGAGAAGTAGAACCATTTATTATTTGCTTGATAGGTATAACGTTTACCTAGTAAGTATGATAATATAATAGTAATGGCATCGATCATCACACAATCGAATGGTATTATTTTACGCTTAACGACATCCTTGAAACCATAGCCGTCTACAAACCATACAATCAAGGAAAGTGCCTACTAAACACGTCTACTAAAGTATATTTATATCTGATGTTATAAAGCGACTCGATGCCCTTAATATACGCATATACAAGGTGTGCTGACACTATTTTAACACGTTTTTATTAACTCGCTTTCTTGTCTGTCTGTCTGTTTGTTTGTTTGTTTGTTTGTTTGTTTGTTTGTGGGTTTGTTCGGTCCGAATCTTGCAACTCATTTTTGGAGCACGTGCTGTTATTCGATTGTGCTGAAATTTGGTACACGTATGGAACCTCAATGACAATGCAATATTATGATATCATGGAGCTGGTCTGATGATGGAGCCGGAAGGTGGCCATAGGAACTTCTAAAATGCACAACACAACCTCGCCGTGTTTGGACTCGTTGGATTTGTCTTGACAAGATCTTTAGACATACGTGACGTCCAGGGTCTCATGATGGAGCCGGAAGGTGGCCACAGGAACTTCTAAAATGCACAACACAACATCGTCGTGTTTGGACTCGTTGGATTTGTCTTGACAAGATCTTTAGTCATACGTGATGTCCAGGGTCTCATGATGGAGCCGGAAATTGGCCAAAGGAACTCCTCAAAAACACAACATAACCTCGACGTGTTTGGGATCGTTGAATTTGTTTTGACAAGATCTTTAATCATACGTGATGTCCAGGGTCTCATGATGGAGCCGGAAAGTAGCCATAGAAACTTCTAAAATGCACAACACAACATCGTCGTGTTTGGACTCGTTGGATTTGTCTTGACAAGATCTTTAGTGATACGTGATGTCCAGGGCCTCATGATGGAGCCAAAAGTTGGCCATAGGAACTCCTCAAAAACACAACATAACCTCGACGTGTTTGGGGTCGTTGGATTTGTTTTGACAAGATCTTTAATCATACGTAATATCCAGGGTCTCATGATGAAGCCGGAAGGTGGCCGCTGTATTTCCTCAAATACTTAACATAACCTAGTCGTGTTTGGGCCCGTTGGATTTGTCTTGACTAGTTCTTGAGTCATATGTGATGTCCAGGATCTCATAATGGAACCAGTAGGTGGCTATAGGAACTCTCTCAACGTCGCAACATAACCTTGTTGTGTTTGGGCTGGTTAGATTTGTCTTGACAAGATCTTTAGTCATACGTGATGTCCAGGGTCTCATGATGGAGCCGGAAGGTAATCTCATCGTAACAACATAATCTCGGCATACTTGGGATTTTTAGTGTTAGCAATTTCGTCCTACGTGATGTTTAGGGTATCTTGCAACATTTAAATACGCTAGACTAAAAAGCACAAAATAATTATTAGGTAAAAAAATATTTTTTTAACAACACGTTTTTACGCACTAAAAAGTATAAAATAATTTTTATTGAGATTTTTATTGGTGTAGTACTCTTGTAGGACTTAAAACGAAAAACGTGGGGTGCATGGAGTAGATTTTGAAGCATAATCGTGTTTCTCAAAAAACTGTAGATTAGAATAGCCCTTTTATAAAAAAAACATAAACATCTTCTAGGCGAGCGTGGTCCATCTTTCACCTTATAATGAATTTCCATCTGCTAGAATAATGGTCAAACGCAAGTCTTTCCAATAATAAAAACACAACAATTGAATTGCACTGAAAATAATATACTAATAATAACTATTTGTAAGTTTTCAAGACATAACACATAACAACCCTTGGCACTAATTAGACTTAGAAGACATTTATTCATTGTCATTACAATATGTTATGTATCAATAAGTAGTACAGACACACATGAAAATAAGTAAGACTATGAAAAGCTTACAGCGTCTGCTATGCTGTTTTTCAGCCATCACCTCGTTTTCTACTTCTTAGAATATCTACTCCATGCACCCC